>CAKNYM010052766.1:21035-61428 GCA_932195095.1 Andricus curvator
AAATTCGGCTTTTTTAGTAGAAAACTCAATTATTTGGTTGAAAATTCTACTATTTGTTGAAAAATTTATGTAGTTTGTTAAAAATTTTTATGTTTCGTAGAAAATTAATCTCGTAGGTTGAAAAATAAACTTTTTGCTTAGAAAATGTATGTATTTTGTTGAAAACTCATTATACCAAAGGGGTAAAAGTAGTTAAAAATTTCAGGAAAAAAATCTCAAGTTATACACGGCTCCTTATTTAAATTTGCGCAAACAGATAATTACAGTGGAAAATGTATATCATGGTAAGCCACATTTTTTGAAAAAAGCTATGGTTATTATAAATGGATTAAAATGTCTTTAAAAAGCTTGAAACTCATATTAAAGAACAGAGAGTGTACTTCCTTAATCAGGGTATTTCCAGTACACTTGTTTACCTTCAACTGTAATATGTTGTTTACACGATAAATTTCAAGCCTAATCGGACATGCGTAAGAACGACAAAAAATCAATATTGTATCACCTATAAAAAGAATGTGAAGACAAGTTTGTATGTGTTAATTAAATGTTTCTGCGTTGAAAGTATTAGACAATAATTTGAATAACGATTTTTATAAGAAGGTATTAATGAAGGTTGCATTTTCCACTGTCAAGCTAATTGACATTTCTATTGGAAAAATTTTAGAATGTGTTATTTCATTGGTATCGAAAATAAATCCGTAAATAAGCGAACAAACGAGTAGGATATTCTTGGAATCTATTTTTCTGGAAACAGATTAAGAAACTTCTAATTATCATTTTATTTATTTCATCAGGTTTACGACCTTTAGTTGCTTCTTAATTATTCATTAGACGGCTCGAAGTTTTAATCAGTCAAAAGTAACTGATTCGAATTCAATTTTCAACTTTTAAATCAGTCAATTTCAAACGACTTTAAAAGATTTCAAACGATTTCAAAGATTTCAAAGAATCCAAAAGATTTCAAAGATTTCAAAAGATTTTAGAATATTTCAAAAATATTTTGAAGGTTTTCAGAAGATATCAGAGATTTCAAAGATTTCAGAAAGATTTTTGAGAAATTGACAGAGATTTCAAATCATTTCGAAAAGATTTTAAAGATTCCAAAAGATTGTACAAAGATTTCAAATATTTCAAAAGATTTCAGAGTTTCAAAAGCTCTTTGTGAAATATTTTGAAATCTTTGTCATCTGTGAAATCTTTGAAATCTTTGTGAAATCTTTGAAATCATTAAAACCTTTAAAACCTTTAAAACCTGTGAAAATTTTTCAATTTGATTGCAAAGATTACACAAGTTATCAAAAGATTTCACAAAGGCATGTGCATCGAATTGAAAAGATTTCAAAAGATTTCAAAAGGTTTCAAAATATTTTAGAAGATTAAAAATATTTCAAAAAATTTACATATATATATATATATATATATACCATTAAAACATTTCCCTTTCAGGGTAGGCGTGACACTACCCGATTCGGGTAGTGTTTCTAGGTTTTTCTTGTAGTTATAAATAACTACAAGTGTGGGCTCACCACACCCACGATGTGCCAACAGCACTCATGTCAGTATTCTTGAATGGTCACCCATCCAAGTACTAACCGCGTCCAACGCTGCTTAACTTCAGTGATCTGACGAGAACTGGGTTTTTCAGCGTGGTATGGCCGTTGGCAAAAATTTACATTATTTCAAATTATTTCAAAATGTTCAAAAATATTTAAAGATTTCAAAGAATTCAAAAGTTTTTACAAGATTTCAAAAATTTCAGAAGATTTCAAAAAGATTTTGTAGGGTTTTAGAAGACATCAGAGAGTTCAAAGATTTCTGAGAAAATCACACAAATTTCAAAATATTTCAAAGATTACACAAGGTATCAAAAGATTTTACAAAGGCACGTATATCCAATTTAAAAGATTTTAAAATTTTTTAAACGATTTCAAAAGGTTTCAAAAGATTTCAAAGGTTTCGAAAGGTTTCAAATGATTTTAGAAGATTTTAAAAGATTTCACGCTGAAAACCCCAGTTCTCGTCAGATCACTGAAGTTAAGCAGCGTTGGACGCGGTTAGTACTTGGATGGGTGACCATTCAAGAATACTGACATGAGTGCTGTTGGCACATCGTGGGTGTGGTGAGCCCACACTTGTAGTTATTTATAACTACGAGAAAAACCTATAAACACTACCCGAATCGGGTAGTGTCACGCCTACCCTGAAAGGGAAATGGTTTAATGGTATATACAACGATTTAAAGGATTTTAAAGATTTCACAAAGATTTAAAAAATATTTCAAAGATTTAAAAATATTTTATAGATTTCAAAGGATTTCACAAAGGCTTCAAAGATTTTACAAAATCTTTAAGGGTTTCAAAAATTTCACGAGGATTCAAAAGATTTGACTAAGATTTCAGGAATATTTCAAAGATTTTTAACGGTTTTAAACGATTTCACACTGATTTCAAAAGATTTCAAAAAAATGCAAACGATTTCAAAATATTTCAAAAAGTTTGAGAAGATTTTACAAAGATTTCAAAAGGTTTCGAAAGATTTTTCAAAAATTTTTAATATATCACGCAGATTTCAAGGATTTCAAAAATAACTCAAAGATTTCAAAATATTTCAAAGATATTAAAAGATTTCACAAAATTTCAAAAGATTTCACAAAGGCTTCAAAGATTTCAGAAAAATTTGAAAAGATTTCACAAAATCTTCAAGGGTTTCAAAGATTTCACGAGGATTGCAAATATTTCACTAAGGTTTGTATATCAGATTTCAAAGATTAGAAAAGATTTCAAACATTTTCAAAAGATTTCAAAAGATTTCAAAATGTTTCAGAAGATTGGAAAAGATTTTATAAAAATTTCAGAATATTTCAAAAGATTTCAAAGATTTCAAAAGATTTTAAACGATTTCAAAAGATTTCAAAAGATTTTAAAAGATTTCAAAAGATTTCAGAAGATTTAAAAAGATTTTATAAAGATTTCAAATATTTAAAATTATTTCAAAGATTTCAAACGATTTCACAAAGGTTTCAGAAAAATTTCAAAAGATTTCACAGAGGCATCAAAGATTTCACAAAATCTTTGAGGGTTTCAAAGATTTCACGAGGATTTAAAATATTTCACTAAGGTTTGTATATCAGATTTCAAAGATTGGAAAAGATTTAAAACAATTTAAAAAGATTTCAAAACATTTAAAAAGATTTCAAAAAATTTCAAAACATTTCAAAAGATTTAAAAGAAAAAAAACTATTTCAAAAAATTTCAAAAGATTTCACAAAGCCTTCAAAGATTTCAGAAAAATTTCAAAAGATTTCACAGAGGCTTAAAAGATTTCAGAAAATCTTCAAGGGTTTCAAAGACTTCACGAGGATTTAAAATATTTTACTAAGGTTTGTATATCAGATTTCAAAGATTGGAAAAGATTTAAAACAATTTAAAAAGATTTCAAAACATTTTAAAAGATTTCAAAACATTTCAAAAGATTTCAATGAAAAAAACGATTTCAAAAGATTTCACAAAGCCTTCAAATATTTCAGAAAAATTTCAAAATATTTCACAGAGACTTCAAAGATTTCACAAAATCTTCAAGGGTTTCAAAGACTTCACGAGGATTCAAAATATTTCACTAAGGTTTTTATATCAAATTTCAAAGATTAGAAAAGATTTCAAACAATTTCAAAAGATTTCAAAACACTTCAAAACATTTCAAAATGTTTCGGAAGATTAGAAAAGATTTTATACAAATTTAAAAAGATTTCAAAAGATTTAAAAAGATTTCAAAGATTTCAAAAGATTCCAAAAGGTTTCAAACGATTTCAAAATATTTCAGAAGATTTCAAAAGGTTTCAAAAGATTTCAGAAGATTTTATAAATATTTCAAATATTTAAAATTATTTCAAACGGTTTCAAACGATTTCACAAAGGTTTCAGAAAAAGTTCAAAAGATTTCACAGAGGCATCAAAGATTTCACAAAATCTTCGAGGGTTTCAAAGATTTTACGAGGATTTAAAATATTTCGCTAAGGTTTGTATATCAGATTTCAAAGATTGGAAAATATTTCAAACAATTTACAAAGATTTCAAAACATTTCAAAAGATTTCAAAGAAAATAAACGATTTCAGAAAATTTCAAAAGATTTCACAAAGGCTTCAAAAATTTTAGAAAAATTTCAAAGATTTTGAAAAAAGGTATACCGAAAGTTGCATTTTCCACTGTGAAGCTAATTGAAATTTTTGTTAGAAAACTTCTAGAATGTGTGAATTCACTAGAATCGAAAATAAATCCGAAAATAAGCGAATAATCGAGCGGAGATTTTTGGAACCTGTTTTTCTGGAAATACATTAAGAAACATCTGATTAACATTTTGCCTATTTCACCAGGTTTATAACCTTTACTTGCTTCTTAATTATTCGTTATTACACTCTAATTTTGAATCAATTAAATGTAACTGATTCGAAGCAAATTTTTAACTTTTAAATCCGTCAATTTAACGCACTGATGAAATCAGTCATTTTGGATGATCCAATCGGTGGAATTTTCAGCCAAAAAGAGGTCAGTTTTCCACAAGAAATGGAATGCTTAAATTTTCAATAAACAAAAATATATTTTTTTAAATCATGAACAAAATAGTTCAATTTTCTACAAAAGAGATGAATTTTCAACTAAAATTATGAATCTTCAAACAAATAAAATCAATTTTTAACAAAGTAGTTCAACTAAGTAGTAGAATTTTCAACTGAAAATAAGAATTTTTAATAGAATACTTGAATTTTAAAGCAAAAGATTGAATTGTCATAAAAAAAAGACTAATTTTCAACTAACAAAAAAAGCGAATTTTCAACCAAAGGCAGAAATTTTAAACTAAAATGATAAATTATTAAACAAAGGAATGAGTTTAAAACAAAGCATTTCAACTTTCAACCAAGTGGTTGAATTAAAAAAAAAGAATGAAGCGCCAAGAAGATTAATTTTCTAACAAAAAAGTTGAATTTTTAGCAATCAAAGAAAAAAGATTAATTTTTAACAACAAAAAAAACAAATTTCTGAACAAACAGATAAATTTTAAACTAAAATGATGAATCTTCAATCAAAAAGTAAACTTTAAAAATTTTTTTTTAAATTTTAACCAATTAGTTGAATTTCCAAGAAAAAAAGACGAATTCTCAACAAAAAATGTAATAGTTGATATTTTAACTTAAAAGATTTTATTTTAAATAAAAAATAGTTTATTTTAACCAAAAAAATAAAATTTAAACCAGAATGAAATATTTTCTACCAAAAAGACGAGTTTCAACCAAACACATTAATTTTCAACTAAAATGATGAATCTTCATTTAAAAAAATGAATTTAGAAAAAAAATTGTTTTAATTTTAATATATTTGTTGAATTTTTACCCAAAAAGGATTTTATTTTAAATAAAAAATAGTTTATTTTAACCAAAAAGATGAATTTTACACTAGGATGATTTATTTTCTACTAAAAAAGACGTATTTAAACAAAACAAAGGAATGATTAAAAAAACGAATTTTAAATCAAACACATGGATTTTCAACTGAAATTATGAGTCTTCAATCAATAAATTGAATTTTTAACAAATTTGTTTTAACTTTAGGTAATAAGTTGAATTTTCAACCAACGAAGATGAATTTTCAACTAGAATGATGAATCTTCAATTAAAAAAATGAATTTTTAACAAAATTTTAACCAACTGGTTGAATTTCTAAATACAATGATAATTCATTAAACAAAATAATGATTAAAAAAACAATTTTAACCTAAGAGATGAATCTGCAAATAAAATAATGAATCTTGAACAAAAAAAAAACAAAAATGAAAACAGTTACAAATAATAAAATTTATAATAAATAAAAATGAATTCGCTACAAAAAATGTAAGAGTAATATTGAAAATAGATCAGTTTTAAATAAAAAATAGTTGAATTTAATAAAAAAGATTAATTTTCAACGAAATAGTTGAATCCTCAATCAAAAATGATTACTTTTTAACCAAACAGTTGCCTTTTTAACCAAAAAGATGAAATTTCTACCAAATGAAATAATTGTTTAAGCCAAAAAAGACAAATTTGTGAAAAAACCACTGAATTTTAAACAAAAAAAGTTAATTTTCAATCAAATACTTTAATTTGCTAGCAACAAGTTACGTTTTCAAGCCAGAAAGAAAATTTTTCAAAAAATAGATGATTTTTAACCAAATGGTTGAATCTTCAACCAAAAAAATTAAATTTTCAACCAAGAAGATTAATCTTCTACCAAAAAGACGATTTTTCAAGAAAACACATGAATTTTGAACCAAATAGTTGAATTTAACCTAAGAAATGAATTTTCAACAAAATAGTTGAATCCTTAACCAAAAAGATGAATTTTTATCCAAATATTTGAATTTTCAACCAAAAAAAAATTAGTTTTCAAACAAGAAGATTAATTTTCTACTAAAAGTTTAACTAAAACAGATCAATTTTTAACCTAAGAGATGAATTTTCAACTAAAATAATGAATCCTCAATCAAAACAATTAATTTTTAAAAAAGTAGTTCAACTTTCAACCTGGCAGTAGAATTTTTGATAAAAAAAATTACATCTCTACAAAAAAAAATGTAATAGCTGATATTTCAACTGAAAAATAATTTATTATTAAATAAAAAACAGTTCAGTTTACCCAATAAGGTGAATTTTCATCAAAATAGTTCAATCTTCAACGAAAAATGATTCATTTTCAACTAAGCAGTTGTATTTTTAATCAGAAATGATGAAATTTCTATTTAAAAAAAAGAAGATTTTTCAAGCCTGAAGGACACATTTTTAACAAAAGAATTCAATTTTCAACCAAATAGTTTAATTCTCTACCAAAATTTGGATTTTCGAGCCAGAAAAAAGAATTTGTAACAAAATAGATGATTTTCTATGAAATAGTTGAATTCAACCAAAAAGATTCATTTACATCAAAATAGTTCAATTTTCAAACAAAAATGATTAATTTTAAACTAGACAGTTGTAATTTTAAAAAGAAAAGATGAAATTTCTACAAAAAAAAATATTTTTCAAGCCTAAAAGATAATATTTTAAGAAAACAATTGAATTTTCAACGAAAAATTTAATTTTCAACCAAAAAGTTTACTTCCCTACCAAAATAGTTGAATTTTCGATCCAGAAAGAAGAATTTGCAACAAAACAGATGATTTTTTTACGAAACAGTTTAATTTAACCAAAAAGATGAATTTTCATAAAAAAAAGAAGAAGAATTAAAAAAAAAGAATTTTCAACCAAACACATTAATTTTCAACTAAAATGATGAATCTTCAATCGAAAAAGTGAATTTTTAACAACAAATGTAATAGTTGATATTTCAACCTAAAATAGTTTATTTTAACCAAAAAGATGAATTTTGAATCAGAAAGATTTATTTTCTACCAAAAAGGACAACAAAAAAAGATTTTTCAAGCCTAGAAGACAAACTTTTAACAAAACAATTGAATTTTCAACCAAAAAGTTAATTTTCAGCAAAATAGTTTATTTTTCTGTCAAAATAGCTGAATAGATCATTTTTTCACGAAATAGTTGAATTTAACCAAAAAGATTAATTTTCATCGAAATGGTCCAATTTTCAAACAAAAATGATTGATTTTCAACAAAAAAGATGAAATTTCTACAAAAAAAAAAAATTTTCAAGCCTAAAAGACAAATTTATGACAAAACTATTGAATTTTCAAAAAAAAGTTAGTTTTGAACCAAATACTTTAATTTTCTACCAAAATAGTTGAATTTTCGAACCAGGAAGAAGAATTTTTAACAAAATAGAAATTTTTTTACGAAATAGTTGAATTTAACGAAAAAGGTGAATTTTCATCAAAATAGTTGAATCTTTAACAAAAAATTTAATTTTCAAACAAATAGTTTCTTTCCCTACCAAAATAGTTGAATTTTCGAGCCAGAAATAAGAATTTGCAACAAAAGAGATGAATTTTCTACGAAATAGTTGAATTTAACCAAAAAGATGAATTTTCATCAAAATATTCAAATCTTCAATCAAAAATGAATAATTTTTCATGAAACAGTTGTATTTTCAACCAGAAAAGATGAAATTTTAAACCAGAAAGATTTATTTTCCACGAAAAAAGAGGAATTTTCAACAAAAAAAGGAGAATATTAAAAAAAAAGAATTTTAAACCAAACACATTAATTTTCAACTAAGATGATGAATCTTCAATCGAAAAAGTAAATTTTTAACAAAAAATGTAATAGTTGATATTTCAACTTAAAGTAGATTATTTTAACCAAAAAGATGAATTTTGTACCAGAAAGATTTATTTTCTACCAAAAAAGAAAAAAAAAAAGATTTTTCAAGCCTAAAAGACAAATTTTTAACAAAACAATTGAATTTTCAACAAAAAAGTAAATTTTGAACCAAATAGTTTAATTTTTTACCAAAATCGTTGAATTTTTGAGCCCAAAGGAAGAATTTTCAACAAAACAGAAAATTTTTTACGAAATAGTTGAATTTAACCAAAAAGATGAATTCTCATCAAAATATTAAAATCTTCAACCAAAAATGAATAATTTTCAATTAAACAGTTGTATTTTTAACCAGAAAAGATGAATTTTGAACCAGAAAGATTTATTTTCTACCAAAAAAGAGGAATTTTCAACCAAAAAAGAAGAATATTAAAAAAAAAAAAAAAAGAATTTTCAACCAAACACATTAATTTTCAACTAAAATGATGAATCTTCAATCGAAAAAGTGAATTTTTAACAAAAAATGTAATAGTTGATATTTCAACTTAAAAGATTTTATTTTAAATCAAAAATATTATTTTTTTTCAAGCCTAAAAGACAAATTTTTGAAAAAAACAATTGAATTTTTAACAGAAAAGTTAATTTTGAACCAAATGGTTTAATTTTCTACCAAAATAGTTGAATTTTCGAACCAGAAAGAAGAATTTTTAACAAAATAGATGATTTTTTACGAAATAGTTGAATTTAACCAAAAAGATGAATTTTCATCAAAATAGTTAAATCTTCATACCAAAATGATTAATTTTCAACTAAGCAGTTATATTTTTAACCAGAAAAGATGAAATTTGTACGAAAAAAAAGGATTTTTCAAGCCTAAAAGACAAATTTATGACAGAACAATTGAATTTTCAAAAAAAAAGTTAATTTTGAACCAAATAGTTTAATTTTCTACCAAAATAGTTGAATTTTCGAACCACGAAGAAGAATTTTTAACAAAATAGAATTTTTTTTACGAAATAGTTGAATTTAACGAAAAAGGTGAATTTTCATCAAAATAGTTGAATCTTCAACAAAAAATTTAATTTTCAACCAAATAGTTTCTTTCCCTACCAAAATAGTTGAATTTTCGAGCCAGAAAGAAGAATTTTCAACAAAATAGAAATTTTTTTACGAAATCGTTGAATTTAACCAAAAACGTGAATTTTCATCAAAATAGTTCAATCTTCAAACAAAAATGATTAATTTTCAAATAAACAGTTGTATTTTTAACCAGAAAAGATGAATTTTAAACCAGAAAGATTTATTTTCTACCAAAAAAGAGGAATTTTCAACAAAAAAAGAAGAATATTAAAAAAAAAGAATTTTCAAGCCTAAAAGACAAATTTTTAACAAAACAATTGCATTTTCAACAAAAAGTTAATTTTAAACCAAATAGTTTAATTTTCTATCAAAATAGTTGAATTTTCGAACCAGGAAGAAGAATTTTTAACAAAATAGAAATTTTTGACGAAATAGTTGAATTTAACGGAAAAGGTGAATTTTCATCAAAATAGTTGAATCTTTAACAAAAAATTTAATTTTCAAACAAATAGTTTCTTTCCCTACCAAAATAGTTGAATTTTCGAGCCAGAAAGAAGAATTTGCAATAAAACAGATGATTTTTTTACGAAATAGTTAAACTTAACCAAAAGGATGAATTTTCATCAAAATATTCAAATGTTCAATCAAAAATGATTAATTTTCAATTAAACAGTTGTATTTTCAACCAGAAAAGATGAATTTTAAACCAGAAAGATTTATTTTCTACAAAAAAAGAGGAATTTTCAACAAAAAAAGAAGAATATAAAAAAAAAAGAATTTTGAACCAAACACATTAATTTTCAACTAAAATGATGAATCTTTGATCGAAAAAGTAAAAAAAAAAGTTGAATTTTCGAGCCAGCAAGAATAATTTTCAACGAAATACAAATTTTTTTACGAAATAGTTGAATTTAACCAAAAAGGTGAATTTTGATCAAAATAGTTCAAACTTTAAACAAAAATGATTAATTTTCAATTAAACAGTTGTATTTTTAACCAGAAAAGATGAATTTCAAACCAGAAAGATTTATTATCTACCAAAAAAGAGGAATTTTCAACAAAAAAAGAAGAATATTTAAAAAAAAGATTTTTCAACGAAACATATTAATTTTCGACTAAAATGATGAATCTTCACTCGAAAAAGTAAATTTTTAACAAAAAATGTAATAGTTGATATTTCAACATGAAAGATTTTATTTTAAATAAAAAATAGTTTATTTTTTTCAAGCCTAAAAGACAAATTTTTGACAAAAACATTGAATTTTCAACAAAAAAGTTAATTTTGAATCAAAAAGTTTAATTTTCTACCAAAATAGTTGAATCCTCAATCAAAAATGATTACTTTTTAACCAAACAGTTGCCTTTTCAACCAAAAAGATGAAATTTGTACAAAATGAAATAATTGTTCAAGCCAAAAAGACAAATTTTTGACAAAACCACTGAATTATGAACAAAAAAAAGTTAATTTGCAATCAAATAGTTTAATTTGCTAGCAACAAGTTACATTTTCAACCCAGAAAGAAAATTTTTCAAAAAATAGATGATTTTTAACCAAATGGTTTAATTTTCAACCAAAAAAATGAACTTTCAACCAAGAAGATTAATTTTCTACCAAAACGACGATTTTTCCACAAAATACATGAATTTTGAATCAAATAGTTGAATTTAACCTAAAAAATGAATTTTCAACAAAATAGTTGAATCCTTAACCAAGAAGATGACTTTTTATCCAAATATTTGAATTTTCAAAAAAAAAAAAAAATGAATTTTCAAACAAGAAGATTAATTTTCTACTAAAAATGTTAACTAAAAAAGATCAATTTTTAACCTAAGAGATGAGTTTTTAACTAAAATAATGAATCTTCAATAAAATGAATTTTTAACAAAGTTGTTCAACTTTCAACCTAGCAGTAGAATTTTTGATGAAAAAAATTAAATCTCTACAAAAAAAATGTAATAGCTGATATTTCAACTAAAAAATAATTTATTTTTTAAATAAAAAACAGTTGAGTTTATCCAAGAAGATTAATTTTCATCAAAATAGTTAAATCTTCATACCAAAATGGTTAATTTTCAACTATGCAGTTGTATTTTTAACCAGAAGAGATGAAAAATTTAACCAAAAAATAAAAACGATTTTTCAAGTCTAAAAGACAGATTTTTAACAAAAAAATTGGATTTTTAACAAAAAAATTAATTTTCTAACAAAATAGTTGATTTTTTGAGCCAGAATGAAGAATTTTCAACAAAATAGAAAACTTTTTACGAAATAGTTGAATTTAACCAGAAAAGAGGAAATTTCTACAAAAAAGAAGATTTTTCAAGCTTAAAATACAAATTTTTAACAAAACAATTGAATTTTCAACAAAAAAGTTAATTTCCAAGCAAATAGTTCAATTTTCCACCAAAATAGTTGATTTTTTGAGCCAGAAAGAAGAATTTTCATCAAAATAGATGATTTTTTATAAAATAGTTGAATTTTACTAAAAAGATGAATTTTCATCAAAATAGTTAAATCCTCAAACCAAAATTATTAATTTTCAACTAAGCAGTTGTATTTTCAACCAGAAAAGATGAAAATTCTACCAAAATATAAAAACGATTTTTCAAGTCTAAAATACATATTTTTAACAAAACAATTGAATTTTTCAACAAAAAAGTTAATTTTCAAGCAAGTAGTTTAATTTTCTACCAAAATGGATGATTTTTGCCCGAAATAGTTTAATTTAACCAGAAAAGATGAAATTGAAAAAAAAAAAGATTTTTCAAGCCTAAAAGACAAATTTTTAACAAAACAATTGAATTTTCAAAAAAAATCTTCATTTTCAACCAAATATTTTATTTTTCTACCAAAATAGTTGAATTTTCGAGCCAGAAGGAAGAATTTGTAACAAAATAGATGATTTTTTACGAAATAGTTATATTTAACCAGAAAAGATGAAATTTCTACAAACAAAAAATTCAAGCCTAGAAGACAAATTTTTAACAGAAAAGTTAATTTTGAACCAAATGGTTTAATTTTCTACCAAAATAGTTGAATTTTCGAGCCAGCAAGAAGAATTTTCAACAAAATGTAACATTTTTTACGAAATAGTTGAATTTAACCAAAAAGGTGAATTTTGATCAAAATAGTTCAAACTTTAAACAAAAATGATTAATTTTCAATTAAACAGTTGTATTTTTAACCAGAAAAGATGAATTTCAAACCAGAAAGATTTATTATCTACCAAAAAAGAGGAATTTTCAACAAAAAAAGAAGAATATTTAAAAAAAAGATTTTTCAACGAAACATATTAATTTTCGACTAAAATTATGAATCTTCACTCGAAAAAGTAAATTTTTAACAAAAAATGTAATAGTTGATATTTCAATTTAAAAGATTTTATTTTAAATCAAAAATACTTAATTTTTTTCAAGCCTAAAAGACAAATTTTTGACAAAACAATTGAATTTTCAACAAAAAACTTAATTTTGAACCAAATAGTTTAATTTTCTACCAAAATAGTTGAATTTTCAAACCAGGAAAAAGAATTTTTAACAAAATAGATGATTTTTTACATAGTAGTTGAATTTAACCAAAAACGTAAGTTTTCATCAAAATAGTTCAATCTTCATACCAAAATGATTAATTTGCAACTAAACAGTTATATTTTTAACCACCAAAGATGAAATTTCTACAAAAAAAAAAGATTTTTCAAGCCTAAAAGACCAGTTTTTAAAAAACAATTGAATTTTCAACAAAAATCTTCATTTTCGACCTAATATTTTATTTCTGTACCAAAATAGTTAATTAGTTAATTTTCGCGAAATATGCATTAAAAACGCGATTACTTTATTGACGCAGATGTTGACCAGGGATCACTTGGGTCACAGAGTAATTACACAAATATCGACAAAGCGCAAGAATTAGAAGTCAATTGGTCTTCCTTATTTTTTCAGGTAATTAACATAAATTTAACTCAGGTGCGCAAAAGTCACGGTATTATTGTCATAAATTACGAAGATTGTACATTTTGATTTATAGTGCACCTTGACCGTATATTCTCATTCATTTTTCTCACTCCTTTTTATTTTAGGAAGTGTACATTGAACTTACAATAAATATTATTTAAATTTCCTTCCTCATAGAGGAAGCTTTGTGGTCGTTACAATTTTAAATATTTAAACAATTATTTAATTAAACGTTTCTCAGTTGATAAATGTTGAAAATAGGGTCATTTTTCACGAAAATAGGGGAATAATAGGGGAATGAATTCTTTTTAAATAAAATTAATGTTTAGATAATATATTTTCAACAAAGTTTTAATTTTAACAAATTAGTTGAATTTTTAAACAAAAAAGATGAATTCTCAACAAAAAATGTAATAGTTGATATTTCAACTTAAGAGATTTGATTTTAAATTTAAAAAAAAGTTTATTTTAACCAAAAAGATTTGTTTTGAGACAGAAAGATTTATTTTCTACCAAAAAAGACGAATTTTCAACAAAAAAGAAGAATAATTAAATAATTTTTTATCAAGTTTGTTTTAATTTTAACCAAGTAGTTACATTTTCAACCAAGAAAGATAAATTCTCGACAAAAAATGTTATAGTTGATATTTCAACTTGAAAGATTTTATTTAAAATAAAAAATAGTTTATTTTAACAGAAAATATTTATTTTAAACCAAAGAGTTTTATTTTCTACCGAAAAAGACGAATTAAAAAAAAACGCATTAATTTTCAACTCAAATGATGAATCTTCAATCAAAAAAGTGAATTTTCAACAAATTTGTTTTAATTTCAAACAATTAGTTGAATTTTTAACTAAAAAAGATGAAATTTTAATTTTAATTTTCAACCAAAAAAATTAACTTTCAACCAAGAAGATTAATTTTATTTTACCAAAATTTTCAACAAAATAGTTAAATTTTCTACCAAAAATATTTTCTACCGAAGAGATGAATTTTCAATTAAGTACTCAAATTTTTAAACAAAAAAGATTGAAATTTAACCAAAAAAGATAAATGTCCTACCAAAAGACGAATTTTAAACCAATTAAATTAAACGAAAAAGAAAATTTTCAACCAAAATAGTTGAATTTTCAATTAAAAGATAATTTTTCAACTAAAAATAGAAATGTTACATTTTCAGTTCAAAAAATTAATTTTAAAATAAAATAAGGAACTTTTAACCAGTTGAATTCACCCAAAAAAACGATTTTTTTCAAAAAATACATGAATTTTCTACCAAATAGTTGAATTTTCAACTTTTGAAGGATAAACTTTAAATCAAACATAGAATAGTTAAATTTTAAAATAGAAGATCGATTTTTAAATAAAAAACGAAATTTCAACAAAAAAGTTAAATTTTCAACCAAAAAAATTATTTTTTCATAAAAAAGATGATTTTTCAGAAAAATACATGAATTTTCAACAAAAAAGCTCAATTTTCAGCCATAAAAATTAATTTTCTATACAAAATATTATTTTTCAAGAAAATATAGGAATTTTTAACGAAAAAAGTTCAATTTTCAGTCATAAAAGACGAATTTTCAACAACATTGTTGAATTTTGAAGCCAAAAAGACTAATCATCCGCAAAACTATTGAATTTTCAAACCAAAAATATTATTTTTCAAAAAAAAAAAGGGAATTTTCTACAAATTAGTTGAATTTTCTACAAAACTGTTCAATTTCCGACCAAAAACTATGAATTTTCAAATAAAATGACGAATCTTCAATCAAAAAAGTGAATTTTTAACAAATTTGTTTTAATTTTAAACAATTAGTTGAATTTTTAACTAAAAAAGATGAATTTTCAATTTTAACTTACAACCAAATAGTTGAATTTTCCACCAAAAATATTTTCTACCAAAGAGATGAATTTTCAACCAAATACTCAAATTTTGTAACAAAAAAGATGGAAAAAGAAAATTTTCAACCAAAATAGTTGAATTTTCAATTAAAAGAAAATTTTTCAACTAAAAATAGAAATTTTACATTTTCAGTTCAAAAAATTAATTTTAAAATAAAATAAGGAATTTTCAACCAGCTGAATTCACCCAAAAAAACGAATTTTTTCAAAAAATACATGAATTTTCTACCAAATAGTTCAATTTTCAACTTTTGAAGGATAAAATTTAAATCAAACATAGAATAGTTAAATTTTAAAATAGAAGATTGATTTTTATCTAAAAAAGAACGAAATTTCAACAAAAAAGTTAAATTTCCAACCTAAAAAATTAATTTTTAAAAAAAAAGATGATTTTTCAGGAACATACATGAATTTTTAACCAAAAAAGCTCAATTTGCAGCCATGAAAATTAATTTTCTATAAAAAATATTATTTTTCAAGAAAATATATGATTTTTCAATAAAAAAGTAAATTTTCTACAAAACAGTTACATTTTCTACAAAACTGTTCAATTTCCGACCAAAAGCTATGAATTTTCAAATAAAATGACGAATATTCAATAAAAAAAGTGAATTTTTAACAAATTCGTTTTAATTTTAAGCAAATAGTTGAATTTTCAACTAAAAAAGATGAATTTCTAATTTTAATTTTCAACCAAATAGTTGAATTTTCAAAAAAATAAAAAAATAACTTTCAACCAAGAAGATTATTTTTTTTTTACCAAAAGGACGAATTTACTAAAGTTCTTAAGATTTTAAGTCGAAATATATTGTATTTTCAACAAAATAGTTCAATTTTCTACCAAAAATATTTTCTACCGAAGAGATGAATTTTCAACCAAATACTCAAATTTTTTAACAAAAAAGATTGAAATTCAACCAAAAAATAACAATGTTCTACCGAAAGACGAATTTCAAACCAATTAAATTAAACGAAAAAGAAAATTTTTAATAACAATAGTTGAATTTTCAATTAAAAGATAATTTTTCAACTAAAAATAGAGATTTTACATTTTCAGTTTAAAAAATTAATTTGAAAATAATAGAAGGAATTTTTAACCAGTTGAATTCACCCAAAAAGACGAATTTTTAACAAAATAATTCATCTTAACCAGAAAGATGAATTTTTGACAAACGAAGATTAAATTTGTACCTCAAAAGACGAATTTTTTCATAAAGTATATGAATTTTCTACCAAATGGTTGAATTTTCAACCAAGAAAATCAATTTTTCATTTAAAAAAATGATTTTTCAGGAAAATACATGAGTTTTCAACCAAAAAAGCTCAATTTTCAGTGATGAAAATTAATTTTCTATAAAAAGTATGATTTTTCAAGAAAATATATGAATTTTTAACCAAAAAAGCTCAATGTTTAGCCATGAAAATTAATTTTCTATAAAAAATATGATTTTTCAAGAAAATATATGAATTTTTAACGAAAAAAGTTCAATTTTCAGTCATAAAAAACGGTTGAATTTTCAAACCGAAAATAGGATTTTTCAATAAAAAAGTAAATTTTCTACAAAATAGTTAAATTTTCTACAAAACTGTTCAATTTCCGATCAAAAACTATGAATTTTCAAATAAAATTACGAATTTTCAACAAAAAATGTAATAGTTGACGAATTCGGATTTTCCAACAAAATACATGAATTTTTAACTGAATAATTAAATTTTCAAATATAAAATTTGAATTGAAAATACTGATTTTCAAGCAAAAATAGAATAGTTACATTTTTTGTAAAAAAAAGTAAATCTGAACAAAAAAAAATTTCAACGAAATAGTTCAATTTGCAATCAAAAAGATTAATTTTTAACAAAGTAGTTCAACTTTCAACCCAGTAGTTGAAATTTTGATAAAAAAGATGACCTTTTAACAAACTAGTTGTATTTTTTATATAATGATTAAAAATTTTAACCTTTCTTGAAAACGGGGGAAAAAAAAACTTTCAATTTCAAATTATTAAATTTTGCATGATTTTATTAAGAAATAATAGAAATTCAACTCCTGTTCATTTCATTCAAAATATTATTTTTTTCACAATTTTACCTAATCTCAAATTGTGTGATTTGGAACATTTTCAATTTTCAATTGTAAATTCAAATTCTTCAATTCAAAATTATTCAATTTTGAACGCTTTTGGTTAAAAATAATACAGTTTCAATTCATTTGAATTTTAAATGATTTAATTTTCAAAATTTTAATCTGGAAATATTCCATTTTTAACGTTTTGAAATTGTCCTTTTTTCGAAATTTCAATCTAAAATCATACAATTAGGATATTTTCTAATTCAAAATAAAATTATCCAATTGCTGATTTAATTATTCCATTATGAACGATTTTATTTAGAATTGATAAAAGTTCAATTCCTGTTCATTCTATTTGAAATATTGTCCTTTATTCACAATTGCATTTGGCGCCTCTTCCTCATGATCAAAATGTAGTACGCCTACTTCTCGCCAATATCGCCACGTTTTTCAAAGTTTTCAATGGAAAAATGGTGTGAACCTCGCTACTTTCCGCGTTGGCGCAAAGAGTCATTGTTTCACTTCGTGCCGATCAAGCCACATCGGAAACGATTTTCGCTAATCTCATCTAGAGTTCCTCTAGGGAGAGTTGTGTCACCGCTTACTCCGCTTCTGATTGGTGCCGCGAAAGCGGAATCGGATGTTTTGAAATTGGCGCGACTTTCAAGTCAAATTTAATGTTCAGACACTGATTGAATAGAAGATAATAGTTTCCCACATGTTACAGTCAAAATGTACCTGCAATCGTGAAAAAAGAAGGTGCATTTCCGACTTTTATTACATTATTTATTGAAAATTAAAATCTTACCTCACAAACAGCTGATTTCGAGTGAGGTATCCAATAATCTCGATTAATACTCTCCATTCATAAATGCTCAAGCTTAGGATCGTTTGGGACTTGTCTTAAGTAAAATCCTTGGCCAGAACTATTACGGCTGTAGAGAATGCAACACGACACTATTGTTCTTTCATTGAAAAAGTGTATTTTCATAACAAACACTTCATGAAAATATATGACACATAACCTTTTCTTAAAGTTTTGCTTCTTCTCTGCTTTTGTTTTTGGCTTTTAGATTAAAGTTTTGCTGAGTGAGACATCTAGAATACTTTAAATGTTTCGCGCTTCACTACATATTTCCGATTCCGGTTTCGCGTCGGCTAGTGGAGGGGGTAACGTAACACAACTCTCCCTAGAGGAACTCTAATCTCATCATGGGGAAAAGGAGAAGAAAAAGCTCATCCGCATCATCGAGTTCATCCAGTTCCACAGACGAAGAGAATATTTTGAGAAAACTGGTCGAGAAGATGAAAAAGAAGAGTCGGAAGAATAAAAAGCGGGATCGGAAAAAACGATCAAAACGTCAAAAGCGTCGGAGGGATCCTTCCTCAAATAGCTCATCAGATTCGTCATCATTTCAGAGCTGTAAGTACATTTATTATGTGACAGACCGCCTCGTTACTCTAATAACTCATGGCAGGACTTGAATTATAAAAGCGGAGAAGTAATTTTGATAAGTCTCTGTGATTGTTTGACAGTGTTGTCAAATCTCGCTTCGTAGGCTCTAACCTACAAGCGAATAATAGGCGCTAACCTATAACCGCAAAGTAGGCTCTAACCTACTGCGCATAAAAGACTCTAATCTTTTATCCAGAAACTTTTAGTTTCAAAAATAAAACAATCAAGTCAGAGCACAAAAAGAAAATCCGTGGGACGCTGTTTTTGTTAGGCAGCGCTGCAAAATTTCGCTTCGCAGGCCCTAACCTGCAAGCGCATCATAGTTTTAACAAACTACACTATATACATCGTAGGTACTAACCTAAAAACACATCACAGTCTTTAACCTGAATGTTATTTTTCTGCTAGTACAGAATTGATTGGAAAACAGACATGAAATTTGGTCATCAATCTATGGTTTTTATATTTCAGCTGATCAAGACTCAGATGAATCAAACGCGTCTGAAGGTCAGCGGGATTCGCAGAAGACTGATCCTAAAGCACAATCCAAATCAATTCCAGAGAATCATCTTGATGAGGATGTTCTGAAAGTGATTGGAAATCGAATCCACGAGGAGAGGTCCTTAGGCCCTGCTATGCATGCAGACTTTGTTGTTCGTTGGGAGGACATCATCAAACAAGGCCTACCGTCTGAAAATCAAAAGGAGTTGATCAAAAAGCATCCGCCTCCGTCAAATTGTCAGTTGATTGATCCTCCCAAATTAAATGCGGAAATAAGGATAGCTTCTAAGGATAAAGATGCCATAGTAAAAAGAGATGGACGAATAGTCATGAAGCAAGAAAAAATAGCAGCTTCACTGGCAGCCATTGGCAAGGCCCTAGCACTGTTATCTGACAAAAAAGAAAGATCTGCAGAAGAATTACAGCTAATAGAGTACCTAAGCGATGCAAGCAAACTACTCGCTGATCTACATCATGACGAATCTGTTGTCCGTAGAAGTTTGGTCTTGGCGAATGTTAACGTCTCCCTTAAGGATACACTACAATCAACGAATATTGGTAGCTTCCTTTTTGGCGAAAAACTTGACGAAGCCCTGAAGACAGCGAAGGCATTAGAAAATTCGGCAAAGGAATTAAGGAGCCAAACTCGAAACCAGGTAGACAAGCAGCCAAAAAACCAGAAAGCCCCGCCCCGCACTCGTACAGGGATGTCGGGCGGGCAGAAACAGAACTACCGAACACCGAAGAAAAATCGGAATCAGATGCATTATTACAAGTCCAGTCAATATCAGCAGAAGGAACCGGAAACCTCTCGGAAACGTCGGTAACTCCGGTAAGTAATATAGCTGGCAGACTTGGTCGATTTCAGTCTAAATGGAAGGAAATCACATCAGATCCCACTATACTGTCATGGATCGAGGGTTATAAAATTCCTTTTGAATCTTTACCGTTTCAAACTTCATTACACTGTCCAAGAGATTGGACATTAGAGGAAAAACCTCAAGTTTCTCAGTTGCTTGAGAAACTCCTGAAAAAAGGTGCCATTGTGGAATGCAATACAGAAAAACACCAGTTTATCTCTGATATTTTTCTAAGACCAAAACCGGACGGTTCGTTTCGATTAATTCTTAACCTAAAAGCACTTAACAAATTTATTTCAACGCAGCACTTCAAGCTAGAAGACGGTAGAACGGTAACTCAAATTATTAATCAAGGTTGTTTCATGGCAACGCTGGATCTTCAGGATGCGTACTATTTGGTACCGGTATATAAACCGCAACGTAAATATTTGCGTTTTTTCTTTGTGGGCCAAACGTATGAGTTTACGTGCTTACCGTTCGGGCTTTGCACAGCGCCTTACGTCTTCACAAAAATTCTAAAACCGGTAATGTCATATCTAAGAGAACTAGGTTTTTTATCAGTTATTTATTTAGATGATTTGTTATTGTTTGGAACATCTTATACCGAGTGCATAGATAACATAAAAGTAACCGTATCTAAACTAGAGGAACTAGGATTTGTAATTAATCTTCAAAAAAGTCAAATGACACCAGCTGAAACTTGTAAATACTTGGGATTTATTTACGACTCAAAGAAAATGATAGTGCAGCTTCCGGATTCTAAAAGAAATCAAATAATAACAGAAGTTAATAGAACTCGTCTAAACCAAAACTTAAAAATCAGGGAGTTCGCTAGAATTGTAGGTATTTTAGTGTCTTGTTGCCCTGCAGTAAATTATGGTTGGGGTCACACAAAAGCCTGCGAAAGAGCAAAATTTTTAGCATTGTTGAAAAACAATGATAATTACAACGCAAGGTTAATGATAACGAAATGAGTGCTAGAAGATTTAGATTGGTGGAAACGGATAGGTATTTATTCTAATCATCCAATAAGAAAATTCGAATTTCAATTGGAGATCTTCTCAGATGCCTCCTTATCTGGATGGGGAGCGTTTTGTGATAAAAAGAGAGTTCACGGATATTGGGAGAATGAGGAAAAGTCAAATCACATAAACCAATTAGAACTTTTAGCCGCCTTCTTAAGCTTGAAGTGCTTCGCGAAGAACCAAAAAAATTGTCAAGTGCTGCTTCACATCGACAACACTATAGCCATCTCATACATAAATAGAATAGGAGGAGTGCAATTTGAAAATTTGAATAATATCACAAGGCTTATCTGGAATTGGTGTGAAGAAAGGGAAATTTGGATTTTTGCGACTTACATTCCATCAGCTATGAATAAAATAGCGGATGAAGAATCACGTCGCTTAAAACCAAATACCGAAATCGAATTGTCCAATTTTGCCTTCAGAAAAATAGTTAGAGCATTTGGACAGCCAGAAATAGATCTTTTTGCAAGCAGAGAGAATGCAAAATGCTCCAAGTATGTTTCTTGGAAGAAAGATCCTGACTCAATGGCTATCGATGCGTTCACAATCTCTTGGGCAGATTATTTCTTTTATGGATTTCCACCATTCTCAGTAATATTAAAAACCCTGCAAAAAATTAGGGACGATAAAGCTGAGGGCATCATAGTGGTACCAAACTGGCCATCGCAGCCATGGTATCCACTATTTAAGGCCGCCTTAATCTCAGACATGGTTCACATTAAAACAAAAGACAATGTTTTGGTCCCCAATAGGAAGGAAGAAACTTTCTTGGAGAAAGTTACCCTGGTGGCCGGTATCTTATCCGGAAGGCGTTCGAATTAAGGGAAACACCATCGGCTTTGATGGAAATCTCAATTTCATCCTTAAGCGACTCTTCCTTCAAGCAATATGACTCTTGTCTTAGAAAATGGTGGGTTTTTTGTAAGAAAAGGAACCTGAATCCGTTCTTGAGCTCAGTTCCAGATATATTGGTTTTCTTATCGGAATTGTTTGACAACGGGGCAGCACGCAGTTCAATAAACTGCTATAGATCAGCGATTTCATTGCTTGTTGGATCTGAGATGGCCACAGATCACAGAATGTTACGATTTTTTAAAGGCGTCTCTAAATTACGTCCCTCGAAACCCAAATACGATTCAACATGGGACCCCCAAATTGTACTTACTCATTTCGTGTCGTTAACCTCAAATGAGGAACTGTCGTTAAAACAATTAACGAAAAAACTTATAACCCTTCTGGCATTAATAACAGGACATAGGATGCAAACTTTCGCGAAAATTAAAACATGTAACATAAGAACAACAAATGAAGGATTTTAGATTAAAATACCAGATTCCATCAAAACATCTGGACCAAACAAAAAGCAACCGTGCCTAAACTTGCCCTATTATCGACACGAGGAAAAAATTTGTACTGCCTCCGCACTAAGATGCTACTTAGACAGAACAAAAAATTTAAGAAAAGAAAGCACATCTCTTTTTATATCTCTTAAAAAGCCCTACAAAGATGTCACGACGCAAACCCTTAGCCGTTGGGTGCAGCGAATAGAAACGGACTAGATTTATGTACTATTCGTAGAACAGCAGGTTGGACTGCGAACTCTAACACATTCTTAAAATTCTACAATTTAAGTTTGACTGCTACAGATGCTTATGCTCAAGCAGTTTCGAAAATCGTTTAATATGTTAATAAAGGTTTTGTCCAACAAAAACCTTTGAACATTACTCTATAGTGCCGGAACTCGCGCTAAACATCTACATTTTGATCATGAGGAAGAGACGCCAAATACAATTTAGAGATTAAACGAACTTACCTGCAAGTGAAGTTCTATCCTAATTGTATGAAGCGCCTCTTCCGAAGTGATCACTCCCACCCTATGTTATTCCCATCTCACATTACAATCGTAAGACCCAAAAATCGTTCCGGCGACACTTTAAAATAATGACTCTTTGCGCCAACGCGGAAAGTAGCGAGGTTCACACCATTTTTCCATTGAAAACTTTGAAAAACGTGGCGATATTGGCGAGAAGTAGGCGTACTACATTTTGATCACTTCGGAAGAGGCGCTTCATACAATTAGGATAGAACTTCACTTACAGGTAAGTTCGTTTAATCTATAAATTTTATCTGATATAAAATTGTTTAATTTGGAACTTTTTCAATTCAAAATTTTCAATTAATCAATTTTGAACGCTCTTAATTTGAAAAAAAAATTTCAATTCCTTTGAATTTTAAATGATCCATTCGGAATATTGTCCTTTTTCTTACTTAATATATAATTGTTTAATTTGAAACTTTTCAATTTAAAATCATTCAATTTTGAATGCAATTAAATTAAAATTTTTCAATTATTTAAATTCAAACGACTTCAATTTAAAATTACTAAATCTTAAATGTTTTAAATTAAAAATAATACAATTTCCATTTCTTTGAATTTTAAATGAACCATTAAAAATATTCTTCTTTCACACCATTTTACTTAATCTTAAATTGTTGTTGAATTATAATTGATAAAATTTCAACTCCTTTCTAATAAAATTGTATAGTTTTCAAAATTTTAGGTTGAATTTTTCAATTTTGAGAGCTCTTGATTCAAAATTTTTCAATTTGAATAACTCTCTATTTCAAATTATTCAATTTTAAATTATTTTATTCAGAAATAATAGAAATTCAATTTCTGTTAATTCCATTCAAAATATTGTCTTTTTCACAATTTTGCCTAATCTGAAATTGTGTGATTTGGAACATTTTCAATTCAAAATTTTTAATTCAAAATTATTCAATTTTGAACGATTTTGGTTAAAAATAATACAGTTTGAATTCCTTTGAATTTCAAATGAATCAATTTTCAAAATTTTAATCTGGAAATATTCAATTTTTAACGTTTTGAAATTGTCCTATTTTTGAAATTTCAATATAAAATTATACAATTTCGAGATTTTGTAATTCAAAATAAAATTATTCAATTGCTGATTTAATTATTCCATTCTGAACGATTTTATTTAGAAATTATAAAAGTTCAATTCCTGTTCATTCTATTCGAAATATTGTCCTTCATTCACAATTTTGTCAAATCTTAGATTGTTTGATTTGAAACGTTTTCAATTCAGAAATTTAAATTATTCAATTTCAAAAGGTTTTTATTTAAAATTATTTAATTTTGAATGCTTTTAATTGGAAATATAACAATTTCAATTCCTTTGAATTTTAGATGATCCATTCAAAATATTGGTTTTTTTCACAATTCTACCTAAACTAATATTGCCTTTTTTCACAATTTTATCTAATCTAAAATTGATTGACTTGAAACGTTTTCAATGAAAAATGTTTAATTAAATAATTACAAAAGTTTTCCATTTTAAATCATACAATTTCGAAATTCTTCAATTAAAAAAAGATTGTTCATTTTTGAACGCTTGGAATTAGAAATAATAGAATGTCAACTCCTTTTTAACGAATTTGTAAATTTTAGTCTGAATTTTTGAATTTTGAGAGCTTCTTATTAAAAAATTTTTTATTTCGAACAATTTTCATTTTAAATAATTCAATTCCAAACGATTTTATATAGAAAAGATAGAAGTTCAACTCCTGTTTATTCCATTCGAAATATTGTCCTTTATTCAATTTTTAATTCTTTCAATTAGAAATAATACAATTTTTAAAAATTTGAATTTTAAATAATCCAATTTTCAAAATTCTAATCAGAAATTATCACATTCCGAATTTTTCAAAATTGTTTTATTATTCAAATTTTAATCTAAATTGATACAATTTCGAAATTCTTAAACTCAAAAGAATTGTTCAATTTTGAACGCTTTGAATTAGAAATTATACAATGTCAACTCCTTTTTAAAAAAATTGTAAACTTCAGTCTGAATTTTTAATTTTGAGAGCTTCTGATTTAAAATTTTTCAACTTCAAACTCTTTTAATTTAAAATTATTCAATTTCAATCGATTTAATATATAAAAGATAGAAGTTCAATTCCTGCTCATTCCATTAAAAATATTGTCCTTCACAATTTTATATAATCTAAAATTTTTAGATTTGGAACTTTTTTAATGCAAAAAAATATTTCAAAAGTTTTCAATTTGAAATCGTTCAATTTTGAATGCTTTTAATTAGAAATTATACAATTGCAATACCTTTGAATTTTATATGATGCAATTTTCAAAATTCTAATGAGAAATTATTACATTTTGAATATTTTAAAATTGTTTTATTATTTAAATTTTAATCTAAATAAACACAATTTCTGAATTCTTCAATTAAGAAAATTGTTTAATTTTTATCGATTTCAATTAGAAATAATATAATTTCAGTTTCTTTGAATTTTAAATGATCAATTCCAAATATTGTCCTCTTTCGCAATGTTATCAAATCTAATATTGTTCTTTTTTACAATTTTATCAAATCTAAAAATTTTTTATTTGGAAATTTTTCGATTCAAAACTTTTAATTGTTTAATTTCGAAAGTTTTTAATTTAAAATTATTCAATTAATTTGAACGTCTTGAAATTATCCTATTATTCAAATTTTAATCTGAAATTATACAATTTCTAAATTCTTCAATTGAAAAATTTGTTCAATTTTGAACGTTTTGAATTAGAAATTGAAAATTTCAACTTCTTTCTAATGAAAATGTAAATTTTAGTATGAATTTTTCAATTTTTAGAGCTTCTGATTTTAAATAAAAAATTTCAAACATTTTTTATTTCGGATTATTTAATTTCAAACGATTTTATATAAAAATGATAAAAGTTCAATTCCTGTTCATTCTATTTGAAATATTGTCCTTTTGTCACAATTTTAGCTGATCTCAAATTGTTTTATTTGGAACATTTTCAATAAGAAATTTTAAATTATTCGATTTTAAAAGTTTTCAATTTAAAATTATTCAATTTTAATTTATTTGATCACAAAAGTTTTCAATTTTAAATTATTTAATTTTGAACGCTTTCAATTATAATAATACAATTTTAATTCTTTTTAATTTCAAATTATGCCATTTTTAACATTCTAATCAGAATTATCGTCAGAGAATAACAGAAAATTTTAAACGTCTTTTCAGACTAGATGGAGATATGAATTAAAAATTATTTTTAATTAATTTTTTTTTTTCTGAAAAAAGATCTCCTTTCGCTCCTCTGGGAATCGAACCACAAAACTTCCGATTGCCGTTCGGGTGCTTTCCCATTAAGCTACTAGAGAGATCGAGAAAAAACTTTTTTCAAAAAATACATGCATTATTTTGCCAGGTGGTAAATCAAAATTTTCAAGGAATCTGTATTATCGTCAGAAAATAACAGGAAATTTTGAACATCTTTTCAGACTAGATGGAGATATGCATTAAAAAGGATTTTAAATTAATTTTTATCTGAAAAAAGATCTTCTCCTTTCGTTCCGCTGGGAATCGAACCACAGAACTCTCGATTGCCGGTCGGTTGCTTTCCCATTGAGCTACTAGAGAGCAATCGGCAATCGGAAGTTTCGTGGTTCGATTCCCAGCGGAGAAAAAGGATAAGATCTTTTTTCAGAAAAAAATTGATTAAAAATAATTTTTAATTCATATCTCCATCTAGTCTGAAAAGACGTTAAAAATGTTCTGTTATTCTTTAACGATAATATAGATTCCTTGAAAAATTTGATTTACCACCTGGCAAAATAATGCGTGTATTTTCTGAAAAAAGTTTCTTCTCTCGACCTCTCTAGTAGCTTAATGGGAAAGCACCTGACCGGAAATCAGTAGTTCTGTGGTTCGATTCCCAGCGGAGCAAAAGGAGAAGATATTTTTCAGAAAAAAATTGATTAAAACTAATTTTTAATTTATATCTCCATCTAGTCTGAAAAGACGTTAAAAATTTCCTGTTATTCTCTCACGATTATACAGATTCCTCGCAAAATTTGATTTACCATCTGGCAAAATAATGCGTGTATTTCTGAAAAAAGTTTCTTCTCTCGATCTCTCTAGTAGCTTAATGGGAAAGCACCCGACCGGCAATCGGAAGTTCTGAGGTTCGATTTCCAGCGGAGCGAAAGGTGATCTTTTTCAGAAAAAGATTTGTTATTATATTATTATTTAAAAATTGATTAATTAATGTAATTCTAAATTGTTGATATTTTTATTGTTAGAAAATAAAAATCACTGACATCAGATATTATCAGATCGCAGTGCGAATATTTCATTGAACTTTTTGTAAAATTATTAAAATTTATTTCTGAATAGTCACACAACTTCAAAAAAAAGAGAGAAATCCAACCAAGTGCCTCGGAGTTCCAATTAATGTAAAATTGCAACACGCCTATTCCATTAATTTTAGTTGGATTTTATTAATGGTTCTATAACCCTTACGACCGGCTGAGATGTACACTAAATAATAAAAGCATCCTTGAAAATTATTAAAATAATTTCCCCATATATCTATCCTACGGCTTCTCAAACAGGTTATGATTTTTATTAACCATCTATGGGTACGTATTTTTTCTGACGTTTTATATGAACGATCCTGCTTTTAAACTACAATGTTTATAATTTTTTCTTTATTTTTTTCTTCTTAAAAAGTTGTAGTCACGAGATCTCGCATACACTGTTGTCGGAAACCTGATTGGTAGCGACATTGGTGGTCCAAAATTGCACTGAAAATTTTTTTTCGAATTTTCATGCATATCGCCCGGAAATTTTTTTGAATTTACAAAAAATAAATGCTTTTTTTTGTTTTGAAAAAAATTATATTTAGGATTTTATTAAAAGCTTTCAGAAAAAAGCAAGTTTCTAGCATTACTCTAAGAGAAGATAGTTATAAACAATAATCAAATGTTTAAATGAGCATGTTTGTTAACTTGCATCAATTATTACCTCACTAAGTGAAAAATTTAAGAGTTCAGAAAAAACGGCAATTTTTTAGCACTTATCTAAGAGAAGATAGTTATAAACAATTAAAAATGGTTTAAGCAACTTTGTTTGTTAACTTGCATTATTTATAACTTTACTGAGTAAAAAGTGTGTAAGAAGTTGAATATTTCAGAAGAAACCGGAACTATATAGCATTAATAAAGACAAAGATAGTTATGAACGACAATAATTTGTTTAAATAATTATTTTTGATGAATGGAATTAATTATTAACTTACCTCAAGTGAAAAGTAGACAAATAGTTATAAATTTCAGAAAAAACCGCAACTTTCTAGCATTATTCAAATCGAATATTAGTAATAATAATAAAATGTTTAAACAATAAATTTTGTTAAGTTTAATTGAATATTTAACCTAGTACAAGTGGAAAGTGAACAAAAAGTTGAATAACTTAAGAAAAAACTACAATTTTCTACCATTATTCTAAGAGAATATTATTAAAAATAATAATAAATTGTTTAAACAATTATTTTTGTCAACATTAATGAACAATTGCCTCTCTCTAATTGAAAATTGGACAAAAAGTAGAAAATTTTTGAAAAAACCGCGACTTTATATCTTCATTCTAAGAGAAAATTGCTAAAAACAATAATACATTGTTTAAACAATTTATTTAAACATCTAATTATCAGTATCAAGTATTTCATGTAGAAGAAAGAATTTGCAATAAAAAAACTGAAAAAATCATAATTAGCGCCAAAAACTCGCAAAACCCATTTTTTCACTTATGGGGTTTTTTTGGGACCCTAAAAATTTAAGGAAAACTTTGGGTAATTTTAAAAGATATTTTAAAGTTTCAGAAGTTTGGAAAAGGTTAGAAAAAAATTTGAATTTTGAAAAGATTTCAAAAAACTTTGAACAAAATGTAGATTTTTTAAGATTTTGAAAAAGAAGTTTTTTGAAGAATTTTGAAAGGTTTCAAGAAAATAAAGAAATTTAAGATTCCTGGGAAAATTTCAAATTATTTTTTATTTTTAAAAATTGCGTTTTAAATGATTTATAAGAATTTCAAACAAAATCTGATAGATTTTACGGCAAATTTTTGAAAAAATTCACAAAATAAATGGAAATTTGAAAAGATTTTATAAAATGTAAAACAAAATGTAGATTTTTAAAGATTTCAAAATAAAATGTTGAAATTTTTTATGGAATTTGAAAGGTACAAAGATGATAAAAATGAAAACTTTATTAAGATTCAAGGGAAATTTTTAAAGGATTTTTAATTTAAAAAATTTCTGAAACTGACAAAAAAATGTTGAAGATTTTAAAACAATTTTAGAAGAAATTCGAATAATTATAAAAGAAATTTAGTAGCTTCAGAAATTTTGAAAAGATTTCGAAAAATTTGTATCGATTTTTAATGACTCTTTATTTTTTTAAATTAATTTTTATCGAAAATAATCTGCAAGACTTGAAGGCTACTTAATTATTTTAAAAGATTTTTCAAGCATCTTATGAAAAATTCGAATCATTATAAGGGAAATTTAGAAGTTTTGAAAAAATTCAAAAAATAAATTAAATTTCAAAAGATTTAAAAAAAAATGTTAAGCAAAATGAAGATTTTTAAAGATTTCAACAAAAAATGTAAAAATTTTTTAATGAATTTGAAAGGTATGAAGATAATAAAAAAAAATTCTTAAAATTCCGGGACAACTTATAAATGTCTTTTTAGTTTTGAAAAATTCAATTCGAAGAGAATATTTAAAAAGATTTTGAAACATTTCGAAAGATTCCCAAAATTGCCAAAAAACCATTTTAAAGATTTTAAAATAACTTTTTTTTTATTTTGCAAAATTTCACAGAAATTATAGAAAAAATTTGAAATAATTTTGAAAGAAATTTATTAGGTTTATTTCGAAAACAAGTTTCGAAGTTTTTTAAACATTTTGACAGGTATCAAGAAAATAATTATTTTTTTTAGATTCCTAAGAAAATTTCAAATGATTTTTTTTGAATTAATTTTTAAAGATTTTAAAATTTTTCAAACGATTTCTAAAAATATTGAAAATAATTAGCAAGATTTAAAAGCAACTATTTTATTTTTAAAGATTTTGCAGAAAAGTTATGAAACATTTGAATTATTTTTAAAAATATTTAGAATTTGAAAGATTTTCAAAAATAATTTAAAATTCTAAAAGATGTAAAAAAAAGTAATACAAAGTTAGATGATTTCAAAATGAAATTTTTAAACTTTTTAAAGAATTTGAAAAGTATAAAGGTAATAAAAAAATATCTGAAGATTTCGGGCCAACTTTTAAATGTTTTTCAATTTTGAAAATTTCAATTCGAAGAGAATATTCGAAAAGATTTTAAAACATTTCAAAAGATTCCTAAAATTGCCAAAAAATAATTTTAAAGATTTTAAAACAATTTTTTTCATTTTGAAAAATTACATTTCAACTAATTTATAAGAATTTGAAAAAAAATCTGATGGATTTTACGGTTAAGATTTTATGGAATTTGACTGGTACAAAGATAATAAAAATAAAAAATTTCTTAAGATTCCAGGGAAATTGAAGGATTTTTATTTTATAAGAATTTCCAAAAAAATTCTATACATTATTTTTTTTGAATTCCCAAAACTGACAAAAACATTTTTGAAGATTTTAAAATAATTTTTGTTGTTTTGTAGAATTTAAAAACAGTTTTAGAAGAAATTCGAATAATTTAAAAAGAATTTAGTAGCTTCGAAAAATTTAAATCGATTTTTAGATTTTTCCAGATTTTGAACAATATTTTCAAAGCTTTTTAAGAATTTTGAAAGGTGTCAAGAAAATAAAAAATAGTACTGAAGACTCCTGGGAAAATTTTAAATGACTTCTTATTTTTTTAAATCAATTTTTAAAGATTAAACAAATTTTTAAGGATTTCTAAAAATATCGAAAATAATCTGCAAAATGTAGATATTTAAATGAAATTTTGAAACTTTTTAAAGAATTTAAAAGGTAACAAGATAATATAAAATTTTCTTGAGATTCCGGGCAACTCTTAAATGTTTTTCAACTTTGAAAATTTCAATATTCAAAGAGAATATTTTAAAATATTTTAAAACATTTCAAAAGATTCCCAAAATTGCCAAAAAACAATTTTAAAGACTTTAAAACAATTTTTTTCATTTTGCAGAATTTTACAACAATTATTTTAAAAATTCAAATAATTCTGAAAGAAATTTAGAAGGTTTAGAGGTTTTGAAAAGATTTCAAAAATTTGAAAACGATTTGTTTATTCTTGAAGATGTCGGAAAAAAAGTTTGGAAGCTTTTTAAGAAGTTTAAAAGGTATCAAGAAAATAAAAAACTGTTCTTAAGATTCGTGGGTAATTTTTTAATGATTTTCTATTTCTCAAATTTATTTTAAAGATTTAAAAAAAAATTCAAAAGATTTCTAAAAATGTCGAGAAAAATTCGAATAATTCTTAAAGATATTTAGAAGTCTGAAATAATTTCAAAAGTGATTTAAAATTTAAAAAGATTTAAAAAAAATGTAATACAAAGTATAAATGTTTGAAGATTTCTAAATAAAATTTTCAAACTTTTTAAGAATTTTGAAAGCTATCAAGATAAAAAAATTTCTTAAGATTCCCCGAAAACTTTCAAATGATTTTTTATTATGAAAAATTAATTTTAAGAGAAAATTTAAAAAGATTTTTAGCATTTCAAAAGATTCCCAAAATTGCCAAAAAAGAAGCTTGAAAATTTAAAACAATTTTTTTATTTTGCAGAATTTTAAAACAATTTTAGAAAATATTCCAATAATTTTAAAAGGCATTTATTTATTTTTGAAGACTACGAAAAAAATTTCGAAAGGTATCAAGAAAATAAAAAACTTTTCATAAGATTCCTGAGAAAATTAAAAAAAAAAATTATTTTCAAAAATTAATTTTTGAAGATTTGAAAAAATTTCAAAAGATTTCTAAAAATGTTGAAAAAAATCTGCAAGATTTCAAGGCAACTTTTTTATTTTGAAAGATTTTTCAAACATGTTAAGAAAAATTCGAATAATTCTTAAAGATATTTAGAAGTCTGAAATAATTTCAAAAGTGATTTAAAATTTAAAAAGATTTTAAAAAAATGTAATACAAAGTATAGATGTTTGAAGATTTCTAAATAAAATTTTCAAACTTTTTAAGAATTTCGAAAGGCTACAAGATAAATAAAAATTTCTTAAAATTCCCCGAAAACTTTCAAATGATTTTTTATTTTGAAAAATTAATTTCAAGGGAAAATTTAAAAAGATTTTTAGCATTTCAAAAGATTCCCAAAATTGCCAAAAAAAAAGCTTGAATATTTAAAACAATTTTTTTATTTTGCAGAATTTTAAAACAATTTTAGAAAATATTCCAATAATTTTAAAAGGCATTTATTTATTTTTGAAGACTACGAAAAAATTTCGAAAGGTATCAAGAAAATAAAAAACTTTTCATAAGATTCCTGAGAAAATTAAAAAAAAAAATTATTTTCAAAAATTAATTTTTGAAGATTTGAAAAAATTTCAAAAGATTTCTAAAAATGTTGAAAAAAATCTGGAAGATTTTCCGGAAATTTGTTTAATTTTGAAAGACTTTTCTAAATGATAAATTCAACTGTTTTTAATTTAAAATTAAAATCATTTTTTGTAAAAGTTGAACTACTTCGTTGAAAATAATTTTTTTAAAGATTTATCATTTTAGTTTAAAATTCGTCTCACTGGTTGTAAATGTAAAAATTTGTTTGAAAATTCGTCTTTTTTTGGGAGATATTTTGATAGATTATTTTTTTTCAGCAGAAGGGTAATCTATTTCGTTGAAAATTCAATTATTTGGTTTAAAATTACCTTTTCGTTAAGAATTTAAATTTTTGGGTTAAAAAATTTAACTATTTTGTAGAGAATTCGTTTTAATTAAAAATTCAACTATTGAAAATTAATCTTTTTTGAAGAAGTTCAACTTTTTTTCTATTTAGAATTGAAATCTTTTATGGTTGAAATATCAACTATAAATTACATTTTCGGTTGAAAATTCAAATATTTGGTTCAATAAATGTTAATAAATATTATATGAATTTTTTAAAATTTGTAGTTTATCCTAAAGTCTCAGAGAGCCAAGTAAAGTTGCGACAACTAATTTTTTCTGTGTATGTAAATCAATTTTACCTGCGATTTTCACCTCTAAAGTTAAATTGCGGAAATGTACGTACATACATTATCGCGGTACATACATATTCGAATTTTTTAAGAAAAAAATACTTGCGTAAAATTTTTTCAATGACCTTAAAGCACTCTAAGATTGAAATTTTATTTGGCAAAAATATATAATTTGCTAACGCACGAGGTTTTAAGAGCTATTGACGTGTAGAAATTTAAAAAACTATTATAGAAAATATAATGTTTCATTTACGTAAAAAAATTACGTTCAAATGGTGATAATAATTAATTTATAACTTCACAGAATGCTGCGTGCGTATGAATAAAAATAAAAACACTTCTACTTAAATAAAAGTGAAAATGATGTAATTTTGCACCAAAAACTGCAAAGATTTTTAATTTTTAACAAAATCGTTGAATTTTCAAAATAAAAGACAAACTTTCAACATAATAGATAATTTTTCAACAGAATAAGTCAACTTTCAACAAAAAAGATGAATTTTAAAATAAACAGCTTGTTAAGATTTGCTGAAGTTATGATTTACGATTTAAAAACATGTGCCCCGAAACGTGTCTATATCCACTTTTTTAGAATAAATTTCATGACTTAATCTTCTTACTCTTGAATACCTAAAATTTGGAATTTTAGAATCTCTTCAAGTCTCAGAATTTATACTTTCATCACTTGTGGTCGTTAAGTCTTTGATGACCACTTCGGCTTTTTCCGTTTTACATCGTGCATCATCGGAACTAGTAACGCCTTCCGGCACTGGGTCTTGATCCCCACCTGTAAGATTTGTGAATCTTCTCGGTTTTCGAAATCTGCAACTGACCGACAAGAGAGTCGAGTTTTGAACACCGCAACCGTATACTTAACCACTTGCAGCGTACTTTGTAACACTTTGTATTTTTATATCGATTGCGTTAAAGTTTAAATTAAATAATCGATACTCCTTAAACTGATTCATTTTTTAAACTACCCTTCTGATCACTTAATATCTCTTGAATCCTAATAAAATCGTAGTTTAAGTGAACATGGACATTTAAGTGAAACTTACTAAGCAACGTGAAATCCTGGTTTAAGTGAAACAAACTATAAAACAGAGTGAAACTGAACAACCTGAAATCATGGATCAAGTGAACGAAAATACTCACAAATCTGCTGCGGAATCATCAGATAGCTGCCACAGAAAGGAGTTATGTAGAACCATCACGCTAGCGGTAGAAATCGCTGAAATTCGGTTTGGTGTGGCGCCTGCTCTAGATTAGGCGCACTGGTCACCCCAAACGTACGGAGATCAGTTACGCTTCCATACGCACGGAACGTCTGGCCTAAACTGTTGGTTAAACGGTTCGACTAGTTCGGTGTTATGGTTCGCCCGAATTGGTGCAGCCGTTCCACCAAACAAAAGAATCCTAATAAAAAAATCACTTTGGTACGGCTTTTCGGACGAGAATTCCGGACAAGGGCCACAAATGAAACTCAACATTTTTTGGTCCTTCGAAAACCGGATCGTGAGTTTCAACGAATAATCAATTCACATCCAGCAACCAGTGACTATTGAAATAAGGGAAAGCTCTTAACGTAAAAGTACAAAGTGAATTCTAAAAACTATCCAAAAGTGCAATCGTAGCTTAAGTGAACATGGACATTTAAGTGAAACTATCTAAACAACGTGAAATCCTGGTTTAAGTGTAACCAACTATAAAACACAGTGAAACTGAACAACGTGAAATCATGGATCACGTGAACGAAAATACTTACAAATCTGCTGCGGAATCATCAGATAGCTGCCACGGAAAGAAGTTATGTAGAACCATCACGCTAGTGGTAAGAATCGCTGAAATTCGGTTTGGTGTGGCGCCTGCTCTAGATTCGGCGCACTGGTCACCACAAACGTGCGGAGATCAGTTGCGCTTCCATACACGCAGAACGGCTCGCCTAAACTGTTGGTTAGACGGTTCGACCAGTTCGGGGTAACGGTTCACCCGAATTGGTGGAGCCGTTCCGCCAATCAGAAGTGGTGCGGTCCACTTTGTGATTGGCGGAGATCAGTGACGCTGCCATACGTGCGGAACTGCTCGACTAAACTGTTGGTTAAACGGTTCGACCAGTTTGAGGTAATGGTTCTTCCGAATCAGTGGAGCGGTTATACCGAACTTCTCTCCGTGGTAATCAACGTGGAAGCTCCAACGAAGGAGATGCCTTCAGTCACAAGAGTCTACGTTTATTCTGTAAAGTGCATATTCTAGGATGCTTCTCCAGAACTTCAAAGTAGTAAGTCTAGCATGCTTGTTGCAAGAGTTACATTATTTATCGAGACGTTATCGATCCTTTTCCCTTCTGTTCCATTTTTTACCAATTTTATCTCAGTTAAAGGTACAGATGCTGAACGCAATAAAACAGATTTCTAAACTACGCAAAACAAAATAGAGTCACTATTTTGTGACTTAGCTGATCAGTTGAACTCAAAATTCAATTCAATCTTCATCTTGCAGGTCCAGAGTTTTATAAGCCTGGAGAAATCAACTTTTTCATCGGTGCGAAATATTTTCTGCGATTGCTTGTCAATGGTCAAATAACTTTAGCTAACGAAAACGCGATTTTACAAACAAAAAAATTGGAATGGCTATTGGGCGGAAAAACATCTGAATCTACATTTCTAAACGCGCAGCTAGGTGCAACTTATCCCTGAATCTTTTGAATCGAAATATAGAAAAATTTTGGAAATTAGAACACTGCCGTCAAGCTAGTCAATTATCAAAGGTCTTCCAGAAATCGCATGCGAAGAGCATTATCAAAAACCCATAGTGAAATTTTCAACCAAAGAATTGAATTCACAAACAAAAAGGCTAATATTCTTACAAAAAATACGAATTTTTAACAAAATACATGAACTTTCAACCACATAGTTGAATTTTCAACTAAAAAAATAAAAAATTTTCAACCAAAAATGGAATAGTTACATTTCCAGTAAAAAAATAATTATTACCCACAAAAAATCAAAGTTTCGACAAAATATTTGAATTTTAAAGCAAAAAATTGAATTTGCAAACAAATAATGAAATTTTCAAACCAATAATTATCTACCGGAAACAGGAATTTAAAATTTAATAAATTAATTTTGCAACAACAAAAAAAAAAGAATTTTGTTTGAAAAATTAATTTACAACAACAACAACAAATTTTTGCAGCAAAATAGTTTAATTCGTAACAAAATAAATGAAATTTTAACCATATAGTTGAATTTTCTACTAAAAAGATCAATTTTCAACGGAAAATGGAATGTTTAATCTTCATCTAAAAAAATTATTTTAAACCAAAAGAAAAGAAGTTTTGCAAAGTAGATGCATTTTCCACCAAAGAAATAAATTCTTAATTAAAATAGATGAATTTTTAAACAAGAAGAATAATTTTTTTCAAAAAAGATGAATTCATGACTGACAAAGGTCAATTTTCAAGCTAAAAAAAATACAAAATTTTCAACAAAATTTTTGAATCTTGAAAGAAAAAGAAAAATGTTCACCGAAAATGATACAGTTAAATTCTCAGTTCAAAAAATTAATTTTCAACAAAAAAAGAAAATTTTTATTCAAAATAGATGCATTTTCAAACAAGAAGAATAATTTAATACCAAAAAACATGAATTCTTAACTGAAAACCGTCAATTTTCAAGCAAAGTAAAAAAAAAATTTCAACAATATAGTTCAATTTTCAACGAAAAAAATTTTTTAACTAGAAAAGATGAATTTTTAACCATATAGTTGAATTTTCAATTAAAAAAGATAAATTTTGAACCAAAAATGGAATTGTTACATTTTAGGTAAACAAAAATAATAGAAAAACGAAGTTTTCAACAAAATATTTACATTGTAACCAAACAAATTAATTTTCAACCGAAAAGAAGAATTTTCAAACAAATAATTTTCTAGCAAAAAAACGAAATTTCAACTAAAAAAAATTCTATTTTAACCAAAAAAAGATAATTTTTCAACCAGAAATGGAATAGTTTAATTTCCAACTGAAAAAAAAATTGAACAAAAAAAAACGTATGTCAAGAAAATAGTTGAATTTTTAACAAAAATATAATGCATTTTTACCAAAAATATCAATTTTCAAACAAGAAAAAAAATTTTCTTGAAAAAAAAACAACGAATTTTCAACTAAAAAAAATACACTTTTTTACTGAAAATTGTAGTTTATACTTAAGTTTTCAGTTGAAAAAATTAATTTTTAACAAAAAAAAAAAAAAAAAAAAAAAAATGAATTTTCAACTCATTCAAAAAAGACGATTTTTAAAAAAATAGGTTTGTTTTCAACCAAATTGTTGAGTTTTTAAGCCAAAAAGATCAATTTTTCAGAAAAGTTGAAAAATTAATTAATTAATTAATAATAATTATAATAATAAAATTAATATCATAAGAATAATTATTATAATAATATATATTAATTTATATAAAAAATATTCATATTCAATTAATTAAATAATATTAATTATTAATAATTTAACTATTCCATTTTTTTGTGGATGTTTTTTATTGAAATTAAATCATCCAGGTTGAAAATTCATCTGTTTGGTTGAGAATTGAACTATTTTGTTAAAAATCAATTTTGTTCGGCTGAAAATTAATTTTTTTTACTGATAATTCATCTGTCTTAGGCAGTCTTTTTTCGTGCAAATGTAATCTCATTAGTTGAAAATTTATACTTTCGGTTACAAATTCATTTCTTCGAGTAAAAATGTAACTATTTAGTTGAAAATCCTTTTTTTTGTGTTAAAAATGTATTTTTGTAACTGATAATTTAACTATTTAATTTTTGCTTTGAAATTTATATTTTTTAGTCGAAAAGTCATTTATTTTGTTCAAAATTGTTATTTTTTCGTAGAAAATTGACCTTTTGGGTTAAAAATTCATGTATTTTGTTGAAAATTTGTATTTCTCGGTAGAAAATTAATCTTTTGTGTTTAAAGATCGTCAATTTTGTTAAAAATTCATTTCGTTAATTAAAGATTTAACTATTCCATTTTTTGTGTGGAAAATTTATCTTTTTTTACAGGAATTAATTTTATTAGTTGAAAATTCATCTGTTCCGTAGAAAATTAAATTATTTCGTTAAAAAAATATTTTATTTATTTTTATTTCTGTTATTTCTAATTATATTATATTAATTATAATTCTTATATTATAAACGAAGGAGAATGATTTTTTAACTCAAAATTAATTTTTAACAGAAAAAAAGAATATTCAATCCAATAGTTCAATTTCCAAAAAAAATAGATGATTTTTTTAACAAAAATTACGAATCTTAAAAAGAAAATGATGTTTGCCACAAAATAGTTAAATTTTTAACCAAAGAGATGCATCTTCCACGAAAAAAATTAATTTTTAACCGAGCAGTTAAACTTTTAACCAAGTAGTTGAATTTTTTACGAAAATGATAACTTTTAAACAAAATAGTTTTATTTTTATCAAAAATAATTAACTTTAAAATTAAAATATTTTTATTTTCTCATCAATTTCTATTAATTATCATCAATCTCGCGAAGATTTTAAAAATATTCTAACAAAATGTAGATTTTGGAAAAAAGAAGTTTTTTAAGAATTTTGAAAGGTTTCAAGAGAAGAAGAGAACAAAAAAATGTCTTAGGATTCCTGGGAAAATTTGAATTGATTTATAAAATTTTTTTAAAAAATGTGAAAGATTTTAGGGCAAATTTTTTAATTAAAAAAATTTTTCAAAAATTTTAGGAAAAATTAGAAACACTTTAGAATATATTTAGAAGTTTTCAAAAAATGTTAAAAATAAATTGAAATTTGAAGATTTCAAAAAAATGTAAAGCAAAATGTAGAGTTTTAAAGATTTCAGAATCAAATGTTGAAATTTTCTATGGAATTTGAAAGGTACAAAGATAATAAAAATAAAAAATTTATTAAGATTCCAGGCACATTTTTAGGGGATTTTTAATTTAAAAAATTTCCAAAACTGACAGAACAATTTTTGAAGATTTTAAAGCAATTTTAGATGAAATTCGAATAATTATAAAAGAAATTCAGTAGCTTTAGAAATTTGACAAAGATTTCGAAAATTCTGAATCGATTTGTGGATTTTTTAAGATTAAAAAAAATGCAAAGCGTTTTAAGAATTTTGCAATAATAAAAAACTTTTCTAAAGACTCCTGGGAAAATTTTTAATGAATTTATATTTAAAAAATAATTTTTATCGAAAATAATCTGCAAAACTTGAAGGCTACTTTATTATTTTAAAAGATTTTTCAAACATCTTATGAAAAATTCGAATCAATATAAAGGATATTTAGAAGTTTTGAAAAAATTCAAAAAATAAATTAAATTTCAAAAGATTTAAAAAAATGTTAAACAAAATGTAGATTTTTAGAGATTTCAACAAAAAATGTTGAAACTTTTTGAAGAATTTTATAGGTATAAAGATAATAAAACAAACTTTCTTGAGATTCCGGCAAAACTTTTAAATGTTTTTTATTAAAAAAAATTCAATTCTGAGAGAATATTTAAATGATTTTAAAAAATTTCAAAAGATTCCCAAAATTTCAACCACAAAATTTGGAAGATTGACAATTTTTTTTTTTTTTTGCAATTTTAAATCAATCTTATAAAAAAAAATCGAATAATTTTAAAAGAAATTTAGAAAGTTTTGAAGTTTTGAAAAGATTTAAAAAAATTTCAAACGATCTGTAGATTTTTGAATATTTCGAAAAAAATTTCGAAGCTTTTTAAGAATATTGAAATGTATCAAGAAAATAAAAAAAAACTTTTCATGAGATTCTTGTGAATTTTTTCGATGTTTCTCATTTTTTTTAAATTAATTTTTAAAGTTAAAAAAAATTTTCAAAAGATTTCTAAAAATGTCGAAAATAATCTGCAAGATTTCAAGGAAACTTTTTTACTTTGAAAGATTTTTCAAATATGTTATGAAAATTTTGAATCATTTCAAAAGATATTTAGAAGTGTTGAAAAAAATTCAAAAAATAAATTCAAATTTGAAAAGATTTCAAAAAATGTAAAGCAAAATGTAGGTTTTCAAAGATTTCAAAATCAAATTTCAAAACTTTTTATAGAATTTGGAAGGTGCACAGATAATAAAAAAAAACTTTCTTGAGATTCTGGCAAAACTTTGAAATGTAAAAAATTTAATTCTGAGAGAATATTTAAATAGATTTTAAAAAATTCCCGAAATTTCAACAACAAAATTTGGAAGATTAAAAAAATTTTATTTTATTTCGAACAATTTTAAAA
>CAKNYM010052766.1:128709-152477 GCA_932195095.1 Andricus curvator
AGTTGAATTTTCTACTGAAGAAGATGAATCTTAAACTAAATATGGAACAGTTGACTTTTTAGTAAAAAAAATTATTTACAATAAAATAGTTGAAATTTTTAGCATATAAATGAAGTTTTAAGTAAAATAATGAATCTTCAACCAAAAAAAATGAATTTTTAATCCAATAGTTGAATTTTCAACCCAAAATATGAATTTTCTATCAAAAAAGAAAAATTTTCAACAACATAGTTAAATTTTCAACCCAACATATCAAAAGTCTATCAACAAAGATAAAGTTTCGACAAAAAATGGAATAGTTAAATATTCAGTTAAAGAAATTAATTTTCAATAAAAAAAACTAATTTTCAATCGAAAAAATGAATTTTTAAACAAAAAGATTAATTTTCTATCGAAAAAGATTTATTTGTAATTATATAATTAAATAATTAAAATAATATTTAATATATTTAAATAATAATGATTTTTTTAATCAATTGAATTTTGAATTTTGAAAGAAATTTTCAACCAAATAGTTGTATTTTTCACTGAAGAAGATGAATGTTTAACCAAAAATGGAATAGTTAAATTTTCAGTTAACAAAATTAATTTACGTTTCTTTGAAATCTATAACAAAATTTGAATGAACCGAATTTCTTTTTTTTTTAGAAAGTAAATTTATTTATTCATTTGCATCGGGCAATCAGTTGCTTTCCACAACTGAGTTATCAAATATCTCAACTAAACGAATTATTAATTAACATTTTTTAAATTATTTTTTTGACTGAAAATTTAACTATTCCATGTTTGGTTGAACATTTATCTCCTACAGTTGAAAATTCCACTATTTCGTTGAAAATTTATGTATTTTATTAAAAATTAATCTTTTTGGTTCAAAATTCAACTATTAGGTTACGAATTCCATTAAAAATTAAAATATTTCGTTGAAAATTCACGTATTTTGTTAAACATTATTTTTTTGGTATAAAATTAGTTTTTTATTGAAAATTAATTTTTATGTGGTTGAAAATTAGTGTTTTTATTGAGAATTAATTTTTTTTAAATAAAAATTTGTTGTCAAAAATTTTTTTTGATAGACATTTAATCTTTTTGGAAGGAAATTTATTTGTTTAAAAATTTAACTATTTCACTGAAGATTCATTTTATTTGCTTAAAAAATTAGTTCTCTAACCACAAATTAAACTGTTCTAATTTTTTTTGAAAAATTGTCTTTTTTGGTTAAAAATTCCGTTGAAAATTAAAATATTCAGTTGAACATTCATGTATTTTGTTAAAAATTCTTCTTTTTTGGTAGAATTTTTTTTTTCAATTGACAATTAATTTTTGTGACTAAAAATTTGACTAAATTTTTTGTCGAATTTTTTTTCATAGACATTTAATCTTTGTGATTGAAAATTCAGCTGTTTTTGTTGAAAATTTAACTATTTCGTTTAAAATTTATTTTATTTGGTTAAAAAACTTATTTCTCTCACTTAAAATTAAACTTTTCTATTTTTTATTGAAACTTTACTTTTTTTAGTTGAAAATTCATCTTTTTTGTAGAAAAATTATTTTCTTGGTAGCAATATAACATTTTCGGTTGAAAATTCTACTATTAAGTCGAAAATTCCATTAAAAATTAAAATATTTGGTTTAAAATGCATGTATTCTGTTAAAAATTAATCTTTTTTTTGGTAGAAAATTAATCCTTTTGGTTGAAATTGAATTTCTTTGGTTGAAAATTATTTTTGCTCAACAAGAAGTTTATTGCAAAGCGTAAAAGAAAAATTTGGAATTGAACATATTTTGATATCAGTCCCCCTCCAGAAAAATATATTTACGAAAAAAAAGAGATTGCTTAAAATATGTTTCTCTCTAATGTTTATTTATCATTTGTTCATAAATAAAAAGGCAAAGCAAAGTTAAACATTTCAGAAGAAACGGCAACTTTCTAGCACTTATCTAAGAGAATATAGTTATAAACAATTATAAATTGTTTAAACAATTATTTTTGCTCAACTTGAATAATTATTAAGTCACTCCAAGTGAAAAATAGACAAATAGTTTAAAATTTCAGTAAAAACCGCAACTTTCTACCATTAAGCAAAGAGAATATTATTAACAATGATAATAAATTGTTTAAACAATTATTTTTGTTAACTTGAATTAATTATTACTTCGCTCTAATTAAAAATTGGACAAGAGTTAAAAAATTCAGAAAAAACCAGCAACTATCTAGAATTAATATAGAAGAAGATATCTACAGGCAACAATAATTTGTTTAAACAATTATTTTCTACTATATTAAATTAAATATTAACTCACTCCAAGTGAAAAGTGAACAAAAAGTCGAAAATTGCAGAAAAAACCGCAATTTCTATCATTCTTAAAAAATAATACTATTAACAATAATAATAAATTGTTTAAACAATCATATTTGTTAACATTAATGAACTACTCTCTCTAATTTAATTATCAGTATAAAGTAGTGTTTATTATATATAAAGTAGTTTATTTATCAGAAACAATTTGCATTAAAAACCCATTTTTTGATATATGTTTTTTTTGTTGGGACCCTATAAAAAGACTTATGGGGGTGATATTTGAAAAGTAATATTTCATTCGTATTTTATGGCTAATTGTGAAGAGAAAAATTGAGTTTCAACTCGATTCAGCTGATATTGAGGATTCTGAATAAAATTTACAAAAATTTCTTTTTTTCTTATGGGAAATACGTGTTAAACTTAATGTGGGTTGCGCCACCTCTAAATAGAATTTTTTCAAGAAAAAAAATGGATTTATTTTTGTGTAGATTTGAACAAATTTCCGGGCGTTATTCATAAAAATTCGAAAAAAATGTCCAATGCATTTTTGGACCACCCTATGAACATTAAAGAAGTATATAAGTAATACTAATAATAAACTTACAATTCTCTGATGCTTGGTTAATCCAACCAAATATTTTGGTTGATCCAAACAAATATTTTGGTTCTTTTGTTCAATAAAAATGTATCTAGATCTTGACTTTCATAAAATTTTATTCTAGGACAAAAGCTTTTGATAAAAAAACTTTTGATACCCAATTTGCACTAAAGGTTCTACTTACGTTCAAAATATTCTGCATACTGTTTCAGACCCCAGTTTTTTGAAAACGTTGACATTCTTAGTGTCAATTTGTTCGTATCACTAATTTTTTTACTAATTCTGACATTATATCTGTTGCGGTATGTTTAGTGTGGTAAATGGAATGATATGGTAGAATCAACCAAATTATTTCGTCACTTCAACCAAATCATTTTCTAATGAATAATATATTCCGCTCAACCCTTTTTTTTGAATCAACTAAACATGCTCAAATAAATAATTGCTTTGAATTGACCAAATTAATTCGTTGTGTTTCTTAGAAATAACCAAATGTTTCACACAAAACTACCAGGTATCAAGTTGATGCGGCAAATGGATCAAAAGGATGCAACGTTTTGATACCTATATTCATGATCAACTTGATTCAAATTTCGAGATCAACTATCTGTCATAAAATTTCAGCTACTCAACACATTATAAAATTATTGAAACCTCTTACCTGAATGATGATCAATTGTTGGTGATCGTTTAAAATTAAATTGTTAATCAAATTTTGAAAAAAAATCATTTACTAAGCTCCGTTTATTTAAGTTTATGACCACTGAGGTTGTGGATGTTTGTTTACAAATGTCAGCAAATCTCGATCAAGGATCGATTATCGATTTGCAGAACTTGAATTTGGCAGAAAGAAATGTTTTTCGAAAATCATCAACTGTCATTCTGTTTTGTATACTGATGCTAATACGCCTTGAAGTTGTTCTCCCTAATTTTCATTGATCCTCTGAAGCGAATCATATTGAGTTGAAATTCTGAATCAAAATAGCTGCAACAATTTGATATCTTAAGTTTTAGTGTATTATTTGCGCTGACCAAATGTTTAAGTTTCAACAAACAAATTAGGTTGAACAAACTGATTTGTTGAATCAACTCAATCTCTTCTCTGAGTGAACTTTGCATCCAGTTCTTGTAAGAGCCAAGAGACAAGTCTGTCACTTTTCTTTGATATTAAATTAATGTTAAAGGCACTAGAATTACGTGGCTTATCTTACATGTATCCGAGAAAGGTAAATGTTTATTCCCTATCAAGAAAATTTTGTTATCACTTTCTACGATATTGGAAATAGAAGCAGTGGAACCATCTTTCAGGAAAATGTGATTATTTCTTGAGTTATAGCATTCAATAGAAAATAACTCGAGATTGAGAACTTTGTGTTGTTCAATATTATCTGTACCGCTATGAAGAAGTGGTCTACTAGAATGACTTATTAGATTTTGACGTCTTTTAAAAAAATTCCTCATTGGTAGAAGCAGAGGCCTGTCAAATACAGCTTGGTAGGTTGTGATCGTTCAGTTTTAAAATTTTTTCAACTGAAGGATCACAAACTACTAGACTACATTTGACGCGCAAAAAAAGAACATTTTCTTGATAGGGAATAAGTGTTTACCTTTCGAAAACCAGTACGATAAGCCACAGATTAGCCGAAAAGTGAGGTAGTTTGGAATTCTGTTTTTTTAATTGTGAATCTTTTTCATGCCTATTTTGCATAAAATTATTCATGATAAAATAGATTTCTTTTCGATCCTAATTTTAAAATTTTTTAAAAAGAGACACTAAACTCATAAACAGAAAAAACTGAAGTTAAATTTTGTTGCATGTAAAATGTTCAGCTGTTAAAGATTACATGCTATTTGGCGAAAGTTTATCTTACGATGGAATAAAAGCTGTCGTCTGCTACGTCCTTCGCAGCAATGGAAAAACGGCATGGTATACATGAAAAGCTATAAATCAGGACACTAGATTTAGAACAACTTTTTACTTACCTAATTGTTATTTTGAAAATAATAAGACTTTATATATACTTCCTGCCACAGTCGGTATTGTTGGTTAGGAAGAAATCCAAAAAGTAGGAATCGAATTATATTTGAAGTTGGAACATTCAGTGGCGGATCTAGGTATTTGAATTCAAAGTAACAATATTTGAAAAAAAATTTGAAGGACTGAAAAATCCCGGAAAATAAAATTCCCGACTCTTTCAAATTCCCGAATTGGGAAATTCCCGAATAATAAAATTTTCGAATATGTAATAAAATTTCTGGTTAATAAAATTCCCCAATAATGAAATTCCCGAAATGGATAATTCCCAACAGTTTATAATATTACCGAATTTAAAACTTCCCGACAGAAAATTGCCAAATTATAAAATATCCGAACTAGAAAATTTCCGAATTTAAACAAATATAATAATGAAATATTTTTATCAAGAAAAAAATTATTTTTAATGTTTAAAGTTTCTAAAATTATTGGTTAACTTTGAAATTACGGTAATTGAAAAAAACATATTTCTGGATGAAAATTGTCTTCAAATATTGTTATTTTAAGTTCATACAATAATTTTAGAAACTTTGAAGAAGAAAAATATTTTTTCTTAGAAAAATATTTGATTATTGTATTTTTAAGAAATAAATAATATTGATTGAAAAACAATTTTTTTATTGTTTCGGGAGTTTTATAATGCAAGAATTTTTCTGTTCGTATATTTTATAATTTGGCAATTTTCTAGCGGGATGAATGTTAAAATTCGGTAATATTATAAACTGTCGGGAATTTTCCATTTTGGTAAGATCATAAACTGTTTGGGAATTTTTTATTCGGGAATTTCATTATTTGGGAATTATATTATTCGGAAATTTTATTTTTTAGGATTTTTCAATCGTCCAAAAATTTTCATCCAAAAATATATTTTTTCAATAATTTTTATTTTGAATTCAAACAATAATTTTAGAAACTTTGATCAGAAAAAAATATTTTTTTTATACAAATATTTGATTGTATTTTTAATAAATAATATTGATTGAAACCCTTTTTTCCATTGTTTCGGGAGTTTTATAATTCAGGAATTTTCCAGTTCGGATATCTTATAATTCGGCAATTTTCTATCGGGAATTTTCAAACTCGGTAATATTATAAACTGTCTGGAATTTCCTATTTTGGTAATATCATAAGCTGTTCGGAAATTCTTTATTCGGGAATTTTCCAGTTAGGGAAGTTTATTACATATTCAAAAATTGTATTATTCGGGAAATTCCCAAATCGGGAATTTGAAAGAGTCATGAATTTTATTCTCTAGAATTTTTCATTTGTCTAAATTCGGGAATTTTATAATTGGGGAATTTTCTAGTTATTTGGATATTCTAGAATTCGGCAATTTCATGTCGGGAATTTTAGTATTCGGGAATTTTCCAATTCGGTAATATCATAAACTGTCGGGAATTTCATCATTCGGGAGTTTTTCATTTCGGTAATATTATAAACTGTCCGGGAATTTTATTATTATGGAATTTTCCTATTCGGGAATTTCATTATTCGGAGATTTTCTAATTCAGGAATTTTACAGTCTCGAGAATTTTTCAGTCTTCCCGATTTTTCAAGATAAGTGTATTTGGATATTATTTTTCATTTCGAGAAAGCTATTTAATTAAATAATAAAATCATTACACATTTTTTATGGATTTTATAATTTAATCGAATAGTTTTCAGAAAATAAAGAATAATATCCAAATACACTCATGGCGAAAAACCATTTTTTTCTGAGTTTTGAAAAAAATTAAGTTTTGTCCCAATGCAATTGGTATTATTGTTCATCCCTCAGCTTGCAGACATCTTTGATTTCACCTACCTAACCTGAAATACCTGATAGAATATACTTAAATTTCCATCAATATTATCTTAAGATAAAATGTTATCTACAGTACAAAATTAAAAATTAAATTAAAATGTTCAATTTACATTCAATATTCTTGATAAATATTTATTTAATAACTTTTTAAAATAAAATTTTACAAATCAGAGTGCCCTCATGCGTAACAAAAATTCTGAGTTCAAAAAATTATTCAAAAAATGAAATGTTAAGTAATAATAATTTGAAGCATGAAATAAGGTCGATAGGAGTTGTAGTTGTTCAGAAATCATCTTTTAGCTTTAAAATTTTACTTCGTAAAAAGCCCAGCTAACACAGTTACCAGCCTGAGTAGTCACATGCTTGTAACAAGATTCAGAAAACCAGTCACTAGTGACTTCCCTGATGGTCACCCAGTGACAACATATTTCCCACTCAAAGCAGTAACATGTTACAAGCGAAGCAGGTAACATTATCTCGCCAGAGTAATCACATGCTTGTAATAAAGTGATGTTTGGGAAAACAACGTGCAATGACAGATTAACCTCAAAATATCCAGCGTTTCGAAATAAAAATCATTAATACTCTTGCAAAAATGTTAGAATGGGACATAATTAAGTGATTAATAATTTCCGGGAAAGTGATATAATATTATAGACTTCCATCTTGATGATATAACATATGAACACACATTTTATAAACGAAATGAGATTTTTTACCTGAACCTTTACGAAAACGAAGTGGTATAACTCACTTCTAACCTCTAATATTTATCTTCTAATAAATTTTTTATATGCAAAGTGTTATTATAATTATGTTGAAATTTTGTAGAATTTTTGTAAAATTTCAAGAAATATTCGAATCCATTAAAAAATATTTATACGTTTTTAAAAAAATTCCAAAATAATTTAAATTTTGAAAAGATTAAAAAATTTTTTAAACAAAATGTAGATTTTTGAGGATATTGAAAGGAAATATTAAAGTTTTTTAAGAATTTGGGAAGGTTTTAAGATGATAAAAATTTTTCTTGATATTCCTGAAAAAATTATTTTTTATTTGGAAAAAATAATTTTAAGGGAATAATTAAAAATAATTTGAAACAAAAAAAAGTTGTTATGCATAAATAAAAATGTAACAGTAATTCAATCAATAATTAATAATTATTTGAAACTACTTAAAATATGATTTAATTTTTAATTTAAACTCGAATTTAAAAAGTGTTCAGTTTGAAAAAAATTCGCAAATTTATTGATTCATTCTTTAATTGACAGCATTAAAATGATAACGTGGATTCATATTTTTGTAACGGAATCTGAATCTTTGAACGTTACAATTTACAAAAGTTAAAAAAAAATTATTTTTCAGTATACATGCATTTAATTAAAATTTTGTTAATCAAAGCGTGTTAATAGCTTTTATTTATAAATAAAAAAATTTTAATTTCAATTTTAAAAGTTTATAATTAACGAATTTTTAAATTTTATTGACTGTGCAAAAGAGACCCCGGAAATAAGTATTATCAGTTTGTTTTTAAGTTATATAAATATAATTTTCCTAAGAAGTCTTTCCAAATTTTAAAATATTTCTAATCTCTTCGAAACTTCTAAAATTCCTGATTATATTTTAAACAGGCCTCAATTTGTTCTTAAATTTGGAAAAATCTTTCAGAATTAAAAAAATTGCCTTCCTTAAAATCTCACAGATTGTTTTCAGCATTTTTAGAAACCTTTTGAAATCTGTTGAAATTTTCTTTAAAAACTAATTTTTTTAATTAATCTTATCAAATTTGAAAATATTTTGAAGTCTTTTCAAAACTTGTACACCTTCTAAATATCTTTTAAAATGATTCAATTTTCTTTTAATTTTGCAAAATTGAACAAATTGCCTTAAAATCTGCCAAATGCTTTTCTGACAATTTTGGAAATCTTTCAAAATGTTTTAAAATCTTTTTAAATATTCGCTGGCAATTAATTTTCAAAAATAAAAAGCATTTTAAATTCTGCTAGCAATATTAAGAAATTGTTTATTATTTTGAAAGCTTTCAAAATTCTCAAGATTTAAATTATTTTCCAATCTTTTCAAAACTTCTGAATATCTATTGAAACAATTCGTTTTCCCTAAAATTTTTCTAAATTCTGCAAAATGAAAAACAATTTCCTAATAGTTGCCAGATTCTTTTTCGATATATTGTCAAATCTTCAAAACTTAAAGTAATTCTTTCAAAATAAAACCTAAATGATTTTAAATTTTCCCAGAAATCTTATTGTCAGTACCGGTAATTGTTTTGTTACCGCTACCGGCGAGGTAGCAAAATGTTAAGAACGGAATTATTTTCCAATTTTGATAGGTTTTTCACAATTACAATTGTCTCTTTTATCAATACAAACAGTTTCAAAATATCAAAGACGAAAAAAACATTTTTAATTTTCAAATTTAGTTTTCAGACGAAAAAATGGATTTTATTTAATTTCGACTGATTTCAAATGTCGGTGTTTAATTTCAAACATTTTCATTTTGAAACCATTTTAATTGAAAGATTTCATATTATTTAACGTAAACACTAGTAAAATTTCCAAAATTTAAGGTATTATCAAATCTACAACTGTTATTTTGAAACGTTATTTTTATTTTGAATCTTTTAATTTTAAATGATCCAGATTCAATATTTTGGGTTTTAGAAATTACACTGAACAGTTTTTTGCCTTTTCAGGAAATTATAAGTAAATAATAAATTTGAAATCGTCTTGATTATCGACACCCCTTTTATTGAATATATCTATAGCAATTACTTTTACTCATATTAGAAAAGCACCTTTTTTCATCATCAATGGCTGTAAACCTATCAAAGTTCTACCAAAAATAAGCAGAAGCCAAAGATGAAGGAAATACTTAAAATTTAATAATTTTTCCCATTACTTTTCATTCTGTTCTAGTAGATACGGCATAATTGAAAATATATCAAGTTAATTTTATAAAATAAAAATCACGTTTTTTCAACTATATTGTTGTTTACTTAACTATCTAATTATTTTCTTTAATTCGTCTTTAAAATACTTGAAAATTTATTTGTTATACACTGCTTGTAGTAGCACATGAAAATTTAATTGATTATTTACATTTTAACCTTAAAATTTGTAAATAATAAATATTAATTTAAATTATGAAAATATTTACGCTTATAGATATTCTGTACCGATTTTTAAATTCAACAATTTTTCTGTGTAAGTTAGATTATTTTACCGGCAATTATATTAATTTTGCACTTTTAAATTGTGCGGGCAATCACGGAGCCAATGAATGCTTATTCGTTGCACATGCGCACGAAGTTTAAGATGGCTGTCGGCTGTTACCACTATGTTACTAGTCTGGCAGGTAACGGATGCAAACAAGCCTCGCTAGTAAACTACGGCGATTATCCCGTTACCAGCTAGGAAACTGACATAAAAGTAACAATTCCTCTCATAACATGTGATCACTTAGGAACTGATCACGATAGTAACAGGTTAGCTGGGAGGCTTTTATATTGAACTAGTAGTCGAGCGCGCGCCAAGGCGCGCGCCTACTAATTTTTGTAATGAAAAAGAATAAACCAAATACTTATTTTTCTATGTTATTTATATTTAATTAATGTTACAAAATATTCGTAAAAAATAATTAGAAGGCACTACATGATGATGTTGAAGCTAAAGGAGTAATGGATTTATCATAATTTATTTGTAGGTAAATTATGTCACCGTTATCATCTTGAAAAAATTGTGAATATAATTATAATTCAATTTATTATAATCGGCTCTTGAATTTGTTACCAATTTATTTAATTAATTACCAATCTTTCAGTTTTCAAGAAATATGATAACAAATTTTTAAATTGTCTATTTGCTCCGCAATTATTGCTGTTTATACTCTATAGTAATCCATTCGCCACTAATATTTTATTATGCATTGAGAGATGTGGTGAATTTTTTTCATGAAAAATTAATTTTTTAATTTTTATCATAAATGATGCACGTTATTACGAAAAAGTAACATGTATTTTAGTATAACTTTTTTTTACATGAACATTTTTGTGTGAACATTTTTATCGTATCTGTTGTTTACGTCAAAATGATTAAATTCTTTTATTATAAGAAGAAAATTATCCTGTCGATAGAACTTTCCAGGCCTTTCTAAACGTTACAGTATCTTTCTTATTAAAAACTAAATTCAACAAAAACTTTTCAAACAATATATTTTTTTTCCTTCTGCGAAAATCTGTCAATTTTTTATTCTTCAAAAAATCTATAGTGGTTGATAAATTCGTGTTTTTAATTGGAAAATAGTGTCTTTAGTGTCTTTTTTTTCAAAATAGTAGCAAAACAGCGTCATCGCTTGAAAAAAGTGTCAAATAGTGTCAATAGTGTGTTTTGAGCCCGAGGCCTGAATTTGCAGTTTATTATTCTAAGGGCAGCTACAGCCTAATTTATTTAAGAATAGTGACCTATTCAAACCGAAAAAAGCAGAGAAATTGCCCTACAAAAAACGTCGGATTGAAAATTATTCGAAAGTATTGTATTTTGAATGCGAAGTTGTCTAAAAGCAGATGTCCAGAGAATATCTCGGGAGTGCGCAGCAATAATTTTTCATTCGACGTTTTTTGCAGCAAGACTCATTTCTAATCCAAAAAGTGACTTAAAGTAAATATGTGCATCAATAGTGTGACTGATGTTCTTTTGGATTTGAAAGCATTTCGAAAAATTCAATTCATAAAACTTCAAAGAATTAAAGTTAAAATTTAAAACATGGAAATAAATTGGAAAAAATTTAAAGCTCCAAAAAATGTATTTGATTTTAGTAATTTTAAAATGATTTTGGAAAAATACAAGGGAATTTAAAAGAATTTTATTGAATGTTGAAGAATTCAAAATGAGGTTAAAACACTTCAAGACGAATTAAACACAAACTGAAAAAAATATCCATTGAACAGAATAGAATTATTGATTTAATTCAAAAGAATTCAGGTAAATCAACAAAATTCGAAAGACATAATAAAATAATTCTGAATGAATGAGTAACAATTCAGGGTGAATTCAAATTAATTGCAAAACATATTTGAAAATCTCTTCAAATCTGTGAAAACCTAAAAAACCCCTCACTTCTTGTTAATGAATTTCTTAAAGTACAGTGAAATATTATAAAATCCCGTGAAATTATATGACATTTTAAAGTATTTTCTTGAATCCTGGAAAATTTTTGAAAATACCTTGGGAGCTTTTAAAATCCATTAAAATCATTGAAATCTTCGGAAATCGCATAAAATTCATTTAAATATTCTAAAATATATTGAAACCTCGCAAGTCCTATGAAATAGTTTCATATATTACAAAGTTGTAAACAAATTATTTAAACTCTCAGAAAATTTTTTTCATTCCTCTTAAAGTCATTCAAAGCCTTTAAAATTCCATAAAAAATTAATAATATCTTGAAAGTGCATTAAAGTCTTTAAAAATAGTTTATAATACTTTAAATCATTTCAAATCCTATTAGGTTACCGAAATAAATTCAAAATTGCTTGAAATCTTTTGATATACCCTAAAACCTGGTATAGCTCCTATTAAATCGATCTATATTTTCGAAATTTTAGAAAACTCTTCGATACAATACCCCATGCAAATTTTGTCAAATCTCTTGAAAATGCTTTAGAATCTTTTTAAATACTCTAAAATATTTCAAATCCTCTGAAACCAATTGTACATTCCTTAGAATCTTTTGAAATACTGTTAAAGTTATCAAATCCTTTCAAACCTTTGGAAATCAATTGAAACATTTTAAAGCTCTTGAAAATGCTTCAGATCTTCTAAAATACCATAAAATAATTCAAATCCTATGAGTAACATTAAATTACTGAAATCAATTCAAAAATTCATAGCATCTTTCAAAATACCCTAAGATATTTAAAATCCTTCACAATATTTTAGAACTCCTTGAAATTTTTTTAACTCTTCAAAATCCCTTGCAATTTTTAAAAGCACTATAAATTATTTCCAATCCTTTGAAACTCTTTCAAATTATTGAAATCCTTTAAATCTTTAAAAATCACTTGAAACTTTTTAAAGCTTACGAAAATGTCTTGACATCTTTTAAAATACTCTTAAAGTTCTCAAATCCTTTACCATTTTTTTAAATTCCTCAAAATTATTGAAATCTCTTGGAAATGCTTTGGAGTCTGTTAAAATATCCTAAAATATTTCAAACCCTTTAAAATCTGTTGGCATTCATTAAAATTATTGACATCTCTTTCAAATGCTTTGGATTCTTTTCAAATGACCTAAAATATTCCCAGTCTTTTTTTTCAAATTCCTTCAAATTATCAAAATAAACAAAAAATTCCTTGGAATCTTTTAAATTACTCCAGAAGATTGCAAATCCTCTGAAATCAATTAAAGTACTGAAGTCAAATGAAAAATCCTTGGAATCTTCAAGAAACCTCTAAAAGTTTCCAAATTCTTTACATATTTTGGAAATCCCTTCAAATTGTTTAAATCTCTTGGAAATACCTTGGATTCTTTTGAAATACCCTAAATTATTCCCAATCTTGAAAAATTCCTTAAAAAATCCTTTTGAGTCAATTGAATTACTAAAATCGGTTGAAAATTCCTTGAAATCTGTTAAAATATCCTAAAATATTTCAAACCCTTTAAAATCTGTTGGCATTCATTGAAATTATTGACATTTCTTTCAAATGTTTTGGATTCTTTTCAAATGCCCTAAAATATTCCCAGTCTTTTTTTTAAATTCCTTCAAATTATTCGGAAAAATTCTTCGGAATCTAGTGAAATTCTTTGAAATATTTTCCCACAATATATCAATTTTAAATCTTTTAGAATCAATTGAAATTTTTTAAATCCTCTGAAATCGTATTAAGTTAGTGAAATCAATTTAAAATTCTTTAAAATATTTTACAATAAGTCAAAATATTCCAAATTCTTTGAAATCTTTTGAAATTCCTTGCAATTGTTTGAAGATCTTGAAAATTCCTTTTGGATAAAAAAAATACCTTATAGTCTTTGAACTTCTTTAAAATCCCTTCAAATTATCAAAATCAATTTCTTAAAGTATCGGTGTTTTTTTAATAGCAGTGCTCATTGAGAGCTTAAAAATTCTTAATTTGAACATCTTCTTAAATTATAAAATTTTTGATCTGTAAACATACACAGATCTCTGACATACTTCTATTCAAACCGAAAAAAAAATAATTATTCGAATGTGTCACTATAAGGAAATGGAGATTTCAATCCTATAGGGAAAGTAGAACTGAAACGTACACGAGTTTCACAAATGATATTTAATATGATAAATATAATTATATCATGATAGAAATCACAGTTACAGAGCGTAAAAATGATTAATTTGAAAATTTCTTGTTTGCGTAAACAGTTTAAAAACAGACTACCATCACAATTGAGGTTATGGTTCATTACTTCTTTTACAGACTTTACCGTGCAACGGTTGGCAACACTGAGCCGCGCATTACCAAATACGAAAAAACAAGTGACGTATTATTATCGAACTCGAACTAAGTGATCCCGAAAAGACCACCTTCACATGCGCATGCTTCGATAGAATGGCGCTTATTGGTTCTAGTTCGCGTCCTCATTGGGAATTCAAACACGGGCGCGTACTACAGCCAATCAACTATATTACAATTCAAACATACGCAGATAAAGGCGACTCAGTTAGCATCACTGATTTCAAATGCAGCACCACACGCAGACACACACTACTGTTGAATATGAGCGGCCTACAGCAAGCAAACGTTACCACCGTGTTACTCTCGAAAATCGTCAGAATCGAAAACGACAATATCGTTTAGAGATTTTATATTAAGGATTGCAATACCGACGGATCTCGAAACTTTCAAAACGGAAATTCATATCTCATAACTTGTGAATTATGGTCAAGATCATAGTAAATATAGCGACTTTTTCGAATGTTGTCGAGTGCTTTACTGACAGTCATCAAAAATATATAACCATTCGTCCGCGATAAGTGCAATTATTTTTAAAATAGAATGGTAATAAGTGCAATGTTTTTAAAAATCTCGTGTCCTGATTTCCAGCCCAGTTCCATCCATACTTCACACTGTTCTTTGCACTGCTGTGAACTACATAGCAGAAGACGATTTTTTACTGACAAACAACTGACAAATTATTCCGAGATGGTTCAAAAACACGGAATTATCTTAATTTCATGTAAAGATTATTCGACAAGGTTAATTTTTGTTGCAGCGAAACTTTCGTCGGAAATTGATGTAAAGTTTATCTTCTGTTTTTTCTGTGATGATTCTTCCCAATCTGCAGGGTTTACTTATGAATATGCTCAGAATTCTTCTAATTGAGTCTAAATAATTTTACCTCAATTTCTTGAAGGAAATCTTTTTATTCACAATTTTTGAAAGAAGAATGCATTAAATAAAAGCAATGTTAGAAATACATTAAAATTTTTGGATTGTTTCTTTTCTTATTTGGAAGATGTAATAATCTAAATAGATTAATTGGTTTAGAATCACCCATAAACATTAGATCTGGGCACTACGAACTATTTTCCTTAATATTCAGAATTTGCATATTTTCAGGTTTTAACAAATTTTTACTTTTATACATGATATATGTTAGAATATTATTCTAAAAAATGTCATCCCGGTTTTTTTATTGTACCATTAAGCCATTTCCCTTTCGGGGTAGGCGTGACTTGCTCGGTTGGGAAATAGTGTGTAGATGGGTATATAGGTATAAGGTAGATACTTATTGAAAAATAAGATTGCCATATAGGATGTGCATATTTAAAAAATTTTAAAAATCACCCAGATGCTTATTAAAAAATAAGTTGGGATACCCTCGCTGCCTATAACCAAAGGTTTTCTGAGAAAGATGCCATATATAAAATATGTGCATAATTATATTATTCTTATGTACCATTGAGTACCTTTGTAATAATGTTATGCTGAAATTGTCTCAAAATTTTTTACTTATGTCTCTTTATTTTCAGATCATTTTTGATATCTTGTTTTCTGTATTCATTTCTGAATAATTGATAATGATTTTTGAACGATTTCTTATATATGAGAGTTGACCAAGAAAAACGATTCTCTGAGAACGGCAATTAAATCCGAACTCAAGAGAAACAAATATCAAGGTCTATGGCTTAAATTATTTTTGATATCTTTTTCCCATTCTAAACATCTTTTTCAACAATTAGAATTTTTCCTACAATTATTGAAAAAATTTTCAACGAGCAAAAACATTTCTTCGAAATCTTCTCGATATTTTTTAAAGAATTTAAATAATGCTTTGAAATCTTTTGAAATCATTCAATATTCCCATTAAACTAATTTTTCAAAAAAAAAAATCATTTTATATTTTCCTAGGAATCTGCAAAAATTTCAATTCGCTTGAATCCCTTCAAAATTCTTAAAAAGCTTCTGCATTTTTTTCGAAATCTTTAAAAATCTATATTTTGTTTTAATTTTCGGAAATATTTTTAAAATTTGAATCATTAAAAAAATTTTTTTTTTTTAAATATGTCCTCTAAATTAATTCTTCAAAAAAAGAATATTCAAGAATTTGTCTATGAATCTTAAAAAAATTTAATTCCTTATATTTTTAAACTAAAAAGATCAAATTTTTTCTAAGAAAGTCAAATTTTGGAAAAAATAGTTAAATTTTGTAACACGAAAATATTAATTTTTGGCAAAAAAGTTAATTTTTAACCAAACAGTTGAATTTTCAATCAAAAGGATGAATTTTGAAAGTTACATTTTTAACCAAAAGATGAATTTTTAACTAAAATGATGAATCGTCAACCAAAAAAGTGAATTTTTTGGAAAGCAGTTCAATTTTTAAACAAATAGTTGAATTTTAACCAAATAAAAATAAATTCTCAACGAAAAATGTAATAATTGATATTTCAACTAAAAAATATTTTTATTTTATATCAAAAACCGATTAAGTTTCAACAGAAAAACTTGTATTTTAAATAAAAAAATCAGTAAAATTTCTACAGAGAAAAGAAAATTCAACAAAATTATGTTTAAAAATTCTATGTATGGATGTTCGTCGTACTAAAAAAAGAACAATTTATTCATATGACTTTTTTCGATTAAACGAAAACTACTGGAGTTAAAGAATTTACAAAATTCCAAAAAACAAACGAAAATTAAAATTTTAGGCCAAAAAACGCACGATTTTTTTTAGCGTTTTGAGAAATCAAAAATTCAAATTTTGATTGCACAAAAAAATAATGAAAAATGAAACATTCCATTTTGCGGTCAAACTATGCAAGATATGAAAAAATATGAAACAAAAATTGTGAATTAAAAAAAGATCTACAAATTTTTTAGCAATCACTTTTTGATAGGAAGAGTAGTTTTTGTTTCAATCTTAGAAAATAAAATAAAAAATAAAAGAATTAAATTTTTGAAGAAACGACACAAGCAATGAAAAAAAAATAGATAAAAGTTGCTCACACAAAAAAGATCTATACAAATTTTTCATTAATAATTTTTTTAAAGAAGCGTAGTTTTTGTTTTAATCGTAAAAAATAGCATTAAAAATAAAAAAATTAAAGTTTTGTAAAAACCACGCAAGAAACGAAAAAAAATTAATAGACAAAAGTTGTTCAACCAAAAATGATCTTCAAATTTGTTATAACATCTGTTATAAAAATTTTCTTAGAACCACTTTACGCTAGGATGCGTATTTTTGGTTCAAATCGTAAAAAATAAAATAAAAAATAAAGAAATTAAATATATGGAAAAACGACACAAGTTGCAATAAAATGTTTCGTAAAAAAATTGTTTTTCTTTTCATAGGATGCGCACTTTTTTTAATTTATTAAAACAAGACAATGCAAATACGTTTTCAAAACCAATGCATATTATAAATTTTAATAATATGAATTTATTGAAATGATACATTTTTCAGGGTAGTTGAGGATAAAATTTAATACAAAATAAGAAACAAATATTAAAGTTATCATGATGAATAAAATTTGTGCTTTATTTTGCAATATCTGAATTAGCAATCCCAGGTTGAGATACAGAAATAAATATAATATGTGTTTGATATCATAGTGTTGAACCTAATGTAGAAAAGTTCGTTGAAGCCGAAGGAGCTTTAACAAAAGAGAATTCACAATCACGAGATTACAGTTGTCAAATAATAAAACTTTTAACAAAAAAAGAATTCTTAACCAAAAATTTCATAGTACACTTTTCAACAGAGAATAATAATCTTTCCACCAAATTACTTTAATACTTTGAAAATATGTTTTTCAAAACAACTGATTTTTGGATTCACAATGTTTCTGAGCCTTTTTGTTTCAAAAATAAATTTTTGTACAGATTGACTTGTTAATATTGTGTTTCTAATTTTCTTCTTAAAAAATTTAGCAAATACAGACTTCTAAATTCTAATTGTTTAAAAAGATGTTTAGAATGGGAAAAAGATATCAAAAATAATTTAAAATTTGGAAAGACTTCAAAATTTTTTAACAAAGAATAGGAAAGATTTTGAGGCAACTTTTTCCCAAAATTCTTAAAAGATTTCAAAAAATTAAAGACAATACATAGATTTTTGAAGATTTTGAAAGAAATTAAAAAACTTCCTAGGAATTTTGAAAAATTTCAAGAGAGTTGAAATTTTTCTAAGATTCCTAGAAAAGTTTAAAATTATTTTTTTTTAAATTAATTTTATGTGAATATTTAAAAAGATATTAAAACATTTCAAAATATTATTTAAATTCTCAAATAAATATCTGGAAGATCATGAGCAAATTTTTTTTCATTCAAATTTATTTTTAAAAATTCCAGGAAAAGTTCGAACCGTTTCAAAAGCCGTTTAGATGTTTTGCAACAATTTTAAAAAGAATTACATTTTTTTTTAAATTTCCAAAATTTAAAAAAAAGATTCTAAAAGATTTTGCGGCAATTTGGGACATAATTTCAGCCAGTTTAAACTTCTACAAATTCTTAATATCTCCTAAGCTCAAAGAATTTTTCCCAAAATTTTGTAAAATCCTGTAAAATAAAAAAACTTTATTAAAAATTTTCTAGATACTTTTTCGGCATATCTGAAATCACCAAAAAAAATTTTTCGAATTTTTTCAAGAAACTTAGTAAAATTAAATTTTATATAATCGTAAAAAGAAATAAACTCAACTTTAAATAAACAAGAACGTCTAAAAATAATTTTTAACATTTTATCTTTACGATATTTTTTTGGTATAAATTGATTACCTGAAAAGATGAGAAGTTTTAAGAATATTATTTTACACTTTTAACTTTATCATTACGTGAACGTGAATAAATCAAGGTTGAAGAGATTAACTTTGTAAATAGTTTTTTTTATCTAAAATTATGAATCTTCAAACAAAAGAGAATCTAATTTTTAACAAAATAGTTGAATTTTCAACAAGGAAAGATCAATTTTTTATTAAAAATATCAATTTTCAACCAAAAATGGAATAGTTACATTTGCAGTAAAAAAAGATTATTCTCAAACAACAACAAAAAATGAATTTTTAACCAAGTAGTTCAATTTTCAACTAGACAAGGTCATTTTTTAAATAAAAATATCAATTTTGAAAAAGAAACAAATATTTACATTTTCAAATTTAAAAAAAATTCTTGACGAAAAATGTAAAAGTTGATATTTTAATCAAGAAGGATTTAAATTAAAATAAAAAAAACTTGAATTTAACCAAAAAATACGAGTTTTCGAAAAAAAAATAGTTGAAGCCATAACCAAAACAGATTCATTTTCAACAATTTCTACAAAATATTTCAAGTCTCAACAAAAGAAATTAATTTTTAACAACAACAAAATTTAACAAAAAAAATTAAAAGATTAAACCAAGTGGTTGATTTTTGAACCAAAAAGATTAATTTTTAACCAAGAAGATTAATTTTTAACCAAAAAAGATAATTTTTTAACAAAACATGAATTTTGAACTGAATAGTTAAATTTTTAATCAAATAGTAAAAATTGTCAACCAAACGCGATGATCCCGCAACAAAAATATAATAGTAGAATTTTAAGTTAAAAAGAATCTATTCTTTAAAAAAAATAAAAATTTTTTTTAACCAAATAGTTGAATTTTAAACCCCAAAAAATTAATTTTCTAGCAAAAAAGTGAATTTTTATTTAAATAGTTGAATTTTCATCCAATGAAATGAATTATTAATTAAAATTCTGAATATTTATCCCGAAAAGAAAATTTAACCAACAACATAAATTTTCAACCAAAAAAATGGATTTTCAACCAAAAAAATGAATTTTCAACCAAAAAAATGAATGTTTAACTAAAAAGATTAATTTTCTATCAATAATCAGTTTAAATAAATAAAACCAAAACGACAAATCCTATTAAAAAATGGTTACAGGAAATTTTTTAGGACTTTTCAAAAACTATAATTGCTCTCAAAGATTATTTCTCGTATTTCGCATCCTTTGGTTCAAATTTTGAATTTTCCCATAGTATTTTCAATAAATAAAACCAAGATGAAAATTACTATCAAAAAATAGCTTTAAAAAATAATTCCGTTTTTCATAGTATTTTCGAAAAATAAAACCAACATTTCTTGCTTTGGATGAAAAAAATCTTCAGTTTAAAAAAAAATTGAAATACAATATTCCTAGAGTTTAAAATTTTAGTTGAAAAATATGTTATGTGTACCGAGTTTTTTTTTCCGGTTTTTTTACCGGTTAAAAATTTAAATGATTTGTTAAAAATTAGTTTCTCTTTGTTAACAATTTTTTTTCTATTTGAAAATTGATGCGTTTTGTTAAAAATTCGTCTGTTTTAAATTAATCTTCTTTATTCAAAAATTCATCTTTTTGATTAAAAATTCTACTATCTGGATAAAAATTCTTTTTTTTGTGTGTGGAAAATTCATCATTAGGGTGGTCCAAAAATGCATTGGAAATTTTTTTTCCGAATTTTTATGAATAACGCCCGGAAATCTGTTCGAATCCACACCAAAAAAAATCCATTAAAAAAAACAATAATGATATTTATTTTTATTAATAACATTATCATTGAATAATGTTAGAAATTGCGTTTTTTTCTGAAATTTTCAACTTTTTCTTGGTTGCAAATTCATCTTTTTGATTCAAAATTCAACATGAAAGATTTCTTGAAAATCAAATTACTTTTAGTCAAATCAATAATAAATTAATAACAAATCATTTTATTAGAAATAAATTTTTAATCAAATAAAAATTATAATAATTAATAAAAATAAATCAAACAAAATTTATAATATATGGTTTGGTTGAAAAATCATTTTTTTTGTTAAACATTCATCATTTTGATTGAAAAATCATTTCTTTGCTTGAAAATTTGACTACTTTTTAACCGCTTTTATGTTAAAAATTAATTTTTTAACTGAAAGTTTAACATTTCAATTTTTTTTAAGCTTATTCTTTTGTAATTGGAAATTCATGTTTTTTGTTGCAATTTTATTTTTGTTGGTACAAAATTACACTTCTTGGTTGAAAATTTGTCTTTTCAGTTAAAAATTCAACTATTTGTTTAAGAATATATTTTTTTCTTCAAAGATGCATAATTTTAGTTGAAAATTAATTTTTTTTGTTAAAAAATTATTCTGGTTTTTTTAATGAAACTTTTCTTTAATTGAGTGCCAATAAATGTTTTTCATTATTTCAGGGAAATATTTTCGAATTAAACAATCTTACTGTTGATCCAAAATTTGTTTATAAGATTGTTATAAATATTTTGATAAACCTAACCATAGAAATATAATTTCTCAATACAAAAAAAGCTGTATTTTCACTGAAATTATTTGTGACTAAGTTAATAATGTTTTTTATACTTGTATATAAGGCATTCACTAACAATTTTCTAATTGTTAATAACAATTTTTAAAAATAAATACCTTAATCTGACTTCACTCGTAGAAAAAAATGATTTCTTTCTTTAACGATGTTTTCCCAGACATATTTTTTATTTAATTTTTCATTAAAAATATTTTTTATTTGTTTATATTTGTGAACTTTTTAATAAAATTCCTCAAAGTTTGTGATAATACCGTATTTGAAAATTCCGGAAATAAAATTGCCGACACAGAAAAATTGTGGAACAACAAAATTCTGGAATCTGAAAAATTAATAAATTGTTAAATTATAAATTAAAAAATAATAAATGAGATAAAATACTTTTATTGAATGAACATATTTTTTATTTTATGTACTTTTTTATCTTATTATTAATTTATTCAATAAAAAAAAAGTTAAATGTTGAAAACTTTTGTTGTCTCTCTTAATGCAAGGTGATACATATTCGCCGATAAGAAGTTTTCTTGAATAAACACCACATTTAAAAAATAAACATATTTTTATATAACAAAGGTGAAATCATTTCTACTCGTCTAGTTTTATCTTTTCTTAATTTCCAATTAGTTAAATTTTTTATGTAATTGTAATTACAAAACTTATAATAATATATATATATATATAAACTATAATATTAATAAATAATAATAAGTAATAAATACAGGTATAAAATTCATATTGCCAAAGATTTCACAAAATTTTAAATAATTTCACAAAGATTTCAAATATTTAGCACAGATTTCCAATAGATTTATAAGATTTCACAATCACTACAATGATTTTCGAAAGATTTCAGAAATTTCACAAATATTATTAAATATTTTAAAAATATTTCAAATATTTTGCGAAGATTTCTAAAGATTTCAGGAAGATTTCACAAAGATTTCAGATAGATTTCAAAGATTGCACAAAGATTTCAATGATTTCCCAAAGACTTTAAAAATTTCACAAATATTTCGCAAAGATTTTGGATACACTTTAAAGATTTCACAAATATATCAATTATTTCACTAAAACTTCAGATAGATTTTAAAAAGTGCACGAAGATTTCAATGATTTCCCAAAATTTTCACGAAAATTTCAATAATTTCACAAATATTACCAGATGTTTCAAAAATATTTTAAATATTTCACAAAGGTTCCCAAAGATTTCAGAAAGATTTCAAATATTTCACAAAGGTTTCAAATATTTCTTGAAGATTTCAGACAGATTTCAAAGATTGAACAAACATTTCAATGATTTCCCAAAGATTTCATAAAGATTTTAAAGATTTCGGATAAATTAAAAAGATTTCACAAAGACTTCAATGATTTCTCAAAGATTGCAGTAATTTCACAAACATAAACAAATATTTCAAAGATTTCAATGATTTTCCAAAGATTTAAAAGATTTCACGAAGATTTCAAATATTTCGCAAAGATTTCGGATAGATTTCAAAGATTTTACAAAAATTTCAGATAGATTTCAAAGAGCGCACGAAGATTTCAATAATTTCATAAATATTATCAGATTTTCAAAGATTTCAGATATTTTTTAATGATTTCCCAAAGATTTCCATAATTTCACAAATACTTCGCTAAGATTTCGGATAGATTTAAAAGATTGCACAAAAATTTCATATAGATTTCGAACAGTGCACAAAGATTTCAATGATTTCTCAAAGATTTCACAAAGTTTTCAATGGTTTTCTAAGGATTTCAAAGATTTCAAATATTTCGCTCAGATTTCGGATAGATTTCACAAAGATTTCACAAAGATTTGAATTATTTCAAAAAAATTTTAGATAGATTTCCAAGAGTGCACAAAGATTTCAATGATTTCCCGAAGATTTTACAAAGATTGCAATGATTTTCTGAGGATTTCAAATATTTAAGATATTTCGCTAAGATTTCGAATAGATTTAAAAGATTTCAAATATTTCACAAAAACTTCAGATAGATTTCAAAAAGTGTACAAAGATTTTGATGATTTCCCAAGGATTTCACAAAGATTTCACAAAGAATTCAATGATTTTTCCAAGGATTTCAAAAATTTCAAATATTTCGCTAAGATTTCAGAAAGATTTCACGAAGACTTCAATGATTTCACAAAAATTTCAATATTTCGCAAAGATTTTAGATAGATTTTCAAGAGTGCACA
>CAKNYM010052766.1:168568-186866 GCA_932195095.1 Andricus curvator
ACATTTTCAATGGAATAGTCAAATTTTCGAACAAACAAATAAATTTTGTACCAAAAAGATTAAATGTATATGAAAAAAAATTTCTAAAATAAATTTAGTAACATTTTTAGTTAACAAAATTAATTTTTAACGAAACAAACAATTTTAAACCAAACAAATGAAATTTCAAGCAAAAAGATTATTTTTCTACCAAAAAAGAATTATTTTTAACAAAATACACGAATTTTCAACCAAATATTTCAATTTTTAATGGAATTTTCAATAAAATAGATGAATTTTCAACTAAAAGGGATACATTTTTAACAACAAAAATAGAATAGTTTAATTTAAGTTAGAAAAATAAGTTTTTAGCCAAATAAAATGAATTTTCGAAAAAATATAAAAATTTTCAACCAAACAGATGTATTTTCAACCAAGAAGATTAAATGTTTATCAAACACGATAAATTTTCGAAAAGAAATTGAAAAGTAAAAATTTACAGTTAAAAAATTAATTTTAAATAAAAGAACTAATTTTTAATCGAAGAAATGACTTTTCATCCAAAAAAAATTAATTTTTTATACAAAAGGATTGATTTTCAACAAAATACATTAATTTGAACTGAATTTAGAGTTTTTAGAGAAATTTTCAACCTAATAGTTAAATTTTAAGTCAAAAAAATGAATTTTCAACCAAAAAAATGCACAACAAATAAAAAATCAACAAAATACCGAAATTTCCAACCAAATAAATTCTAAACCAAACATGGAATAGTTAAATTTTCAGATCAAAAAATTAATTTACGACAGACAAAATGTAAACAAAATAGTTAAATTTTCAACAACAAAAAAGATTTTGTTCCTTAAACTGTATAACAAAATGTTGGAAAATGAACCGAATTTCTTTTTTTTATTAGAAAGGGTAATTGAATGTAAAAAATAGTATATATAAATATTATATTATCAATAATATAATCAAATTTTCGCAATTTCATAAAATTTTTTTTTAATCGTGTTTCATTCGATACACCAAAATTTTATTTTATTTTCAGCTTTTTTGGGAAAATTTTAAATATCTCTGAGAAACGTGAAGCAAATATAACTGATATCGCAACCTTCAAGTAATTTTAGATTCTCTACAAATTGTAAATATTGTAAATCTTTACCGTTTCTGGTATATTAAAGAGAAAAAAAACAGATTGATGAAAAACAAATATCTCAGAAAAATAAGCTTCTCCCTACTAAAAAATCCTACGATTTGTAAAATAATTTAGAGGGGAAACGAGATAGTGAGTATTATATAGACACTGAAATTTGATGTGGCATTAGTCTAAAATCTGCTTGGTGGGTTTCCTGTCACCACTACGTAGCGCGTCCTCAGGTTGCGGATAGAGGAACGGCCCGTGAGGCTGAACAGCCCCTAAGGTTAGCTGCGAATACAAGAATAAGCAGTCGCGGACAGCCGATAGGAACCAGTCGTGTCTGTGGTGAATTCAGCACTGGTAGAAAATAGGTACACGACAACCATGGCTTGGGAGGACCCACCCATTCGCGTTCATACGCAGTGGGTGGGTTCTGGCAAGCCGAGGTGCAGCGTGTATCCACCTAGAAACTATACCCGAACCAAAACTAAAAATCTTGTAAGGGAAAAATCCTGCTGCCCATTGGACACTGCAGCGATGACACTGCCCGCAAGGGATGTGTGGAATGATTCGCCTGCATAGGGCCAAAGGGGTATTGATGCCAGTAGGCGCGCTGCCTTGCAGGGGGACGTTAGGGTACGAGGATGAAACTGTAATGTGTCTGACGACAAGTTGACATGGTCCTTGTCAGAGTCGGAAAGCTCCCATACTTAGACCTAGGGAGGTATGGGGGTTATCACTCCTGGGACAGTGGACTCACCTACGATCGGAATAGGATCCTAACGTGCGGATTATCTTGAAACTACCATGGCTAACTTACAAAAACAAAAAACTACAGTTAAAGATCTAAGGGTGGGAACTCTAAACGCGCGTAGTCTAAAAACTGGCCGACTTAGCGAACTCATTAAGATAGCAATTGAATACAAAACTGACTTAATAGCACTTCAAGAAACCTGCTGGTCGGGCGATTTCGCGTCAATTTCTAAGGATGACTATACTTTTCACTATGGGGGAGCTAAGGGGCAAAGACTGGGGACTGGTTTTCTTATTAATAAACGAATTTCGCAAGCACTTATCGACATGCAATTCATTAATGACCGGTTATCATACATTGTACTAAAGGGTAATTTCAGCAAACACGTATTAATCAATGTGCACTGCCCCACCGAGGACAAAGACGAAGACACTAAAGATCTTTTTTATGAAACAATCGAGCAGGTTTTTGACAAGTTCTCAACGTTTGACGCAAAAATAGTATTGGGGGACTTCAACGCGAAAATTGGAAAAGAACCAATGTATAGGCCTACAATAGGATCAGAAAGTTTGCATGACGTCAGTAATGATAATGGAACCAGAGTAATAAACTTTGCAGCTTCAAAGAACCTCGTTGTCAAAAGCACATATTTCAAGCATAAAAATATACATAAGGCCACCTGGACATCACCAGATGGTAAAACTCACAATCAGATTGATCACGTTCTAATAGACAGAAGACGTCATACAAACATTCTCGATATAAGATCGTATAGGGGAGCGGATTTAAATTCAGACCATTTTCTCGTGATAGTAAAACTAAGATCTAGGCTAGCGCTAAGTAAGAAAACAAGCCGCACAGAGCCAACAGTTCGTTTCAATATAGATAAGTTCAAAACAGCAACAGAAACATTAAATTACCAAGTTGAGATTTCTAATAGTTTCGACGCTCTCCAAGAACAGAGAGACGATAACAATAATCGCGAGGAGGACCCGGAAACCCTGTGGAGCAATACGAAAAAGGCGATAAAGGCAGCCGCGAAACTTTCGATAGGTTTTAAGAAAGTAACCAAAAGCAAACCATGGTTTGACGAAGAGTGCAAACTCTGGTTTGAGAAACGTCGGAAGGCCAGACTAAGTAGTTTACAAAATAAGTGCGATCAAACACATAAGAAATATCTCGAGATTAGCAAAAGTACAAATAGGCTCTATAGATCCAAGAAAAGGGAGTGGGAAAAGAATAAAATACTAGCAATAGAAGCGCATAATAAACAAAATAACCCGCGTGAGATGTACAGGGGAATCAATTTTATAAGGAAGGCTTTCAAAGTAGAACGGAAGTAATGAGGGACGAAAATGGCAATCTAGTAGCCGATGCGACAGAGAGACTGAATTTATGGAAAGATTATTTCGATAAACTATTAAATGTACGTGAAGCCCCCGTTGAAGGTAATCTCGGCGAAATCCACACTGCTGATCTATTAATTAACGATCCTACTGATATAGAAATAGAAATGGCCATCAAGAAGTTGAAAAATAACAAAGCCGCGGGCATCGATGACCTACCGTCAGAACTGATAAAAAATGGAGGCCCTTGCCTCACAAGGCAAATTTGTAAATTGATACGCGCAGTTTGGAAAACAGAACGCATGCCGGAAGAATGGAATACCTCTATCATTATTCCCATCTTTAAAAAAGGCGATAAAACTAACTGTAACAACTATCGGGGAATTTCACTTGTGCCTTCGTGCTACAAGATCCTGTCTAATGTTATCCTAAGTAGACTAACTCCTTTTGCCGAGGAAATCATTGGGGATTACCAGTGTGGATTCCGCCGAAACCGATCTACAAGCGATCAAATGTTTACAATTAGACAACTGTTAGAAAAGAAATGGGAATTTAAAGAAGCAGTACATCAGCTATTTATCGATTTTAAAAAAGCTTACGACTCTATTATACGCGCGCGAATGTACTGGATCCTAGAGTTCTTGGGTGTGCCAAGAAAATTGGTTAGACTTATCGAAATTTGCTTAAGCGGCAGTAAGGGTAGAATACGCGTAAACGGTAGTTTATCTGAAGAGTTTTCGATCCGCGATGGCCTGAAACAGGGCGATGCACTTTCGTGCGTCCTTTTTAACTTAGTTTTAGAATACGTGGTTAGGCAAGTGCAGGCGAACCCGACCGGTGCTACCCTCAATGGGGTAATACAAATTCTTGGATATGCGGATGATCTCGACGTACTAGGGGATGATAAAGAAACGGTAGCTAAAAATGCAGAAATCTTGATCGCAAAAGCCAAAGAGATTGGCTTGGAAGTTAGCGAATCGAAGACAAAATATATGACCGTCGTCAGGTCCGGACAAAGTAATCAAGACGGGGATCTAATGGCCGGAAATATGAAATTCGAAAGGGTTAACGAGTTTAAATACCTCGGGTCTATTATAACTAGCGAAAATAAGATTAAAACGGAAATCAATGCGCGGCTACACGCTGGAAATAGGTGCTATTATGCAGCAAACACGCTACTAAAATCGCGATCGCTATCTAGAAACATCAAAGTAAGAATTTACAAAACGATAATAATGCCGGTCGTCATGTACGGGTGTGAAACGTGGGCGCTGACGAAAGGAGAAGAGAATAGGTTTAGAGTTTTCGAGAATAAAGTACTTAGAAAAATCTATGGTCCAAAAAGGGACGAAGAGACCGGCGAGTGGAGAAAACTGCATAATAATGAGCTGCACGCTCTCTACGGGTCAGCAAATATTAATAGAGTAATGAAAGCGCGTAAATTAAGATGGGCGGGGCATGTAGCAAGAATGGGCAATGAAAGAACAGTGGCGCAAGTTTTAAGAGGGAGACCGACTGGTAAGAGACCCCTAGGCAGACCGAGAAACAGATGGGAGAAAAATGTAAGGGATGATCTAAAAGAACTAGGACATGATTACTTAAACTGGATGGAGAATGCACAAGATAGAGATGTGTGGCGGTCTCGGGTAGATGAGGCAATGAACTTTCGAGTTCGAACTGCTAATCTATAATAATAATTAGTCTAAAATAAAAAAATTTTCTGTATTTTCTTCTTGAGAGAGAAAAATGAGGGTCGTTGTTACTCTTTTTGGTTTAGCCCTTTTCGTTAATTTTATTGGTAAATATACAAAATTATTATATATATACTAGTTATAAATAGTAATTTGTTTAAAGAATTTTTTTAATTTATCCAATTACTACCACACTCTAAGTGAAAAAAGGACAAAAAGTAGAAAATTTCAGAAAAAACTGCAACTTTCTAGCATTATCCACAAGAGTATTATTAAAAATAATGATAACTTGTTTAAACAATTATTTTTGTTAACTTGAATTATTACCTCACTTTCATTGAAAAGTGGACCAAAAGAGAACAATATAAAAAACTGCAACTTCTTAACATTATTCTAAGAGAATATTATTTTAAATAATAATAAATTGTTTAAACAATTATTTATGTTAAATTTGATTGAATGCCTTCATCTAACTGAAAAGTTTAAAATAAGTTTCAAAATTCTGATAAATCGCGACTTTCTATCTGTTATAAGAAAAAATGGCCAAAAACCATAAAAATTGTTTACACAATTTATGTAAACATCGAATTATCAGTAAAACGTATTATTTTATCTATTTGAAATAATTTGTATTTAAAAAACGGCAAAAAAATTATAATTAGCGTCAAAAACTCGCAAAAGACAATTTTTCACTTATATGGTTTTTTTTTGGGACCCTATCAAACAGACTTATGGGGGTGATATTTAAAAATTAATTATTTATTTGTATTCTATAGCTAATTTTACAGATAAATGTTGAGTTTCAACTCGATTCACCTAATACTGAAGATTCTGAATAAAATTTACAAAACTGTATTTTTTTCTTATGGGAAAAACCTCCAATTAACATTAAAAAAAAAAAAAAAAAAAACGCTGGAATTTATATTATATTATAGAGCGGTTGAAAATTTTTTTTTCTACAAAAAGATGAATTTTCGACAAAATACATGATTTAAAAAAAAAAATTTTTTGAAAAAAAGTAGAATTTTTAACCAAAGAAACGCATTTTGTTAGTTGAAGATTCATATCTTTGGTTGAAAATTTAACTATTTTGTGGAAATAATTTTTTTTTTAAATCGCTCTTTTTCACTGAAAATTTGACTATTGCATCTTTGGTCAAAAATTGAGGGTTTTTAGTTTAAAATTAAAGTATTTGACTCAAAAATTCAACTTTTTTTTCAAATTCGTATATATTTTTCGTTAAGAAATTATATTTTTTTATTGAAAATTCAACTACTTGGTTGAAAGTTGAAATTATTTGTTAAAAATAAATTTCTTGAAGATTCATCATGTTAGTTGAAAGTTTAACTATTTTGTTGAAAATCTAATTATTTTGTTAAAAATTCAACTATTTTGTAAAAAATGTAATCATTTTGTTACAAATCTTTTTTGTTGAATATTCGCCTTTTTCGATAGAAAATTTGTCCTTTTAGATTTAAAATAAAAAAACTTTTTTTTTTAAATTAAAAACTTGATGAAATTTTTTATCTTTTGACTAAAAAACCTTTCTTGTTTGGAAATTCAACTCTTGTATTTTTCGTTCAGAGTTAATCTTTTTTTTATTACAAATTCATTTTTTTACGATTCATCATTTTAGTTGAAAGTTCAACTATTTTGTAAAAATGTAATTATTTTGTTGAAAATTTAATTACTTTTCCGGAAATTTGATCATTTTATTAAAAATCTGTTTTGTTTAAGATTCGCCTTTATGGATAGAAAATGTGTTCTTTCAGATTAAAAATTGAACTGTTTGGTTGAAAATAAAAACTTGATAAAATTTTTTTTCTTTTTTGACTAAAAAAAACCTTTCTTTTTTGGAAATTCAACTCTTATATTTTTCGTCGAGAGTTAATCTTTTTTTATTAAAAATTCATCTACTTGGTTAAAATTTGAAATCATTTGTTAAAAATTTATTTCTTCTGTTGAAGGTTTATCATTTTAGCTTAAAGTTCAACTGTTTTGTTAAAAATTTAAATATTTTGTTAAAAATTCAACTATTTTGTTGGAAATTTCTCTGTCTCAAAAAATACTCTCCTAAATTCAGATTTTTCAAAAATTAGTTAGAGGCTGGTAAAAATAAAAATGATAATTTAGAACTGTATATAATAATTTAAAAAAACTTATAAACATGGAAAACGTGAAAAATAAAAAAGTTTAATTAAACGACTTGATAGCGTAACATTTTTAACTCTATTGAAACAATAAAAAGGCCATTTTGAGAAATTTTTAGCGTAACCTAATCTGTTTTCATTTTTTAAATATTGCTTTCTGATTTTTTGAACAAAGTTAAGAAAAATAAGTATTTTTCCAGAATTTTAAAATCTTAATAAGTTATATAAGTTATTATTGTTAAGTTATTATTATTATTAAGTTATTATTATTATTAAGTTATAAGTCAAGTATGCATATTCAGGGTCCTCATGCGCTACTTTTCAACAGAATTCTGTTTTCCATTTTCACATTTTTTTTCGGTTGTACATTTTTTTAATTTTTCATAGAAAATTGCAATTACTATTTAGCAAATTTTGTAAAAAACAAGCTTATTTAAATTTTTTAGCCTTTTGTCTTACGCAAAAGATACTTTATTGCCTCTCTGAATCAAAATTGTAAAAACTTAAGCCTGTTTCTATTTTCAAAATATTCCCTTCCGATTTTTTTGCAGAAAGTTAAGGAAAATAAGAATTTTTTTAAAGTACAGTGGATCATATAAATTTTCTACAAGAAAGTTAATTTTCAACTTAATAGTTTAATTTTCCGCCAGTTTGTTGAATTTTCAACCCAAAAAAACGAATTTTCTACAAAACAGAGGAATTTTGAAACCGAAAATATAAATTTGCAACGAAAAAGTTAATTCACAACCAAATAGGGAAATTTTCAACTTGAAACGATGAATCTTCAAAAAAAAAATGGATGACTGATTTTTATTTTCATTCTCTAATGTATTAATTAAGTTTTGGTTGTGCAATGAAAATGAGGATTTATAAAATTAGTGTAATAATTAATAAAATAGTTGATTTCTCACGTATACTTTCTTTTTACAGATTCATCTGAGCTTAATGGTGAAGCAGTTATCTTACACGTTAAAAATGTTCATTTTTATGAAACTTATGTATTTCCATTTCGAGTTCATCCTTTACCAGCTGATACGTACCGTGTGGTAACAGATCTGCATTTGCAGTACGTCATTGGAATAGAACTAAATGGATTTTTGTGTTCATTCGTGGAGCCCGCAGGCGACCCGGGTAAATTTGAAAGAATTATAATAAAAATAGATCCTAACAACACTGCCAGCAAGCTTGAGCGAGCAGATGTCGATCGTCAGAATACTATGTTCCGCCATAAAATAGGAACAATCCCCACTCATCTTGCCAAAGTAGATTCGTTATATCATTATTAATCCAGATCCTATCTCTTTCATGAATAAACGATTTTAATGATTGAATGAGTACTCTTATTATTTTTTTTACCTTTTTCATTTCTCTTTCCTTCCTAATAATAAACAAGCGATGAATGGAGACTGCTAGAGGAATGGATGATTTTAAGGAAAGACAATCACAAAAAAATGGTGAGTTAAAATACGGACTCGAACTATGGTCAGGAGTACATAGTGAATCACATGGTAGTCAAGGGGTCGGTCCGAATATGAATGAGAGAGTAAAACAGCTCCAAGGACCATAAATTTGTATCTCCCAGATTGTTGTGGGTTGGAATGAAAGTGGGAATCAGAAGATTATTATCATAGCGTGCTACAACACAGTTAATATTGAAAGGAATGGAGTAGGAGACGCCTTCTGGGACAATTCAAATGATACTATAAGTTTAAAATGACAATAGTTTACAGTTATTACAATAGAATACAAACAGAGTAGCTTCAGAATGGATTGAAAGTTTGGTTAACGAAAGACATGTATTCGGAAAACTTTCAAGCGATGAATGGAGACTGAGTGTTTGAAATGCTAGAGGGATAAATGATCTTAAGGGAAAACAATCACAAGAAACAAGGCACGTGAGAAAGCTAGATATTATATGTGTACCTGGAACAAAGAAAAAGGGATGCGACAGTAGAGTAATAGAAAATGAGGAGTCAAAATACGGACTCGAACTATGGTCAGGAGTACATAGTGAATCACATGGCAGCCAAGGAGTCAGTCCGATTATGAATAAGAGAGCAAAACAGCTTGTCCAAGGAGCATAAATTTGTATCTCCCAGATCGTTGTGAGCTAAAATGAAAGTGAGAACCTGAAGATTATTTATCATAGCGCGCTACGCCACAGCAGATAGTGAAAGGAGTAGAGTAAAATACACCTTCTGGGACAATTTAAATTATACTATAAGTTAACAATTACAATAGTTTACAATTATTACAATAGAATACAAACAGAGTAGCTTCAGAATGGATTGAAACATTGGTTAACGAAAGACATGCATCCGGAAAAGTTTCAGGTGATGAATGGAGACTGAGTGTTTGAAATGCTAGAGGGATAAATGCTCTAAAGGGGAAAAAAAATCACAAGAAACAAGGAACATGAGAAAGCTAGATATTGTATGTGTACCTAAAAGAAAGGAAAGGGGATGCGACAGTAGAGTCATAGAAAATAGGGAGTCAAAAACGGACTCGAACTTTGGTCAGGAGTACATAGTGAATCACATGGTAGCCAAGGAGTCGGTCTGATTACGATTGAAAGAGTAAAACAGCATGTCCAAGGAGCATAAATTTGTATCTCCCAGATTGTTGTGGGCTAAAATGGAATTGGGAATCATACGATTATTTATCATGGCGTGCTACGCCACAGTAGGTAGTGAAAGGAGTAGAATCAAAAACGCCTTCTGGGACACTTTGAATGATACTATAGGTTCACAATTACAATAGTTCACAATTATTACAATAGAATACAAACAACCGAGTGGCTTCAGAATGGATTGAAACGTTGGTTAACGAAAGACATGCATTCGGAAAAGTTTCAAGAGATGAATGGAGACTGAGTGTTTGAAATTCTAGAGGGATAAATGATCTTAAGGGAAAACAATCACAAGATACAAGGCACGTGAGAAAGCTACATATTATATTTGTACCTGAAACAAAGAAAAAGGGGTGCAACAGTAGATTAATAAAAAATGAGGAGTCAAAATACGGACTCGAACTATGGTCAGGAGTACATAGTGAATCACATGGTAGCCAAGGAGTCTGTCTGATTATGAATGGGAGAGTGAAACAGTATGTCCAAGGAGAATAAATTTGTATCTCCCAGATTGTTGTGGGTTGAAATGAAAGTGGGAATCAGAAGATTATTATCATAGCGTGCTACAACACAGTTAATAATGAAAGGAATGGAGTAGGAGACGCCTTCTGGGACAATTCAAATGATACTATAGGTTTAAAATGACAATAGTTTACAGTTATTACAATAGAATACAAACAGAGTAGCTTCAGAATGGATTGAAACTTTGGTTAACGAAAGACATGCATTCGGAAGAGTTTCAGGCGATGAATGGAGCCTTAGTGTTTGAAATGCTAGAGGGATAAGCGATCTTAAGGAAAAACAATCACAAGAAACAAGGCACGTTGGGAAGCTACATATTTTATTTATACCTGAAAAAAAGAAAAAGGGATGCGACAGTAGAGTAATGAAAAATGAGGAGTCAAAATAAGGACTCGAACTATGGTCAGGAGTACATAGTGAATCACATGGTAGCCAAGGAGTCGGTCTGATTATGAATGAGAGAGTAAAAAATAAAATCCAAGGAGTATAAATTTGTATCTCCCAGATTGTTGTGGGCTAAAATGAAAGTGGAAATCATAAGATTATTTATCATAGCGTGCTACGCCACAGTTAATAGTGAAAGGAATGGAGTAAGAGACGCCTACTGGGGCAATCCAAATGATACTATAAGTTTACAATTACAATAGTTTACAATTACTACAATAGAATACAAACAGAGTAACTTCAGAATGGATTGAAACTTTGGTTAAAGAAAGACATGCATCCGGAAAAGTTTCAGGCGATGAATGGAGACTTAGTGTTTGGATTGCTAGAGGGATAAATGATCTCAAGGGAAAACAATCACAAGAAACAAGGCACGTGAGAAAGCTAGATATTATATGTGTACCTGGAACAAAGAAAAAGGGATGCGACAGTAGATTAATAGAAAATGAGGAGTCAAAATACGGACTCGAACTATGGTCAGGAGTACATAGTGAATCAAAAGGTAGTCAAGGGGTCGGTCCGATTATGAATAAGAGAGCAAAACAGCTCTAAAGAGCATAAATTCGTATCTCCAAGATTGTTGTGGGCTAAAATGAAACCAAAAAAAGGAATGCGACAGTAGAGTTATAGAAAATGGGGAGTTAAAATACGGACTGTCGAAAATGTTTTCCATAGACATTTAATCTTTTTGGTAGATAATTCATTTGTTCGTTTGAAAATTTAACTATTTCATTGAAAATTTATTTTATTTGCTTAAAAGCTTATTTCTCGAACTGAAAATTAAAGTATTCCATTTTTGTTTGAAAATTTATTTTTTCAGTTGATAGTGCATCTATTTTGTTGACAATTTTTCTTTTTTTTTTTTGGTAGAAAATTAACCTTTTTGGTTAAAAATTCCATTAAAAATTAAAATATTTGGATGAAAATTAATGTATTTTGTCAAATATTATTCTTTTTTGTAGAAAATTAGTTTTTTTTTAATTGAAAATTAATTTTTTAACTAAACTTTACGTTGAAATTTTTTTGTAGACATTTAATTCCTTGAAGTAGAAAATTTATTTATTTGGTTGCAAATTTAACTTTTTGGTTGAAAATTGATTTTATTTGCTTAGAAACTATTTTCTCTAACTAAAAATTAAACTATTATATTTTTTTGGAAAATTTGTCTCTTTTTAATGGAAAATTAAACTTTTTGTTGAAAATTTAATTGTTAGGTTGCAAATTCCATTAGAAATTAAAATATTTGGTTGGAAATTCATTTATTTTGTTGAAAACTATTCTTTTTTGGTAAAAAATTAATCCTTTTGGTTGAAAATTTATCTGTTTGGTTGAAAATTCAACTATTTCGTTGAATTCTGTTCTATTCTATTATATTTTTTGTTGAAGATTTATTTATTTTTTTAGTTGAAAATTCATCTTCTGGGTTGAAAATTTAACTATTTAGTTAAAATTTTATTTCATTGTTTGGATTGTAGATGCACAATTCTAGTTAAAAGTTCATTTCTTGGATTAAAAATTTAGCCCATTTTGTTCCGAATCAATTTCTTTTTTGTTGAAAATGAATTTTTTTTACTAAAAATGCAGCTATTTCATTTTTTCTTTTTTGATGAAAAATTAATATTCTTGGTCAAAAATTCATTTTTTTTTTTTTGAAAATTCAATAATTTTGTTGAAAATTCGTTTTTTTTTGTTCAAAGTTTTTTTAGCAGAGTTTTCACCTGGAAATTTCACTATTCCATTTTTGGTTGAAACTTTATCCTGTATATTGTATAAGTTAAAAATTCAACTATTTGGTAGAAAATTCATATATTTTGTTAAAAAGTACTCTTTTTGGAAAGAAAATTATTCTTGTTTGTTGAAATTTCAACTTTTTGGTTGAGAATTCAACTATCTTGTTAACAATTCATCTTTCTTGAATGAAAAGTATCTTTTTTTTTTAAGTTCATCTCTTCTGATTGAAAAGTCCACTATTTTTTAAAGCATTCCTCTTTTCACAAGAGTAATAGGAAATGGGGAATTTGTACGGAAAAACCTGATTTCATCGACTTCTTCCAGACCATTTATAATTTTTATTTATTATTTCCCAGACGTTAAATTAATAATATTTACATCCCGAAGTTCTTACCATAGGAAATAGAGAGTTAAAATACCGACTCGAACTATGGTCAGGAGTATACAGTAAATCACATGGTAGCATCCCAAAGAGCATAAATTTGTATCTTCCAGATTATTTTTGGTTAAAATAAAAGTGAAAATTAGAAGATTATTTATTAGATTGGAAAGGGGTAGTTAAAATACTGACTCGAACTATGGTCAGGAGTAGATAGTGAATCACATTGTAGCCAAGGATTCGGTATGATTATGAATGAGGGAGTAAAACAACAGCACGTCAAAAGCTAGATATTTTATGTGTACCTAAAACAAAGAAGAAGGGATGCGACAGTAAAGTGATAGAAAATGTGAAGTAAAAATACGGACTCGAGCTATGGTCAGGAGTACATAGTGAATCACATCGTAGCCAAGGAGTCAGTGTGGTTATCAATGATAGAGCAAAATAGCATACCAAAGAGCATAAATTTGTATCGCCCAGATCATTGTGGGTGAGAATGAAAGTGGCAATCAAAAGATTATTTATCATAGCATGCTACGTCACAGTTGATGCTGAAAGAAGTGGAGTAAAAGATGCTTTCCGGGACACTTATAATGATAATATAGGTTAACAGTCACAATAGTTAACAATTATTTCATAGGATACAAACAATAGAGGAGCTTCAGAATGGACAGTAGAGTGATAGAAAATCAGGAGTTAATATAGGGTCTCGAACTATGGTCAGGAGTGGATATTGAATCACATGGTAGCTAAGAAGTCAGTCCGATTATGAAAGTGGGAATCAGAAGATTATTTATTATAGCGTTCTACGCCACAGTAGATAGTCAAAGTAGTAGAGTAAAAGACGCCCTTTGGGACACTTTAAATGATACTATAGGTTTACAATTATCACAATAGAATACAAGAAATAGAGTAGCTTTGGAATGGATTAAAACTTTGGTTGACGAAAGAAATGCAGCCGGAATAGTTTCAGGCGATGAATGGTGACCGGGTGTTTGGAATTCTAGAGGAATGAATGATCTTAAGGAAAGACAATCACAAGAAACAATGCACGTAAGTATGCTTGATATTCCATGCATACCTGGAACAAAGAAAAAAGGATGCGACAGTAGAGTGATAGAAAATCAGGAGTTAAAATAGGGACTCGAACTATGGTCAGGAGTAGATAGTGAATGTAAAAGATAAGATAAGCTTTCCTTGGTGTCTTTTATTTAATTTCACAAACATTCAACATTCAATCTGGTAATAGTGACATTGCTTTTTGCCTTTTATGCTAAACTTTAGGAGAATTTCTGCCAAAATTTGCTGTCTCATTATAGAGGATGCGAATCTAATGACCAAATGTCTTAGATTTTTCTGAAGGATAAAGAATAAAATCTACTTTATAATTCTGAAACATTGTGTTAAATGGGAGTGATCGTGCAAAATGATTTTAACTTTTAATTAAAATTTATATATTCTTGAATCAAGTTTTTAAAAAGTAGTATATTAAACAAATTAACATTGTAACATTGATTTTTTTTCTCAGAAACTGAATGCTATCGTGTAATGTGATTTATTGGTCTCCGTCTACGATGACTGGTTTCCCAAGAATGACGTAGAAAATTTTTCCATTTTAAATCAATTCTTTCTCACTTATATCATTTTTATCCAAGACGTGGGACTACATAAAATTATGTTCGATAACAATGACATTTTCAACAAATTATTGAAGTTTTACTAAAAAAGCTGAATTTTCGACTACAAATAGAATAATTAAATTTTCAGTTAAAAAAATGAACTTTCAACAAAAAAAAACGAATTTTTAAGGAAATAGTTACATTTTTAACCATAGAGATAAAGTTTCAACGAACACGATGAATCTTTAACTGGAATAGTTACATTTTCAGTTGAAAAATACATTTTCGAAAAAAAAACGATACTTCAACAAAATATTTAAATCCTCAACTGAAAAGACAAATTTTCAACAAAACAGTTGAATTTTCAACTAAATAGTTCAATTTTCAACTATAAAATAATAATTTGTCAACATAGAATATAATAGTCATATTCATAATTGAAGAAATTAATTTTTTTCCAAAAAAATTAATTTTCAACAAAATAGTTACATTTTTAACCAAAAAGATTAATTTTCTACAAAAAAAGATAATTTTTCGAAATTTGAAAAAAAAGCTTTCATTTTTGAAAAAGTGTCCAATTCGAATGAATAGTGTAGGCTAAATATTTATTTGGCCACAAAAACTTTTTTTCCCCACTGTGCGTGGTCCGGCAAACGAAAGGTTCTGGGCTCGAATCCCGGCGGAGTTGAATGTCGTTCCTTTTTTTTACAGAAAATTTTTTAAATATTTTACTCATTGTTGTAGAAAGTTCTGACCAATGCGATATAACAGAATAAATATTTATAAATTTTGACCAAAAACATGCGTATAAAATATTCTGTTTCAACTTTGAAGAAGTTCTTGTGAAAAAAATTGCAAGTATTACTGTTTTTTCAGGAAGTTTCGTAAAATCTTATGATTTATTGTCTCAAATTCAGAGGTCTTCTTGCTAATTTTTTAAATTACTTCCTAAATTTGGAGGTCGACTACTTTGAAACCACTTACATGACAAAATCTAGTTAAATTTTATTTTTAAATAAAATTAATTTAAATAAATAAATTAAATTTATTTTTTTCAGGAATAGTATAGAAATTTTCAACAAAACAATTGAATTTTCGACCAAAAAAGATAACTTGAATAAAATAGTTGAACTTTTAACAAAATAATTAAATTTTCAACAAAGTAGTTGATTTTTTTACCAAATTGCCGAATTTTTAATATACGAAGATGAATTTTCAACTATAAAAGATAAGTTTTCAACTAGTGATGGAATCATTAAATATTCAGTTTTAAAAACTAATTTTTATTAAAAACAAAAACATATCATCAATCAGTTTAATTTAATCAAATAGATGAATGTTTAACAGAAAATATTAAGTTTTCATCTAAATAGACAAATTTTTAACAAAATAATCAAGTTTTCAAGCTTAAAAGTCAAATTTTTTAGAAAAAAGTTGACTGTTGAAACAGAAAATGAAAATTTTTCAACATGAAAGTTAATTTTCAATCAGAAAAGATGAATTTTCAATTAAATAGTTGAATTTTCAACTAAAAGAGATCAATTTTCAACAACAAAAAAAACGAATTCAAAGTAGACAAATCTTCAACTTATAAAGGAAAAATTAAAAAGCAAAAATGGAATAGATACAATTTCAGATAAAAAATTAATTTTTAATGAAAAACAAATTTGTAACAAAATAGTTAAATTTTGAAATAAACCATTTAATTTTTAATCAAATAGTTTAATTTTCTACCAAATTAGTTGAATTTTCATAAAAAAATTTCATTCACGACCAAATAGTGGAATTTTCAACTAAAACAATGAATTTTCAAAAACAAAATTAATTTTTCATGAAGTAGTTCAACTTTAAACCAAGTAGTTGATTTTGCAAGTACAATTATTTAAAAAAAAAATTCAACAAAATAGTTCAATTTCCAAATAAATAGTTTAATTTTTAACCAAAAAGTTTAATTTTTAACAAAAAAATAATTATTTTCAAGAAAAAAGGCGAATTTTCTACAATTAATTTCTTAGAAAGTAGTTCAACTTTGAAGCATATAGTTAATTTTTTAACAAGAAATAAATAAATTCTTAACAAAAAATGTAATAGTTCATATTTAAAAAAAAAATTTTATTTTAAATCAAAAGCCGTTGAATTGTACGAAAATGAATGAATTTTCAACCAACAAGAATAATTATCTACAAAAAAAGAATTAATTTTTAACAAAAAAGAATATTCGCTACCAAAAAAGAAGAATTTTTCATAAAAATACATGATTAATTTTCTACTATTTTTTATTATTGATCTTAGGAATTATCAACAAATTACATAAACTTTCAACCAACTATTTAAATACTCAACTAAAAAAGATTAATTTTCAACCAAACAGTTGAATTTTTAACTGAAAAAGATAAACTTCTAACCGAAAATAGAATCGATAAATTTTCAGTTGAACAAAGAATTTTTAACCAGTTGAATTGAACGAAAAAAAGACAAATTTTTAACAAAATAGGTTAAATCTGAACCAAAGTGATGAATTTTTGAAACAAAATTAATGTTCTACCCAAATAGACCAATTCACAAAATACATAAATTTTCACATGAAAATTAATTTTCCACAGAAAAAAGACAAATTTCTCACAGAAAAGTTGAATTTTCATTGTAAAAATATGAATTTTTCACAATAATATTTTTTACGAACAAATAGTTGAATGTTTAACTAAAACGATGAATCTTCAATCAAAAAGATTTTCAATTTTAAATCAAAAACAGTTGAATTCTACCAAAAAACCCAAAAAGGATGAACTTTTAACAAACAAGATTAATTTTCTACCGAAAGAGACGAATTTTCAATTAAATACATGAATCTTCAACCAAAAAAGATCAATTTTCAATTTAAAATATCAATTTGCAACCAAAAGTGGAATAGTTGCATTTCCAGCCAAGAAAATTAATTCTCAACAAGAAAAACCAGATTTTCAGCAAACAGTTAAATTTTCAGTCAAAAAATTAATTTGTTAACCAAGAAGATTGATTTTTACGTAAGAAGATAAATTATACATGAATTTACAACCAATTAGTTGAATTTGCAACTAAAAAAGATGAATTTTCAACCAAATAGTTCAATTTTAAACTAAGAAAGATAACTGTTCCACCAAAAATGGAATAGTTAAATTTTAAGATAAAAAAAATTTATTTTCAACCAAAAATTCAACGAAATTGCAACAAAGTAGTTGGATATTCAACAAACTAATTAAATTCTCAACCGAATAGTCAAATTTTTAATCAATCCAGATAAATTTCAAATCCAAAATATAACAGTAGACTTTTTAAAAAAAATTAACTTTCAAAGTCGAAAAAAAACGATAATAAGGGAAAGTTTTGCAAAAACCGGGGGAAAAATACGAATCCTTCAAAAAAGTGGAAAAAATTTTATGGACGTTGCTAAATTTCTTAAGTTAATCTGTCGTCTTTTTTAATTTTATAATTATATTAATGTTATCAAATTAAAAAAAAATATCCAAAGAATTGAATTAAATATTATTATTATACTAGTATGAAATATTTAAAATTAATTATTCCTTGCTCGATTGACGGATATATAAAATTAAATCTATATTTCGTGTCCAAATATAGGAGGGGGAGGGGGGGTCAAACTTAGTGTCACATGACATTTTGAAGAGGAGAGAGGGGCACCGAAATGTCACAAATTTTCACAAGAGGGAGGGGTGAGTCGAAAATTACTGTCCAGCTGAAAATTCCTGTACGGGAACCTCGGAGGATCTTGGACATGTTGCTGGACACGAACCTGCACAGGAACCTCGGAGGATCCTGGACATGTTTCTGCACACGACCCTCACAGGAACCTTGGAGGATCCTGGACATGTTTCTGGACGGTAACCTGCACAGGAACCTCGGAGGATCCTGGACA
>CAKNYM010052766.1:209940-223329 GCA_932195095.1 Andricus curvator
TAATGTCTGAAAATAAGTCACTTCTATTGACTGAAAATCAGTAATTTCAAGTGACTGATTCTGTCATAAATATTCACTGATTAATCTGCTAAAATGACTGGTTTTTCAGCAGAAATGGTAGTGTTTAAATAATTAATTCTGTATGGTCTGATCAGACACTTGTAATGTCCGAAAATAAGTCACTTCTATTGGCTGAAAATCAGTAATTTCAAGTGACTGATTCTGTCATAAATATTGACTGATTGATTTGCTGAAATGAGTGGGTTTTCATTAGAAATGAGTCATTTTACAGTCAAAGCATGCTTGATTGATTTCATTAGTAAAATGTTGACTGATTTAAATTCAAAGTGTTTCATTCTATTACAATGCATACAAATTAAATGTTGACTGATTAATCTGCTAAAATGACTGGTTTTTTAGTAAAACTGGCAGTGTTTAAATACTTAATTCTGAATGGTCTGATCAGACACTTCCATTGACTGAAAACCCGTAATTTCAAATGACTGATGCAGTCAAAGATATTAAATGATTAATTTGCTAAAATGACTGGTTTTTCAGTATAAATGACAGTGTTTAAATAATTAATTCTGAATGGTCTCATCAGACACTTACATTGACTGAAAATCAGTCACTTTTACTAACTAAAAATCAGTGATTCCCAATGACTGATTCAGTCAGATATCTTGACTAATTAATCTGCTAAAATGACTGGCTTTTCATTATGAATGACTGATTTTTTATTCAAAGCATGCTTGATTGATTTCATTAGTCAAATGTTGATTTATTCAAATTCAAAGTGTTTGATTCTATTACAATGCATACAAATGACATCTTGACTGATCAATCTTCCAAAATCACTGGTTTTTCAGTACAAAGGACAGTGTTTAGATACTTAATTCTGAATGTTCTGATCAGACACTTGCATTAACTGAAAACCCGTAATTTCAAGTGACTGATTCAGTCAGAGATATTGACTGATTAATTTACTAAAATGACTGGTTTGCCAGTAGAAATGACAGTGGTTAAATAATTAATTCTGAATGTTCTAATCAGGCACTTCCATTTACTGAAAATCAGTAATTTCAAGTGACTGATTCAAACGGAAATAATGACTGATTACTCTGATCAAATGACTGGCTATTCAGTAAAAATGGCAGTCAATATTATTAACTGAAAATCAGTGATTTCAAGTGACTGATTCCGTCAGAAATCTTGACTGATCAATCTGCTAAAATGACTCGATTTTCAGCAGAAATGTCTGTTTTACCAGTCAAAGCATGCTTTACTGATTTCATCAGTCAAAATTTGACTGATTTAAATTCAAAGTGTTTGATTCCCTTAAAATCCATACAAATGAGAAATCGGTGAACATAAAAGTCGTTCATGTCAGGATTTAGAGTGCTATAAAAAGCATCATGATGCGTTTAATGAGCAATTCAGTAATTACTTAAACAAGAATTGTGCAGATAATACTGGGTCAAAGTGAGATACACGTGAACAAAAACGAACTTCAGATTACAAGAAAAAAGGAGTATTAATTGGCTCAGATTCATTGTCAATGCAATGTGGCAATGAGAATTTATCCAATAAACAAACAATAATTATATTTAAACTATGCACGCGTGCGTTCACTTTTTTGGATTTTTATTTCCTAGCATTAGAAATATGAAAAATTTAAAGAATCACTATTCAACAATTTTTTAAATACAATTTTTAATATTAAATACAAATTTACAATGTAACTATTCATTTTTCAAGGTTATTTGTTTATTTATTTTTAAGGTTACATAAATATTATTTTTCTAAAATTCTTCAGAAAATTCAGAAAGATGCTTGACTATTTCAGATGTGACGAAAAAGATTCTAGAAATGTTTGGAAGAAAAATATTTTTTATAAATATCTTTTGAAATGATTTTCTTTTTTCCTATTTTCTTTTAATTCTGAAAAATTAGCTTTACTAATTTTTGATCGATTGTTTGAAGTGGTCTTCTTTTGTATTTTCTTATCTCATTATTTATGCACACTTTTTAATCAATTTTTATCTCTTTTCACGTCAATTAAAATTTTATTATTAATTAATAAACTTGGAAGAGCAGTTCGTACATTCTCAACAAGTTTTTATGATAGTTTGCAAAGGAAAAGACTCTTTTCTTATTAATTAAAATTGAAAAATACTATAATTATAAAAAACAAATTATATATTTTCAGTCAGCACAGGTTGACACCTATTCACCTTTTTTCATCTTTTTTGAAATTTCATCTTTTTCACATATTTTGGAAATTGTTATTTAAAAAAAAATGAGGCGATACAAAGTTGTGCTATTAAATTTTTTTTGCCAAATTTACGTATATTTAAATTTTAAAAAGTATGATGCAAGTTCTCAAAAAGATATGTCGATCTTTAAACTTTAAAATCAGCAATTTTCTTTAATAATATTTAAGACTAAAAAAAAAAAAAGAAATTGGAAGCGTTCAAAATTAAAAAAAGTTTAGAGTTGGAGAATTTTGAAATAAATAAGTTCCAAATTTAACCAAAAATAAATATGAATCATTCTAAACATTTAAATCAGTCAAAATTTGACTGAATAAATTAATCAAGCATGCTTTGACTGAAGTCAGACATTTCTACTGACAAAACAGTGAAAGTTACTGATTACATAATTCAAAATGACTTTATTTAGATCATTCGAAATTACTGATTCAATCAGTGGACGCTACTGATTAGATCAATTAAATTAAAATAAATAAAATTATTAAATATTATTTATAATATATATATAATTATATTATTTTATATTCATTATATTATATTTTATTTAATAATAATATTTTATTATTTTAATATAATTAATATAAATCAAAATGAAATCAAAAAAATTAAAAATTAAAATTTTTTTGGCTGAAATATCAGCTATTTCATTTTTTTTGGTGAATTTTTGGTAATGATTTATTATTTTAGTTGAAACTTCATCTGTTTGGTTAAAAATTTAACTATTTTATTTAAAATTAGTTTTTTTTTAATTCAAATACTTGGTTAAAAGTTAAACTAATTTTTTGAAAAATGAGCTTTTTTTTTAATAATTCATCATTTTAGTTAAAAAATTATCTGTTCCATTTTTGGTTGAAAATTGATCTTTTTCAGTTCAAAATTCAAATATTTGTTTAAAACTCTATATATTTTGTTGAAAATTCGTCTTTATTGGTAGAAAATAAAATTTTTTCTGAAAATTTATAATTTTGGTTAAATTCAACTGTTTTTTATTTCAATTTTTAATCTTGGTTGAAGATTCATGATTTTATTTAAAAACTCATCTCTTTGTTTGAAAATTTAATAGAAAAAAAATTCAATTAGTTTTTATTTTTTTATTTTTTAGTTATAAATTTAACTTTTTGATTGAAAATTTATGTCACTTTTTCAAAATTCATATGTTTTGGCAAAAAATTTATCTTTTTGGTGGACAATTAAAAAAAAAATTTAACTACTTGGTTGAAAATTGAACTGTTTTCTTAAAAATTCAATCACTTTGTTAATGATTAATCATTTTAGTTGAAAATTCATCTATTTTTTTTTTGAAAATTTTGGAATTATTTTTATTTTTGAATTCAACTTTTTTGGTTGAAAATTGATGTTTTTGGTTAAAAATGCATCTCTTCGTTTGAAAATTTTATTTAAAAAATGTAATTTTTTTTCTATGGATGAAAATTAATTTTATTAATTTAATTTTTTTTTATCTTTGGTTAAAAGCTGATATTTTTACTTACAAATTTAACAATTTAATTGAAGATTCATCAGTTTTTACGTTAAAAGATCGTCTTTTTTGGTAGAAAATTATTCTTTCTAACAGAAAATTATTCAACTTATTGGTTCAAAATTGAACTATTTTGTTTAAAATTCATTTTTTTTAAATTAATGTTTAAATTCTTGTTGAAAATTAATGTTCTTAGTGGAAAATTAATTTTTTTTTGCTAAAAATTCATCTTTTTGGTTAAATTCAACTGTTTTTCATTTCAAATTTAAATCCTGATTGAAGATTCATGATTTAATTTAAAAACTCATCTCTTTGGTTGAAAATTTAATAGAAAAAAAAATTCATTTAGTTTTTATTGTTTTTTTTATTTATTTTTTTTTTGAGTTGAAAATTCAAGTTTTTGATTGAAAATTTATGTCACTTCTTGAAAATTCATATTTTTTGGCAAAAAATGTATCTCTTTGGTGGAAATAAAAAAAAAAATTTTAAGTACTTGGTTAAAAGTTGAACTGTTTTATTAGAAATTTAATCACTTTGTTAATGGTTAATCATTTTTGTTGAAAATTCATCTATTTTTTTTTTTTTTTTTTGAAAATTTTGGAATTATTTTTATTTTTGAATTCAACTTTTTTGATTGAAAATTGATTTTTTTAGTTAAAAATGGATCTCTTTGGTTGAAAATTTGATTTAAAAAATTAATTTGTTTTTTATGGTTGAAAATGAATTTTGTTAATTAAAAATTTAACTATTACTCTTTGGTTAAAAGCTGATATTTTTAGTTACAAATTTAACAATTTAATTGAAGATTCATCAGTTTTTACGTTGAAAGATCGTCTTTTTTGGTAGAAAATTATTCTTTCTGGCGGAAAATTATTATTTTTTTATTCAAGTGGAGAAGTTGAAAATTAATCTTTTCTAGATAAAAATTCAACTTATTGGATCAAAATTGAAATATTTTGTTTAAAATTCTTTTTTTTTCAATCAATTATTTTTATTTTTAAATTAAAAATTTTTTTGTTGAAAATTAATGTTCTTGGTTGAAAATTCATATTTTTTTTGCTGAAAATTCATTTTTTTGGTTCAATGCAACTGTTTTTCATTTCAAGTTTAAATCTTGGTTGAAGATTCATGATTTTAATTAAAAACTCATCTCTTTGGTTAAAAATTTAATAGAAAAAAGATTCAATTAGTTTTTATTTTTTTTATTTTATTTTTTTTTAGTTATAAATTCAACTTCTTGATTGAAAATTCATGGCACTTTTTGAAAATTCATATTTATTGGCAACAAATTTATCTTTTTGGTGGAAAATAAAAAAAAAATTGTTTAACTGCTTGGTTGAAAGTTGAACTGCTTTCTTAAAAATATAATCACTTTGTTAATGATTAATCATTTTAGTTGGAAATTTATCTATTTGGTTTTTTTGGAAAATTTTGGAATTATTTTTATTTTTGAGTTCAACTTTTTTGGTTGAAAATTGATTTTTTTAGTTAAAAATGCATCTCTTTGGTTGAAAAGTTGATTTAAAAAATGTAATTTGTTTTTTATGGTTGAAAATGAATTTTGTTAATTAAAAATTTAACTATTACTCTTTGGTTAAAACTTGATTTTTTAGTTACAAATTTAACAGTTTAATTGAAGATTCATCAGTTTTTACGTTGAAAGATCGTTTTTTTTGGTAGAAAATTATTCTTTCTAACGGAAAATTCTTTTTTTTTTAATTCAAGTAGAGAAGTTGAAAATTAATCTTTTTTAGATGAAAATTCAACTTATTGGTTCAAAATTGAACTATTTTGTTTAAAATTCATTTTTTTTTTAAATTAATTAATGTTATTTTCAAATTAAACTTTTCTTGTTGAAAATTAATGTTCTTAGTGGAAAATTAATTTTTTTTTTTTGCTGAAAATTCTTCTTTTTGGTTAAATTCAACTGTTTTTCATTTTAAATTTCAATGTTGGTTGAAGATTCATGATTTCACTTAAAAATTCACCTCTTTGGTTGAAATCTTAACTATTTTGTTAAAAAAATTTTTTTTAATTAATTATTTTTATTTTTCCATTCAACTTTTTTGGTTGAAAAATAAAAATAATAGATTAAAAAATATAATTTCAAACAAAATAGTTAAGTTTTCAACCAAAGAGATGCATTTCCAAGTAAAATCATGAATCTTCACCAAGATTTAAATTTGACTTGAATTTTTACCTGAAAATTCATCACTTTGGTTGAAAATTTTACAAAAAAATGTAATTCGTTTTTTCACAGTTGAAAATTGATTTTCTTAATTGAAAATTTAACTATTACTTTTTGGTTAAATGTTGATTTTTTTAGTTACAAATTTGACTATTTAATTGAAGATTTATCATTTTTTACGTTGAAAGTTCGTCTTTTTTGGTAGAAAATTCTTCTTTCCTGCGGAAAATTCTTTTTTTTTTAATTCAAGTAGAGTAGTTGAAAATTAATCTTTTTTAGTTGAAAATTCAACTTATTGGTTCAAAATTGAAATATTTTGTTTAAAATTCATTTTTTTAAATCAATTATTTTCATTTTTATATTAAAAATTTTGTTGTTGAAAATTAATGTTCTGGGTTGAAAATTCATATTTTTTTGCTGAAAATTCATCTTTTTGGTTAAATTCAACTGTTTTCCATTTTAAATTCAAATCTTCGTTGAACATCCATGATTTTACTTGAAAATTCATCCCTTTGGTTGAAAACTTAACTATTATGTTTAAATTTTTTTTTTAAATTAATAATTTTTATTTTTCCATTTAACTTTTTTGGTTGAAAAATAAAAATAATTAATTGAAAAAATATAATTTTAAACAAAATAGTTAAGTTTTTAAACAAAGAGATGCGCTTCCAAGTAAAATCATGAATCTTCACCAAGATTTAAATTTTACTTGGAAATTCATCACTTTGGTTGAAAATTTAACAAAAAAATGTAATTCGTTTTTTTACAGTTGAAAACTGATTTTTTTAATTGGAAATTTAACTATTACTTTATGGTTAAAAGTTGATTTTTTTAGTTACAAATTTGACTATTTAATTGAAGATTTATCATTTTTTACGTTGTAAGTTCGTCTTTTTTGGTAGAAAATTTTTCTTTCTGGTGAAAAATTCTTTTTTTTTTAATTCAAGTAGAGTATTTGAAAATTAATCTTTTTTAGTTGAAAATTCAACTTATTGGTTCAAAACTGAACTATTTTGTTTAAAATTCATTTTTTTTAAATCAATTATTTTCATTTTTATATTAAAAATTTTGTTGTTGAAAATTAATGTTCTGGGTTGAAAATTCATATTTTTTTGCTGAAAATTCATCTTTTTGGTTAAATTCAACTGTTTTCCATTTTAAATTCAAATCTTCGTTAAAGATTCATGATTTTACTTGAAAATTCATCCCTTTGATTGAAAACCTAACTATTATGTTTAATTTTTTTTTTAATTAATAATTTTTATTTTTCCATTTAACTTTTTTGGTTGAAAAATAAAAATAATGAATTAAAAAAATATAATTTAAAAAAAATGGTTAAGTTTTCAACCAAAGAGATGCATTTCCAAGTAAAATCATGAATCTTCACCAAGATTTAAATTTTACTTGAATTTTTACTTGAAAATTCATCACTTTGGTTGAAAATTTAACAAAAAAATTTAATTCGTTTTTTTACCGTTGAAAATTGATTTAGTTAATTGAAAATTTAACTATTACTTTTTGGTTAAAAGTTGATTTTTTTAGTTACAAATTTGACTATTTAATTGAAGATTTATCATTTTTTACGTTGAAAGTTCGTCTTTTTTGGTAGAAAATTTTTCTACCTAACGGAAAATTATTATATTTTTGTAATTAAACCTTTTTGGTTGAAAAATTACCTCTTTAGATGAAAATTCAACAGGTTGTATAATTCAAAATGACTGATTTCATCAGTGAGTCTAATTGACTGATTTGAATAGTATCTTTTGACTGATTTATCAGTCGTCGAGTCCGCATGAATTAAATCAGTCAAAATTGACTGATTTCATAATGATTAATATTTAATTATTCTAATAAATTCGAAGATTATTATTATTATTTAAAAAAACATCAAGACAGTGAAACCACAACAACAAAAACCAGATGTTAAATCATAACAGATTAAATTCCTTAAATTCATGAATTTTATGTAACTTTTTTTTAAGTAAAAAAAAAACTTGAGGTCGGTCTAAAAATTTACCTAGCCTTGACGAATTTCTGGCTCGTTTATTAAAAGTAATTTAGAGGCATACGTACCTAAACAAGATTTGAAACCTGCGATTGTATAAATTATATTTTGTTGTTTGACATTCGTGTTTTTCATTCCTTCTAAAAAACAAATAACGTGATGTGGATTAAAATACTTTTCTCTTTCAGAAAAGGAGGGTTTAATTCTTGAAAGCAAATCATTCATCTCTGAATTAAATCTGGAAGATTGAATTTTGACGACTTTCTTCTCTTTTTTCTTTTTTAATTTAGTGCGTCTTGGTTGAAAATTTTCTTCTTCTTGAATATCTTCATTTTTACTCAATTTTTTCTTCTCTTTGTTCTTTTTCTTTCGATCTAATTTCCTCTCTCTGTATTTACAACATTCATTTGACTGATTATACATGATGTTTCAGTGAAGGTCTGCATAAAAAAAAATTAATATTATCAATCACGTTACAGAGCAGATGAGCGAAAATTTCCTACCTTACCGACTTCGAGAACATTCCACAGCTGAAGTGATTCGTGTCTGTGCTAAGTTTCCAGAATGTTATTCAAGCTTAGCACGGACACGAACCACTTCAGCTGCAGAATGTTCTCGAAGTCGGTAAGGTAGGAATTTGCGCTTGGAACGCTCCCTACCTATCTACTTCACCGGTCTCGTTTCAAGGTGGATTGGAAAAAAAATTTAGTAATTGGAAAGTTCCTAGGGCTGAAAAGTTTATTTTTGAGTCCCTCATAGCTTGTAGAAAAAATTAACAAATTAAAACAAATGCTTCAATTTCAATAACTCTAAAATATAATTATTAATCATAAATTACATTAAATATCAAAATTTTAAATAAATTTTTAATATTTTAAATAAAATTTTAAATACTGAAATTAAATTAATAGGCTAGAAGATGTTTTTAATTACAAATTTTCTAACTTTTTCAATTTGAAATTTTTATAGTTTAAAATTATAAAATTGTGAAAAACATTTTTGATTTGGTCTATCTTGCGGATTCTTCAGTTTTTAATGTATATAATTTAAAATAATGTAATTTTTAATGTTTTTATTTAAATAGTTCAATTTTGAAGATTTACATTTAAATTTAATTAAATTAAATTTTTAAAATTCATTCGATCTTCCAAATTGGAAAATTTTCAAATGTTAATCATCAAATTTACAACTTTTTCAGTTGCAAAACTTATAATTTACGTAATTTTTTATTGTAAATTTTCGAAATGAAAACTTTTCAATTTTAATTTAAGCATTCTGAATTTTAGAGATGTGTAAATAAAACATCCTAAATTTTGATGATTTTGAAGATCAAAAGTCAAGTTTTTAATTCAAAAATTTCACAATTAAAGAAATTTCGAATAAATGAATTTTGAAAATTCATTATTTCAAATTATTCAATTTTTAATACTAATATTTTAAAGGTATGTAATTTGGAACATTTTTTTTTATTTTTTGTTGATTTTGATCATTTCAGAAATCAAAAGTCAAGTTTTTAATTTTAAATCTTCCAAATTAAAGAAATTTTGAAATGTAAGCAAAAAAATTACAGATTTTTTATTTTTTAAACTTAACATTCGCATAGTTTTTTAATGTAAATTTTCAAAATTAAAAACTCTTGAATTTTAAAGATATAGAAATAAAAGTCTTTAAATTTTGATGACTTTGAAGATCAAAAGTCAAGTTTTTAATTAACAAAAATTTCAAAATTAAAGAAATTTTGAATAAATGAATTTTGAAAATACAGGATTTCAAATTATTCCATTTTTAATACTAATATTTTAAAGGTGTCTAATTTGGAACATTTTTTTAAATTTTTTGTTGATTTTGATCATTTCAGAAATCAAAAGTCAAGTTTTTAATTTTAAATCTTCCAAATTAAAGAAATTTTGAATTATAAGCAAAAAAATTACAGATTTTTTATTTTTTAAACTTAACATTCGCATAGTTTTTTAATGTAAATTTTCAAAATTAAAAACTCTTGAATTTTAAAGATGTTGAAATAAAAGTCCTTAAATTTTGAATCAAAAGTCAAGTTTTTAATTTTAAATCTTCAAAAGTGAAGAAATTTCGAATGTCAGTCAAATTTTGTACAATTTTGAAAATTTAGAATTTAAAATTCTTCGATTTCACTGATTTGCAATTCAAAATTATTTAATTTCAAAAATGGATTTTAAAAAATTCCTAAACTGTGATGATTTTAATGATTTTGGAGAGAAAAATTCAAGATCTTTCAAATCTAAATCTTCTAAATTAAAAAAATTTCGAATGTAAAGCATCAAAATTTCAAAGTTTCTGGTTGAAAATTTTTTTTAATTCTTTACATTACAAGATTTAAAATTTGAAGTTCTACAAATGTGTAAAGATACAATTGAAAATTCTTCAATTTTAAAGCTTTAATCTTTCAAGTCAATTGAAAATTTTCCAAATTCAAGAAGTTTCGAAAGTAAATCATCAAAATTACAAAATTTTTCATTCTGAATTTTCAAAATTAAAAAATTTCAATTTTAAAAGATTGACAATTTAGAGTTCTGTAATTTTGAAGAGTCACAATTAAAAATTCTTGAATTTTGAAAACATAGATTTGAAAATGATTTCATTTTAAAGACTTATATTTTAAAGGCATGTACTTTGGAACATTTTTTTGGATTAGTTTAATTTTAAAGGATTATAATTGAAACTTTTTTCTGTTTTTTTTTTATTTTAGAAATATTGGAATCAATTTTAATTTTTTAAATTATAATAAAAATTTAATATTCTAGAATTTCAGCAGGTTTGACTTTGAAACATTCAATTTAATTTTAAATTTCAAATTATAAAATATTAATCGCTTCGAATTGAAAATTATTTATATTCAAAAGATATAATTTTAAATTAGTCAATTTTGAACGCTTTTAATTATAAATAATTTAAGTTCAACTTTTTTCAATTTTGAATAATCTAATTTTCAAAATCCTAGGCTGAAAATATTTTAATTTTTACTTTTTAGAAATTGTGCTATTTTCCAAATTTTGATCTGAAATAATGCAATTTGGAGAATATTCAATTAAAAAAAAATTGTTCAATTTTGAACGCTTCGAATTAAAAATAATATAATTTAAACTTTTTCTAATGAAATTGTTTTACAAAATTTCAAATGATCCAATTTATTTAAGAATCCAAATTATTTATTTATTAAATGATAAAAATTCAATTCCCTTTTATTTCATTCAAAATATTATCCCTTTTTCAAAATTTTACCTAATCTAAAATAGTTTGAATAAGAAAATTTTCAATTCCAGATCCTTCGATATATTTTTATTCATTATTATTTTATTTAAAATTTGTTAAATCATGGATTTTTAAATTTAAAATAATTTGAAACTTGTAAAAATACCAAAAATTTTGTTTTGAATGTATATTTCTGAAGATTTTGAAAATAAGATTTTTCAAAACTTTGAAAGGTTTCAAGGGAATCATAAAAAATTCTTAAGATTCCTAACAAAAGTTCAAATTAGTTTTATTTTTGAAAAATCAATTTGGAGAGGAGATTGAAGAAGATTTCAAAAATATTTTAAATGATTTCTTAAAATTTCCAAAACGAAGTAGACGATTTTAAAGCAAAATTGGTCGATTTTAATAAATTACAAAATTTTAAATTAAGTTCAATTAAGTTTAGGATATAATTAGAAGTTTTAAAATTGCCTAAAATTAATTTATAACTTGTAAATATTTTTAAACAAATTTTTCGCGCAGATTTTTGAAGATTTCGAAAAAAAGCTTCTTTCTTAATTTTTTGAAAATCTTAGGAAAAATCGAATTATTTTAAAAGATACTTAGAAGGCTCAAAAGTTTTGAAAGGATTCAAAAGAATTGAAAGAGGCAAACATTTCAAAAAATCTTAAACAAAATGTAGATTTTTCAAAATTTCGAAAGGTTTAAAGAGAATACGAAAATTATGTTAAGATTTTTGAGAAAATTTTACATGATTTTTTTTGGAAAAATTAATGTTGTGGGAGTACGTAAAAAGAATTTAAAATATTTCAAAAAATTACCAGAAAAGAATCTTGAAGGCATCGAGGCATTTTTTTTAATTTTTAAGAAAAAAAATCAAAAGTTACAAATTTTAAATTAGTCAATTTTGAAAACTTTCAATTATAAATAATTCAATATCAATTCCTGTGAATTTTAAATGATCCAATTTAAAAAATTCTAATCTGAAAATGTTTTAATGTTTCACGTTTAGAAATTGTCCTATTTTCCAAATTTTAATCTGAAATAATGAAATTTGGAAATTATTCAATTGAAAATAAAATTGTTAAATTTTGAATGCTTCAAATTAGAAATTATACATAAACTCTTTTGTAAATAATTTGTTTTACAATTTTTTAATTTCAAACCCTTTTAATTCCAAATTATCAAATTTGAAACGCTTTTATTTAGAAGTGCTATACAAGTTCAAATCCTTTTTATTTAATTCAAAATATTATCTTTTTTTTATTAATTTTACCTAATCTAAAATAGTTTCAATAATTTATTTTTATTTATTTTCGAATTTATTAAATAATTGACTAGTTTTCAATTGAAAATCGTTCAATATATTTTTATTTATTATTATTTTATTAAAAATTTGTTAATAGATTTTTAAAAAGTTTACGGCTATGAGGGACCCAAAAGGAAAATTTTCAGAAAGAGCTGTGTGATATAGAAACACGATTTTTCAGTACAGATGAGTATTGCCAAGATCGTGACCTTTGTTTTTTTCAATTCTTTAATCGCCACACAGATCAGAGTTTTAGTAAAAATACATTCATAATTACATGAGTAGCAATTAGTCAAATTCTCGGAAAAATGAAGGATTCTATTTTTAATGATGATAAACATACGTTCAATAATACATTTTCTCATAAATGATGAGAATGTAAAAAAGGTTGAATTAAACAAAAACAATTATTTATTAGAATCTTCAAAAAATCTCTATCTTTAGCTGCACAAAATAATTTATTGCCTTCCTCAGCCCATCATTTTTGACCCGATGTATTTTTATCTAATGTTAATCATTAAAATTTTCTTGCTCACATTTTATTTCACCTACCTGAGCAGATAGAACCAACTATGCATGAACAATTTCCATATTCAATATAGAAATTCTTCTTGTTTTTTACTACATAAGTCAACCAAATGTCAAAGAGGTTGTTATAAATTTTAAGTTCAAGGATTTAACTAAACGGTAAAAATGTTTTTGTCCTTTCTTTTTCTTAAAAAGTTACCTTTAGTGACTGTTTTTAGTTTGTTTATTCCATTATTGAAAATTACGAATTTTCTGCATCATCTGGACGAGGTAAGTACTTGGGATTGTGTCTGGGGATTTGGAGAGTTGGAAAAGTAGCACCATGACGAGAAAAACACTTCGAATTGTGCCTGGCGATTTGCAAAGCTGGAAAAGGGG
>CAKNYM010052766.1:224966-238440 GCA_932195095.1 Andricus curvator
ATTTGGAAAGCTGGAAAAAGGGCACCGGGACGAGGAGAACACTTAGGTGTGTACCTGGGGGATTGGAGATATGGAAAAGGGGTGCCAGGGCGAGAAAAACACTTGGAATTGTGCCTGGGGATTTGGAGAGCTGGAAAAGGGGCACCAGGACAATACGAACACTTGTGATTGAGACTGAGAGCTTATGAGGCTGGAAAAGGGGCACCAGGGTGAGAAAAATACTTGTGATTGTGTCTGGGAGTTTGGAGACCTGGAAATGGGGCAGCAGGACGAGGAGAGCACTTGGGATATTGTCTGGGGGTTTGGAGAGCTGGAAAAGGGGCAAATGAAAAAAGAGGTAAATGATTTTTCACTATTGGAATAGTGTGTAAAAGTTGTATTTGCCCAACTTTTGTAAACTCTTTTAGTTTTACTTCGATCCGATAACATTTTCTGTTCTCTGTATGGATTTGAAAATTTTTAAAAAAATTTCTATGGGCCGAAGAGATATGCTAAATTTTTTGTAGGGACAGTTTTTGGTAGTTTATGATAATATAAAATGGAAAATAAACAAACGACATTTTTACTCATGTTAGAACTTTTTTTACATGTTCAAAAATTTTTTTTTGGATTTTATTAGCAGCACGTTTTTTTAGTTTAAACTTACGTTGTGCCTGTAATTTTTTTAGCTTGAATTAAAGGAATATGCCATTTTTTGCTGTCATATAAACAAATTATTTTCGTGGTGTGCAAGATCTAAAAATTGCTAAAAAGGCCAAATTCACAATTTTGAAACCAGGACATTTTTTTCTCATGATAGCAAAACAATGGCATGTTTCTTCGAATACAGCAGAAGAAATTTCAGGTACGAGGTGTTTAAATTTTTTCATAAAAATGTGCATCTAACACAATCCAAAAAACTCGTCTTTTTCCAAATTTGAAAAAAGTTCTAAATTGAAAACAAATTTTTCTTTGCTTTTCTATTTTTATATTATTATTATTCACTATCAAATACAACTTTCACCCACTATTATAATTTGGTCGATACCGGTAGAAAAAACATTCAGTACGAGTAGCTAAACAATTTTTGGTTGAAAAAATTTGTCGAAAAAGAATCTGGAAGATTTTAAGAAAAATGTTGTAATATTTTTGAAAATTAAAAAAAAATTTCAAATGAATTTTTACAAAGAAAAATGAATTTTAAGAGAAAATATAGAAATATTTCAAAACATTTCAAACGATTTAATAAAATTTTGGAAAAGAATCTAGAAGATTTTGCAGCAAAAATGTTCAATTTTGCAAAATAACAAAATTTTAGAACAAATTCGATCAAGTTTAAGAGATATTTAGAAGTTTTTTAGCGATTTGAAAATAGTTTAAAACTTATGAAAATGTCAAATATCTTTTTTTTTAATGTAAATTTTTGAAGATTTAAAAAAAAAACAGAAGATTTTCTAATACTTTGAAAGGGTTCAAGGAAATCAAAAAAATTTCTTAAGAGTCACGGTAAAATTTTAAGTAATTTTTATAAATGAATTTTAAGAGAAAATTGAAAAAAGATTTCAAATGATTTCCTAAAATTTCTAAAAAGTATGTAGTCAATTTTAAAGCAAAATTTTTCCGTTTTGCAAAATTAAAGAATTTTAGAAAAAATTCTATCAAGCTTAAAAGATGTTTAGAAGTATTGAAACGATTTAAAAACAATTAAAAACTTGTAATTTCTATTTTTTTTTTTAATTAACATTTTTGAAGATTTTGAAAAGAATCTTCTTAAGATTTTTCAAAGATTTCATGAAGATCAAAAAAATTTATTTTTAAGAAAATGTTCAAGAAAGATTTCAAAAAATTGAAACCGAAATGTACATTTTTGAAGACTTGGAAAAAAAACTAGAAGGTTTTTAAAAATTTTGAAAGGTTTCAAGAGAATACAAAGATTTTTTAAGGATTTCTGGAAAATTTTGTGACAATCTTTTATTTCGAAAAATTAATTTTAAGAGAAGATCCTAAAGATTTCGTAACATTTCGGAAGATTTTAAAAATTACCAAAAAAGATTTTGGAAGATATTAAGGTAATTTTGTTAACTTTGAAGAATTAAAAAAAATCGAATCATTTCAAAAGAAATTCAGAAAGTTTATAATTTTTGAGGAGATTGAAAATATTTCAAAACTTAAAGGAATAAAAGAAATAAATATTTTTTTATTTCTTCTAAACTTCTAGAAGAGTCCTAAATATCTTTTCAACTTACTCGAATTTTTCCTAATATTTTGAAAAATTCTGTAAAATAAAAAAATTGTCTTTAAAAATTTCTAGATTTTTTTTTACACATCTGAAATCTTGAGAAAATCTTTCTGAATTTTCTCTAGAATTTTAGGAAAATTAAATGTATATAAATTTAAAAACAAAACTGATAATACTTTTTTTCTTTTTCCCAGATCTCGGAATCTAATTTTAGCTCGAATTTAAGTGTTCAAACAATTTTAACAAATAAATAGTTATTCGAAATTTTTATTTTGTATTAAAAATGATTAATTAAAATATTATTTAATTTAATTTAATAATTAATTGATGGTGCTAGTTTCTATAAATAAGAGTGCAAATTTTGACATCTATTTGAATTCTGGCTTACTATTTATATAATAAATTATAATTTATATAAAAAAAAAATACCTGCTTTATCTTCCAAAGATTTGAAGAGATTTCGCTTGACTCAGATTCCAGACATTTTTAAGAGGTTATTTTTAATTTTTAATGAGGGATTGATTGATCTAAATTAAATTTAAGGAATATTTCTTTGTCTTGCGTCGATTTCCATCGCGAACATAAACAAAAACGGATTTCCATTTTGACTCAAAATAAATTTTGGTATTTGATTTTAATTAACGATATCAATTTTGAAATCTACATGTAATCACACGAAACTAGATGGTCTTTTGTCATTTCTGGATCCAGTATTCTTTTATTTTTTCAAATTTTGACGAAATTTTTAATGCAAAATCAAAATGTCAAATAACTATATATTTTTTAATCTATTTGTTTTTAACGTTATATTATTTTAATTTTTCTAAAATTCTTTAAAAAATTGAAAAAGATTTTCGGAAATTTCAGATATGTACAAACAAAATTTGAATGAAAAAGTTAATTATAAATCGAATAATCTTCAAAAAAAGTGAATTCTCAAAGAAAAATTTAATATATGATTGATATTTCAACCAAAAGAAATTAATTTTCAAGTAGATGTATTTTTAACCAAAAAATCAAAAAAATATTTTCCAAAAGAGACGAGGTTTCTACAAAACCATTTAATTTTTTTACCCAAAAATATGAGTTTTCAATAAAACAGTTAATTTTCAATCTAATAGTTGAATTTATACTCAAATAGATCAATTTTCTACCAAAAAGAATAATTTTCTACTAAAAAATGCCAATTTTCAACAAAATAGTTTAGGTTCCCCGATTGAAAAAATGACTTTCAAATCTTCTAAATTATTTTTGGAAATTTTAGAAAATCATTTGAAATTTGTTCAATTTTTTTTTCAATTTTCTCCTAGAATGTATTTTTCAAAATAAAAAATGATTTAAAATTTTCCCTCTAATCTTAAGAAAATTTTTGTATTTTCTTGAAACCTTTCAAAATTCTGAAAAAGTTCTTTTTCGTAATCTTAAAAGATCTACATTTTGTTTCAAATTTTTTGAAATCTTCTAAAGATTTAAATCATTTTCGAATCTTTTTAAAACTTCTTTTTTAGAATAAAATTTAGAATAATCTTTTAGAATAATTTGAAGTTTTCCAAATATTTCAATTTTCAATGGAAACATATTGATTCATATTCAAAAATGAAATAGTTTCTAGTTGAAGAAAATTATTTTCAACAAAAAAAACGAATTTTTAACCAAAAAAATTAATTTTAAAGCAAGAAGATTAATTTTCTATCAAAGAAGACCAATTTTGAACAAAACAAATTAATTTCTAACCAAATATTTGAATTTTCAACTAAACAAAAATAATTTTCAATAAAAAATGGAAAAGTTAACTTTCAGGTTGAAAAAATAAATTTCAACGAAAAAAAAAAAAATTTGAAAAAGAAATAGTTTAATTTTAAACCAAAAATATAAGTTTTTGAGCAAACAGATTAATTTTCTACCCAAAAATATGAACTTTTGGCAAAATTAATGCATTTTTAGTTAAAGAAAATAATACTCAAAGAAAAAAAATTTTTTTTTTTTAAATATAAATTTTTAAGCCAGAAGATTAATTTTCTATGGAATCAGATAAAATTAAAAAAAAAAAGAATTTTCAACATATTGGTTACATTCTTCACCAAAATCGTTCAATTTCCATCAGAGTTGAAATAAAAAAGAATTTATATCAAAATAGTTCGTATTTCAAGTAAGTAGTGGATTTTCAACAAAAAAAAAGGAATTTTCAAATATTTTAATTTTCAACTGAAAAAGATTAATTTTCAATCAGAAATGGAATGAATTTTCAACTAAAAAAATAAATTTACAATCTGAACTGGGATAGTTAAATTGTAAGTTGAAGAAAATTAATTTTCAATTTAACAAAAAATACAAATTGTTAGCAAAATTAAAAATTTTCGATGAAGTTTTTAAATTCAAAAGAAAAATTATGAATAATATAGTCGAAATTTTCTACAAGGTAGATTAATGATTCACCAAAAAGTTCAATTTTGAACCAAGAACCTGAATTTTTATCCAAGAAAATTAATTTTAAGACATTGAGAAAATAAAAATTAATAATAAATTAGTTTGTTTTCGCCTACAAAAAAGGGTTTCGTAGCGTATTGAAACGTTAATTAAGTATTTCAAAACTCCCCCTTCCATACTTTGCCGCCCCTCTTTCCCCTACATTCCCCTACTTTCTCTAACCCCCCTACTGAACCTTCCCACACTGCAATCTTATCTTCCCCTCCTTTCCCCAACTTCTTCCTCATCTACTTACCCCCTCTTCTAACTTCACCATATAACACTCCCTTTCCCCTCCTACCCCAATCAACATTTCCCTCACTTAACCGCCCCTCATTTCCTTCACTTGCCCGCCCCTCACTTCCATAGTTCCCTATTTCTCACTTTTCCTATATCCCCACACCTCATTTCTCGTACATTCCCCCACTTTCCCTAACACCCTACTAACCCATCCCATACTGCAACCTTCACTTCCAATCCTCTCTGCAACTTCTTCCTTTTCTACATAACCCCTCCTCTGACTTCGTCATATAACACTCCCTTTCCCCTCCTACCTTATTCAACATTTCCCTCTACTTACCCCCTCTTCTGAATTCACCATATAACACCCCCTTTCGCCTCCTAACTGAATCAACATTTCCCTCACTTAACCGCCCCTTATTTCCCTCACATACCCGCACCTCACTTCCCTAGTTCCCTATCTCTCACTTTTCCTATATCCCCACACGTCATTTCTCCTACTTTCCCCTACTAACCCATCCCACACTGCAACCTTCACTTCCCCTCCTCTCCGCAACTTCTTCCTTATATACTTACCCCCTTCTCTAACTTCACCATATAACACTCCCTTTCCCCTCCCACCTTAATCAACATTTCCCTCACTTAACCGCCCCTCACTTCCCTAGTTTCTCTATCTCTCACTTCCCCCACATCCTCACACCTCATTTCTCCTACATTCCCCTACTTCCCCGAAGCCCCTACTAACCCTTCCCACACTGCAACCTTTACTTCCCCAAATTCTTTCTTATCTACTGACCCTCTCTTCTGACTCCACGATATAACACTGCCTTTCACCTCCTACCCCAATCAACAATTTTCCTCACTTAACTGCTCCTCATTTCCCTTACTCAACCGCCCCTCACTTCCCGAGTTCCCTATCTCTCACTTACCCTACATCCCTACAGCTCATTTCTCCTCAGTTTCCCTGCACCCCACTTTCCTAGTTCTTCGCCTCTCACTTCTCCTACTTACCCCCCCCCCCCCTTTACACTACTTCTCCTACTTCGCCTTGCCAAATTTTCCCTCCCTTTCACTCACTACTGATCTCCTACTTTTCCTTCCTCACTAACAACTCTCCTACTTCCTCTTACATTCCATTCTTAGTATAACGTACGATGGATGGACTCAAATATAGGACCTCTGAATCATATCCGATTAAAATTTTTTTTTTGTTAACATTTGTTGACTAAAAAGGTACACCTTAGGTTAGTCTGCGTGTTCAGATTGGGAAATAATTGTTTTGAGTTATAAAATTAACAGAGAGCGGATTAGAGCCACTGGGAAGCAAGCTGAGGAACGCAGCTCGGCTCTCACATGCGGAGAGCCCGGGTTGGACCAGCGGCAAGCGTGCGCGCGCACGTCGGACGCGCGCATGCGTCGTGTCCACAGCTGGATTGGCTACCGTTGGACAAAATGGACTTATAAAGTGAACCGTAAAATAATTATTTAATTTTTATTCCTTAAAAATAGATGATCGATTTTTAATTTAAAGAAAGGAATACCTTTTTTATTACAAATATGAATTTAAAATCATTTTTAATATCTGTATGCACTTTACAATTAATATTTGTTGTAAAAAATTATAAACAAAAACAAACCAAAATTAATCATTTCAAATAAGCGTGCCAAAGGCCCATTTAATTTAATACGGTCAAGGGGTTATGAATAGAATCCTTTTGTCATTTTTTAATTTTTTTTTTTAATTTTTACCATTTAAATTTTCTCCTTTAGAAATAAATTTTCAGGATTAAAATTCCTCATTTAGAAATTGAGATTTTCTACATTCTAAAAAATTCAAAAGAACAAACTGAAAACAGCCACTAAAAGTCATATTCATCCGAGATCTCGTGATGACAACTTTTTAGGAAAAGGATAAGGATCAGTGCTCAATAAAATTGATAAATTATTTAATGTCAAAATTGAAAGTGAAACCCATCAACCACTAAGAAATGGACAAAAAATAAAATACCAATTTTGCTACAAGACTCGACTTTAAGGTATACCTATATTATCTCACATTTGAGATAACCTTAATATTTAAATGCTGGCATGAAATTGATCAAAAACTACTATGCATTTTTATTTTTTTTCTGTGTCAACCTACCACTATTTCTCTTTTAGGATTTCTTGAAAAAATGCAAAAAAGTGAAAAATGGTTAATAAAAATGATAAAGAAGAAAATGAAGAAAGGAAAAAAATGAAGGAATCTTCTAAAATAGCCTAAAATATTTAGAAAACTATGAAATCTTTTGAAATTCCTGGAAACTTTTTGAAGCTCTTGGAAATTCCTTGGAATTTTCAAAAATACACTCAAATCTCTAAAATGCCTGGAATCCCTTCAAATTAATGAAAACAATTAAAAATTTCTTGGAATCTTTTCAAATACTCTAGAGTATTTCAAATTCTTTGAAATACTTGAAAAAAAATTAAATCTAATAAAATTTCATCGGAATCTTTTCAAATATTACAAATCCTAAGAAATCTTTTGAAATTCCTTGAAACTTTTGGCAGCTCTTGAAAATTCCTTGGAATTTTTAAAAATACCTTCAAATCCCTAAAATCCTTTGGAATCCCTTCAAATTATTCAAATCAATTACAAGTTTCTTGGAATATTTTTAAATTCTCTACAATATTTTGAATATCTTGGAATACCTTAGAATTATTAAACTTTAATAAAATTTGCTCGGAATTTTTAAAACACTTTGGAATCTTTTAAACTACCCTAAAATATATCAAATTGTAAGAAATCTTTTCAAATTCCTTGAAACTATTTAAAGCTCTTGGAAATTCCTTGACATTTTTTCAAATACCCTACAATTTTTCCAATTCTTTTGAATGCCTTCAAATTACTGAAAACTATTCAAACTTCCCTAAAACCTTTTAAAATAGATTAAAATAATAAAAATCCTCTGCCTTCTTTTGAAGTTTTAAAAATACTCTAAAATCTTTAAAATCCGATGGAATATCTTCAATTTGTTAAAATTAATTAAAAATTCCTTGGAATCTTTTAAAATACCCTAAAATATTTCAATGTCTTTAAAATCTCAATAAATTATTGAAATAAATTGAAATCTTTAAAAATACCTTGAAATATTTCAAAACCTTTAAAATTTTTTGAAATCCCATGAAATTTTTAAAATCTTTTGGAAATTCCTTGAAATTTTTTGAAATTCCCTACAATATTTGAGATCCTTTAAAATTTTTTAAGTTCCCTTGAAATTCTTAAGGGCTCTTGAAAATTCCATAAATTTTTTTAAAATATCATCAAATCTCTAAAATTCTTTGAAATTCCTTCAAGTAATTGAAATCAGTTAAAAAATCCTTGAAATCTTTTAAAATCCCCTAAATCATTTAATATCCTTTAAAATCTTTTGACATCCCTTGATTTTTTTGAATTAGAAAAAACTAAAATCTCTGAAGTTCTTTGAAATCCTTTCAAATTATTCAAAGCAATTAAAAATTCCTTGGAACCTTTTAAAATTCCCTAATATATTTCAAGACCTTTGAAATCTTTTCATATCTCTTGAAATTCTTTGAGGTTTTTGAAAATTCCTTTGAATTTTTAAAAATATCATCAAATATCTAAAATTCTTTGAAATTCCTTCAAGTTATTGAAATCAATTGAAAATTCCTTGAAATCTTTAAAAATCCCCTAAATCATTTCATTGAAATCCTTTCAAATTATTCAAAGCAATTAAAAATTCTTTAGAATCTATTAAAATTACCTAAAATATTTAAAATCCTTTGAAATCTTTGGAAGCTTCTGAAATTCTTCAGGGCTCTTGAAAATCCATTTAAAATTCCTTTTATATAAAAAAAATTCCTGAAGTCTGTAAAATTCTTTGAAATCCCTTTAACTTATTGAAATCTATGAAAAATTCCTTGAAATCTTTTTAAATGCCCTACAATATTTCAAATCCTTTAAAATGTTGTTGAATCCATTGCAACTTTTTAGGGCTCTTGTAAATTTATTTAAATTTTTTTAAATACCATCAAATCTCTCAAATTCTTTGAAATTCCTTCAAGTTAATGAAATCAATTAAAGATTCCTTGAAACCTTTGAAAATCCCCTAAATCATTTCATATCCTTTAAAATCTTTTGACATCCCTTGATTTTTTTGAATTAAAAAAAAACTGAAATCTCTGAAGTTCTTTGAAATCCTTTCAAATTATTCAAATCAATTAAAAATTCCTTGGAACCTTTCAAAATTCCCTAAAATATTTCAAGTCCTTTGAAATCTTTTCATATGTCTTGAAATTCTTTGAGGTTCTTGAAAATTCCTTTGAATTTTTAAAAATACCCTAAAATCTCTCAAATTCTTTGAAATCCTTTCATGTTATTGTAATCAATTACAAATTCTTTGGCATCTATTAAAATTTCCTAAAATATTTAAAATCCTTTGAAATCTTTGAAATCTTCTAAAATTCTTCATGGCTCTTAAAAATCCATTAACATTTTTCAAAATACCCTAAAATCTCTCAAATTCTTTCAAGTCACTTCAAGTTCTTGAAATTAATGAAAAATTCCCTTAAATATTTAAAATCCTTTGAAATCTTTTGAAATTCTTTAGAGCTCTTGAAAATTCATTTAAATTTTTTTAAATACCCTAAAATCTCTAAAATTCTTCGAAAGTCCTCCAACTTATTCAAATCAATAAAAAATTTCTTGGAATCTCTTGAAATTCCCTAAAATGTTTCAAATCCTTTAAAACCTTCTGAAATCCCTTGATTCCTTTGAATTAAAAAAAAACCTAAAAAAATCCATTAATTCCTTTGAATTAAAAAAAAGCTCTAAAATCTCTCAAATTCTTTAAAAACCTGTCAATTTACCGAATACAATACAAAATTCCTTGGGCTCTTTAAAATTCTCTAAACTATTTGAAATCCTTTTATATCTTTTGAAATTTCTTGAAGCTTTTTAAAGTTTTTAAAAATGGTTCGGAATCTTTTAAAATACCCTACAATATTTCAAATTCTTTGGAACAACTCAAAATTATTGAAATCTAATAAAATTGTCTTGGAATCTTTTTAAATATTACATAACGCTGTATAGCGACCAAATTTAACGGAGTACTGTACACCGCCTAAACGCAACGTGGATCTGTACACCGCCCAAGCGTGACGTGGAGCTGTACACCGTCCAAACGTGAGGTGGATCTGTACACCGCCTAAACGTGACGTGGAGCTGTACACCGCCTAAACGTGACGTGGATCTGTACACCGCCTAAACGTGACGTGGAGCCGTATGGAATGGAGGCGTCAATATACTATGCATTCCAACCTTTTTTTTCATTTCAACTTGAAACTATTTTACTTTTAGATTTTCTCGAAAAAAAATGTGAAAAAGTGAAAAATGGCTAATAAGATGTTACTTAAATCAGTTAAAAATTCCTTGGAATCGTTTAAAATACCCCGAAATATTTCAAATTCTTTAAAAAACCAATAAATCATTTAAATCAATTAAAAATTCCTTAGAATCTTTTAAAATTCCATAAAATATTTCAAATCCTTTAAAATCTTTTGAAATACCTTGATTCCTTTAAAAAAAGCCTAAAAATCTATTAATTCCTGTGAATAAAAAAAAAACCCTAAAATTCTTTGAAATCCCATCAAGTTACCGAAATAAATCAAAAATGCCTTGTAATCTTTAAAAATTCCCTAAAATATTTGAAATCCTTAAATATCTTTTGAAATTCCTTAAAACTTTTTAGAGCTTTTGAAAATGGTTTGGAATCTTTTTAAATATTCCAAATCCTAAGAAATCTTTTAAAAGTCATTGAAATGTTTTAAAGCTCTTGAAAATTTCTTGAAATTCTTAAATATCGACAAATCCATGCCATACCTATGTCTATAAACAGGACGTGGAGCTGTACAGCGACCAAACGTAACGGAGAACTGTACACCGCCTAATCGTGACGTGGAGCTGTACACCGCCTAAATTGCTTTGAATTTTTTAAAATACCGAAAAATCTTTGAAATTCTTGGAAATCCCTTCAAGCTATTGAAATTAATTGAACATTCCTTGGAATCTTTTAAAATTCCCTGAAATATTTAAAATCCTTTGAAATCTCTTGAAATTCTTCAGGTCTCTTGAAAATCCTATTGAAATTTTAAAAGTACCATCAAATCTATAACATTCTTTGACATTCTTGGAAATTCCTTAATTCATTCGAATTTGAAAAAAAACTACAAAATCCCTTAATTCCTTTGACATAAAAAAGTCCTGAAATCTCTAAAATTCTTTGAAATCCCTTTAAGTTATTGAAATCAATTAAAAACTTCATGGAATCTTTTAAAATTCCTTAAAATATTTCAAATCCTCTGAAATCTTTTGAAACCCCTTGCTTCATTCTAAATTAAAGAAAATCACTTAATTCCTTTGAACTAAGAAAGGCCCCAAAATCTCTAAAATTCTCTGAAATCCTTTAGAGTTATTGAAATCAATTAAAATTCCATGAAATCTTTTAAAATTCCCTAAAATATTTCAAATCTTTTGAAATCTTTCGAAATCCCTTGATTCATTCTAATTTAAAGAAAATCCCTTAATTCCTTCAAACTAAGAAAAGCCCTAAAATTCTTTGAAATCCCTTTAAGCTATTGAAATCAATTGAAAATTCCATGGAATCTTTTCAAATTCCTTAAAATATTTCAAATCCTTTGAAATCTTTTGAAATCCCTTGATTCATTCAAATTTAAAAAAAACTACAAATGCCTTTAATTCCTTTTATATAAAAAAGTCCTAAAATCTGTGAAATTCTTTGAAATCCCTTTAACTTATTGAAATCAATAAAAAATTCCTTGAAACCTTTTAAAATTCCCTAAAATAATTCAAATCCTTTGAAATCTATTGAAATCTCTTGACATTCTTTAGGGCCCTTGAAAATTCCTTTGAATTTTCAAAAATACCCCAAAATCTCTAAAATTCTTTGAAATCCCTTTTAGTTATTGAAATCAATTAAAATTCCATGAAATCTTTTAAAATGCCCTAAAATATTTCAAATCCCATGAAATCTTTTGAAATCCCTTGATTCATTCTAATGTAAAGAAAATCCCTTAATTCCTTTGAACTGAAAAAGGCCCTAAAATCTCTAAAATTCTTTGAAATCACTTTAAATTATTGAAATCAATTAAAAATTCCAAGAAATCTTTTGAAATTCCCTAAAATATTTCAAATCCTTTGAAATCCCTTGATTCATTTGAATTTATAAAAAGCCTACAAATTCCTTTTATATAAAAAAAGTCCTGAAATCTGTAAAATTCTTTGAAATCCCTTTAACTTATTGAAACCAATAAAAAATTCCTTGAAATCTTTTAAAATGCCCTAAAATAATTCAAATCCTTTGAAATCTTTTGAAATCTCTTTAAATGCTTAAGAGCTCTTGAAAATTCCTTTGAATTTTCAAAAATACCCCAAAAATATCTAAAATTCTTTCAAATCCTTTTAAGTTATTGAAATCAATTAAATTTCCATGAAATCTTTTAAAATTTCCTAAAATATTTCAAATTTTTTGAAATCCTTTGCAATCTTTTGAAATCCCTTGATTCATTCAAATTAAAAGAAAAAACCTAGAAATGCCTTTAATGCCTTTTATATAAAAAAGTCCTAAAATCTGTAAAATTCTTTGAAATCCATTTAACTTATTGAAATCAATGAAAAATTTTTCGGAATTTTTTTTAACTCCTTAAAATAATTCAAATCCTTTGAAATCGTTTGGAATCTCGTGAAATTCTTTAGGGCTCTTGAAAATTCCTTTGAATTTTCAAAAACACCCCAAAATCTCTAAAATCCTTTGAAATCCCTTGAAGTTATTGAAATCAATTAAAATTACATGAAATCTTTTGAAATTTCCTAAAATATTTCAAGTCTTTTGAAATCTTTTGAAATCCCTTGATTCATTCTAATTTAAAGAAAATCCCTTAATTCCTTTGAACTAAAAAAGGTCCTAAAATCTATAAAATTCTTTGAAATCCCTTTCAGTTATTGAAATCAATTAAAAGTTCTTTGGAATCTTTTAAAATTCCCTGTAATAATTCAAATTCTTTGAAATCTTTTGAAATCTCTTGAAATTCTTTAGGGCTCTTGAAAATTCCTTTGAATTTTTAAAAATACCTCAAAAATTCTCAAATTCTTTTAAATCCCTTCAAGCTACTAATATCAATTGAAAATTCCTTGGAATATTTTAGAATTACGTAAAATATTTCAAATCCTTAGAAATCTTTTAAAACCCCTTGATTTCTTTGAATTAAAAAAAAAACCTAAAGAATGCCTTAATTCCTTTGGATTAAAGAAAAAACCCGAAAAATCTCTACAAATTCTTTGAAATCACTTCAAGTTGTTGACATCAATTAGAAATTCCTTGGAATCTTTTCAAATTCCCTAAAATATTTTAAATCCTTTGAAATCTTTTGAAATCTCTTGAAATTCTTTAGGGCTCTTGAAAAATCCTTTAAATTTTCAAAAATACCCCAAAATCTCTAAAATGCTTTGAAATCCCTTTAAGTTATTGAAAT
>CAKNYM010052766.1:238450-265403 GCA_932195095.1 Andricus curvator
TGAATTCCCTTCAAGTTATTGAAAAAAATTGAAAATTCCTTGTAATCTTTTAAAATTCCCTAAAATATTTCAAATCAAATATCGACGCATCCATTCCATATCGCTCCATGCAGCGTTTAGGCGGTGTACCGCGCCACATCGCGTTTAGGTATAGCTCCAGGTCCTACGAGAAATGTACACCGCCTAAACGTGACATGGAGCTGTACACCGCCTAAACGTGACGTGGAGATGTACATCGTCTAGACAAGACGTGGAAATGTACACCGCCTAAATGTGATATGAAGCTGTACACCGCCTCAACGTGACGTGGAGCTGTACACCGCCTAAACATGATGTTGAGCCGTATGGAATGGAGGCGTCCATATAATATGCATTTTAATCTAATTTTTTTCCATCTTAACTTGAAACTATTTAACTTTTAGATTTTCTCGAAAAAAGTGAAAAAGTGAAAAATGGCTAATGAGATGTGACATAAATCAATTAAAAATTCCTTGGAATCTTTTAAAATACCCTGAAATATTTCAAATTCTTAAAAAAAGCAAAAAATATATTGAGTCAATTAAAAATTCCTTTGAATCTTTTAAAATTTCTTAAAATATTTCAAATCATTAAACATCTTTTGAAATTCTTTGGAACACCTTAGAATTATTGAAATCTAATCAAATTTTCTTGGAATCTTTTTAAATATTCCAAATCCTAAGAAATCTTTTGAAATTCATTAAAATGTGTTGAAGCTCTTGAAAATTCCTTAAAATTCTTAAATATCGACAAATCCATGCCATACCTATGTCTATAAACAAGACGTGGAACTGTACAGCGGCCAAACGTAACGGAGCACTGTACACCGCCTAAAAGTGACGAGGAGCTGTACACCGCCTAAAAGTGACGAGGAGCTGTACACCGCCTAAATTCCTTTGAATTTTTAAAAATACCCGAAAATCTCTAAAATTCTTTGAAATCCCTTCAAGTTATTGAAATCAATAAAAAATCCTTGGAATCTTTTAAAATTCCCTGAAATACTTCAAATCCTTTGAAATATTTTGAAATCCCTTTATTCCTTTGAATTAAAAAAAAAACTGAAAAATCTCTAAAATGCTTTGAAATTCCCTACAAGTTATTGAAATTAATTGAAAAATCCATGTAATCTTTCAAAATTCCCTTAAATATTTCAAATAAAATATTGACGCATCCATTTCATACCGCTTCACGCTGCCTTTAGGCGGTGTACCGCGCCACATTGCGTTTAGGTATAGCTCCATGTCCTATGTTCATACACAGCACTTGAAGCTGTACAGCGACCAAAGTCGACGGAGAATTGTACACCGCCTAAAAATGACGTGGAGATGTGCACCGCCTAAACGAGATGTGGACCTATACACCGCCTAAAAGTGACGTGGAGATGTGCAGCGCCTAAACTAGACGTGAAGCTGTACACAGCCTAAACGTGACATGAAGCTGTACACCGCCTAAACGTGACGTGGAGCTGTACACCGCCTAAACGTGATGTGGAGCCGTATGGAATGTAGGCGTCGATATAATATGCATCTTTATCTAATTTTTCTTCCATCTTAACTTAAAAATATTTCACTTTTAGATTTTCTCGAAAAAAATGTGAAAAATGGCTAATAAGATGTTACATAAATCAATTAAAAATTCCTTGGAATCTGTTAAAATTCCATAAAATATTTCAAATCCTTTAAAATCTTTTGAAATCCCTTCATTCCTTTAAAGTAAAAAAAAACCCTAAAAATCCGTTAATTCCTTTGAATTTAAAAAAAGCTTTGGAACATCTTAGAATTATTGAAATCTAATCAAATTTTCTTGGAGTCTTTTTAAATATTCCAAATCCTAAGAAATCTTTTTCAAATCATTTAAACCTCTTGAAAATTCCTTAAAATTCTTAAATATAGACAAATCCATGCCATACCTATGTCTACAAACAGGACGTGGAGCTGTACAGCGACCAAACGTAATGGAGAACTGTACACCGCCTAAACGTGACGTGGAGCTGTACACCGCCTAAATTCCTTTGAATTTTTAAAAATACACCAAAATCTCTAAAATTCTTTGAAATCCCTTCAAGAAAATTCCCTAAAATACTTCAAATCCTCTGAAATCTTTTGAAATCCCTTGATTCATTCGAATTTTAAAAAAATCCTAAAAATTCCTTCAATTCCTTTTATATAAAAAAGTCCTAAAATCCGTAAAATTCTTCGAAATCACTTCAAGTTATTGAAATCAATTAAAAATTAATTGGAATCTTTTCAAATTAACTAAAATATTTCAAATCGACGCATCCATTCCATATCGCGCCACGCAGCGTTTGGGCGGTGTACCGCGCCACATCGCGTTTTGGTATAGCTCCAGGTCCTATGTTGATACACAGCATTTAAAGCTATACAGCGACCAAACGCGACAGAGAAATGTACACCGCCTAAACGTGACGTGGAGCTGTACACCGCCTAAACGTGGCGTGAAGCTGTACACTGCCTAAGCGTGACATGAAGCCGTACACCGCCTAAACGTGACATGAAGCTGTACACCGCCTAAACGTGACATGGAGCTGTACACCGCCTAAATTATTTTTTTTTTTCATTTTAACTTGAAACTATTTTCCTTTCAGATTTTCTCGAAAAAAATGCAAAAGAAGTGAAAAATGGCTGGTAGGAATGGCAAAGATGTGAGTGAAGAAAGGAGGAAAAAACTGAAAAAACTTGTTGCGTGTCAGCAGATATTGTCGGATAGTGAAGTCAACGCTTTGGGTCAAATCGCAAAACAAGTAGCCGAGGAAAATATTTCCAGCTGTGATGAATTTGACGAAGAAATCGATAATGATTATCAGAGGCTGACCCAGATTCTGGATATTCAGGAAGAAACTCATTCTTTAACTCGAATCGAACTCTACCTCCCTCCGGATGTTCCATTTGGCTCAAGGTCCGGAACCCTTCACCTCAAATCAAGATGTTTTCCACCTCTTTCTCGAGGTCTTCAGGTATAAATTATTATAATTTTTCAATATCATTGTATTATATAATTAAATGCTCAAACCATTCATTACCCTGTTCCCATTCGCAATCATTTATTATTATTGACAATGAAACATTTATAATGATATCAGGAAACCAGGAATTACTTCAGAGATAAAAAAATAGTGGCAATAGCATCAGTTTTGAAAAATAGCAGCGAAAAATTCCCAAGGAATTTTTTCAATATTCAATCAGGGTGGCCCTGATTTTTCCCTGATTAATTTAATATAGAATTTAGAATCATTTATAAATTGAATAAATAATATGTTTTAGGGTATTTTAGAAGATTCCAAGGAATTTTTAATTGATTTCAGTAATTTATTGGACCTTTAAAGAATTTGAAATATTTGAGGGAATTTTAAAAGATTGTAAGGGATTTTTTATTTATTTCATTTCAGTTATTTATTGGAATTTTGAAGAATTTGAAATATTTGAGGGAATTTTAAAAGATTCCAAGGATTGGAAGGAATTTCAAAGAATTTTGAGAGATTTTAGGGTATTGTTAAAAATCCAAAGGAATTTACAAGAGCTAAAAAGTTTCAAAGAATTTCAAAAGCAAATGATTTGAAATATTTTAGGGAATTTTAAAAGATTCCAAGGAATTTTTTTATTGATTTAAGTAATTTATTGGAATTTCGAAGAATTTGAAATATTCGAGGGAATTTTAAAAGATTCCAAGGATAAGAATGATTTTCAAAGAATTTTTAGAGATTTTAGGGTATTGTTAAAAATCTAAAGGAATTTACAAGAGCTAGAAAGTTTCAAAGAATTTCAAAAGATTTCCAAGGCTTTCAAATATTATAGGGAATTTTAAAAGATTCCAAGGCATTTTAATTGATTTCAGTAATTTATTGGAATTTTGAAGTATTTGAAATATTCAAGGAAATTTTAAAAGTTTCCAAGGATTAGAAGGAATTTCAAAGAATTTTGAGAGATTTTAGGGTATTGTTAAAAATCCAAAGGAATTTACAAGAGCCAAAAAGCTTCAAAGATTTTCGAAAGATTGCGAATGATTTGAAATATTTTAGGGAATTTAAAAAGATTCCAAGGAATTTTTAATAGATTTACAAAGTTAAAAGGAATTTCAAAAAATTTCAAATAGCTTTTTTCAAGAGCTTTAAAAAGTTTCAAAAAATTTCAAAAGATTGCAAATGATTTGAAATGTTTTAGGGAATTTCAAAAGATTCCAAGGAATTTTTTTATTGATTTCAGTAATTTATTGGAATTTTGAAGAATTTGAAATATTCGAAGGAATTTTAAAAGATTCCAAGGAATTTTTTATTGATTTCAGTAATTTATTGGAATTTTGAAGAATTTGAAATATTCGAAGGAGTTTTAAAAGATTCCAAGGAATTTTTAATTGATTTCAGTAATTTATTGGAATTTTGAAGAATTTGAAATATTCGAGGGAATTTTAAAAGATATAAGGATATAAGGAATTTCAAAGAATTTTGAGAAATTTTAGGGTAATGTTAAAAATCCAAAGAAATTCCAAGAGCTAAAAAGTTTCAAAGAATTCCAAAAGATTGCAAATGATTTGAAATATTTTAGGGAATTTTTAAAGATTCCAAGGAATTTTTTTATTGATTTCAGTAATTTATTGGAATTTTGAAGACTTTGAAATATTTAAGGCAATTTTAAAAGATTACAAGGATTAGAAGGAATTTCAAATAATTTCGAGAGATTTTTGGGTATTTTAAAAATCCAAATGAATCGAGAAGAGCTAAAAAGTTTCAATCAATTTAAAAAGATTGCAAATAATTTGAAATATTTGAGGGAATTTTAAAAGATTTTAAGGAATTTTTTATTCATTTCATTTCAGTTATTTATTGGAATCTTTAACAATTTGAAATAATAGAGACAATTTTAAAACATTACAAGGATTAGAAGGAATTTCAAAGAATTTTTTTTAGCTCTTGGAAATTCTTTGGATTTTTAACAATACCCTGAAATCTCTCAAAATTCTTTGAAATTCCTTCTAATTTTTGAAATCTTTTAAAATTTCATCGAATATTTCAATTTCTTTAAAATCCCAATAAATTACTGAAATTAATTAAAAATTCCTTGGAATCTTTTAAAATTCTCTAAAATATTTAAAATCCTTTGAAATCTTTCGAAAATTTTCGAAACTTTTTGGCTCTTGTAAATTCCTTTGGATTTTTAACAATACCCTAAAATCTCTCAAAATTCTTTGAGATTCCTTCTAATCCTTGGAATCTTTTAAAATTCCCTCAAATATTTCAAATTCTTCAAAATTCCAATAAATCAATTAAATTAATTAAAAATTCCTTTTAATTTATAAAAATACCCTAAAATATTTCAAATCGTTTGAAATTTTTTGCAATTCCTTGAAACTTTTTTAGGCTTTTAAAAATTCCCTGGAATTAAAATTTTGTTAATTTTTAATTTCCCCTTGATTCCTTTGAATTAAAAAAACTCTAAATATCCCTTAATTCCTTTGAATTAAAAAATAAACCCGGAAATCCCTAAATTTCTTTGAAATCCCTTCAGGTTATTAAAGTTAATTAAAAATTCCTTGGAACCTTTTAAATTTCCCAAAAATATTTCCACTTTTTTGAAATCTTTTGAAATCCTTTGAAATTATTTAGAGCACTTGAAACTGCTTCAAATGATTGAAAATACCCTAAAATCTCTAAAATTCGTTGAAATCCATTGAAATCTATTCAAGTTATTGTAATCAACAAAAAATTCCTTGGAATATTTGGATTATTGGATATTGCATTATTTGAAATTTTGAGGAATTTGAAATATTTGAGGAAATTCAAAAGATTCCAAGGATTAGAAGTAATTTCAAAAAATTTTGAGAGATTTTAGGGTTATGTTAAAAATCCAAAGGAATTTTCAAGAGCTAAAAAGTTTCAAAGAATTTCAAACGATTTCAAAGGATTTGAAATATTTTAGGGTATTTTGAAAAATTCCAAGGAATTTTTAATTGATTAAAGTAATTTATTGGAATTTTAAAGAATTTGAGGGAATTTTAAAAGATCCCAAAGATTAGAAGGAATTTCAAAGAATTTTAAAACATTTTAAGATATTTTTAAAAATTCAAAGGAATTATAAAGAGCTTTACAAATTTTCAAGGGATATCAACATATTTGAAAGATTTTGAAATATTTTAAGGTATTTAAAAAAATTTCAAGCCATTCTCAAGAGATTTGAAAAGTTTCAAGAAATTTTAAAAGATTTTGAAGGATTTAAAATATTTTAGGGAATTTTAAAATATTCTAAGGAATTTTCAAGACCCCTAAAGAATCCCAAGGGATTTGAAGTGATTTCAAAGGATTTTAAAGATTCAAAAATTCAAATTTCTTTCAAAATATTTCAAATTTTTTTAAATATTTTAGGGAATTAATTAAATATCTGAGGAATTCTCGACAGCTTTAGGAAATATCAAGGGATTGCAGAAGTTTTCAAAGAATTTTAAATACTGTAGAGTATTTAAAAATATTCCAAGGAATTTTCAATTGATTTCAGTGATTTATTGGAATTTTAAAGATTGGATTTTAAAAGATTCCAAGCCATTTTCAAGAACTTTAAAAAGTTTGAAAGGATTTGAAAATTTCAAAGGATTCGAAATATTTTCAGGGAATTTCAAAATCTTCCAAGGAATTTTTTGTTGATTTCAATAACTTGAAAGGATTTCAAAGAATTTGAGAGATTTTAGGGTATTTTTAATAATTTGAAGCAGTTTCAAGTGCTCTAAATAATTTCAAAGGATTTCAAAAGATTTCAAAGAAGTTGACATATTTTGGGAAAATTTAAAAGGTTCCAAGGAATTTTTAATTAACTTTAATAACCTGAAGGGATTTCAAAGAAATTTAGAGATTTCCGGGTTTATTTTTTAATTCAAAGGAATTACGGGATATTTAGAGTTTTTCAATTCAAAGGAATCAAGGGGAAATCAAAAATTAAAATTTTTAATTCCAGGGAATCTTTGAAAAATTAAAAAAGTTTTTTAAGGTATTTAAAATATTTTAGGGCATTTTTAAAATTTCAAAAAAAAATTCAAAATTCTAAGACATTTTCAATTGATGTCTATAATTTATTGGGATTTTCATAGATTTGGAATATTCTAAGGAATTTTACAAGATTCCAAAGGTATAAATCGAAAAATTCCAAATGGAATAAAAAAAGTGTATCTAATTAAATCCTGGATGAAAATCCCTGAATTTATTATAAATAATCTTTTTGCAGTTTCTAGGGATTTAACTGAAATTTTTAATTTAGAAAGATTTAAAAAATTATATTAAACGATATTCTAGAATATATTGGCATGATCGATTAATTATATAATACTAAAAACATAATTAATTATTTCTTGAATTTGTTTCTAAATTTCATGAATTCAAATAATAGTTCAAACAAATTTTTATTTTAGCTTATATCCAAATAGTTGAATTTTGAACTAAAAAAGGTCAGATGTCAACCAAAAATGGAATAGTTATATTTTCAGTTGAAAAAATTAATTTTTAAGTAATTTTTTCAACTAAAATTAATATGAATCTTTGACTGGAATAGTTGAATTTTCAACCAAAAATTTAATAGTTACATTTTCAGTTTTAAAAAACAACAAAAAACTAATTTTTTAAAAAAAGTTACATTTTCTAACAAAGTGATGCATTTATAACTAAATCGATGAACCTTTAACTAAAATAATTGAATTTTATACCAAAAAGATAAAACCAAAACAATTGATTTTTATCAGAAATTTTCAACCAAGGTGATGAATTTCCAATTAAAATTATGAATATTTGACTGGAACACTTGAATTTAGAACCAAAAAAATGAATTTTAAAACGAGAAGATGAATTTTCAAACAAGAACAACAAGAACATTTTCGACATTTTTTTTTAAATCGAAGAATTTTTCAAAATAATACATGAATCTTCAACTCAAGAAGACAAATTTTTCAACCAAATAGTTGAATTTTAAACTAAAAAAATATCAATTATAAACAAAAAATGAAATAGTTAAATTTTCAGATAAAAAAATTAATTTCTAATCAAATTTTTCAACTCAAATTATGAATCTCATCTGGAATAGTTGAATTTTCAACCTAAAAGATTAATTCTCAACTAAAATGATGAATTTTTAACTATGATAATTGAATTTTCGACCAAAAAGATATTTTTTCAACCATAAATTAAACAGTTAAAAAAATTAATTTTGAACTAAATAGTTGAAGTATCAACTGAAATCGCTTAATTTACTGTAAAAAATTAATTTCAGCTAATGAAAAAACGAATTTTCAACAAAATAGTTGAATTTTATACCAATATAGTTCAATTTTTAAACAAAAAGATTAATTTTATACCAAAAAAAGACGATTTTTTAATAAAATAGACGAATTGATAATTAGATAGTAGAATTTTCAACTAAAAACATAATTTTTCAACCAAATTTTTTTTGAACTAAAAAATATAATTTTTCAACAAAAAATGAAATAGTTCAATTTTCAGTTAAAAAATTAATTTTGAACTGATTTTTTCAAATGAAATCAATATGAATCTTTAACTGGAATAGTTCAATTTTCAACCGAAAAATATGAATTTTCAATCAAGAAGATTAAATTTTAACAATAAAGACGATTTTTCAACAAAATACTGAAATTTTCTACTAAAAAAGATAAAATTTATACAAAAAATTAAATAGATACATTTTCCGTTAAAAAAATTTCAACCAAAAACAAATTTTCACAAAAATAGTTACATTTTTGAACCAAAAAGATGAATTTTTAACATAAATAATGAATCTTTAACTAGAATAGTTGAATTTTAAGCCAAAAAGATTAATTTTCGACTAAAATGATGAATTTTTGACTTTCAACTTTCAACCAAACAGTTCAAGTTTAAACTGAAATCGTTTAATTTACAGTAAAATAATTAATTTTCAGCCAAAGAAAAAATGAATTTTCAACAAAATAGTTGAATTGTATACCAATATAGTTCATTTTTTAACCAAAAAGGTTAATTTTATACCAAAAATACGATTTTTCAGCAAAATACATGAATTATTAATTAAATAGTTAAATTTTCAACCAAAAAATTGAATTTTCTACCAAGAAGATTAAATTCTACCAATAAAAACAAATTTTTGAAAAGATGAATTTTCATAGAAAATGAGGAATCTTTAACTAGAATAATTGAATTTATTACGACCAAAAAGAATAATTTTCAACCAAGAAAATTAATTTCTTCCGAAAAAGAAAAATATTCAACTAAAAACATATTTTTTTAATCATAAATTGAATAGTTAAATTTTTGGTTCAAAAAATTAACTTTGAACCAAATAGTTAAAGTTTTAACTGAAATCGTTTAATTTACAGTGAAAAAATTAATTTTGAGCCAATAAAAAAACGAATTTTCAACAAAATATGTCGTTTTTCATCCAAAAAGATAAATTTTTAATTAAAATGATGAATCTTTAACCAAAAAAATTAATTTTTAACAAAAGAGTATAACTTTCAAACAAATTGAAAAGAATTTTTAAAAACTTATGAGATTATAAGGTGAATTCCAAATGAATTCAAATTAATTAAAAAAAATGTTTCAAAATTTCTTCAAATCTGATATTTTCCGAAATACTGGAAAATTAATTAAAATACGTCAAGAGCTTTTAAAATCCCTTAAAATCGTTTAAATCCTCCGAAATCTGATCAAATCCCTTATAAACCTATTCCAGAATTCTAGCAAAATTGTTTAAAGTGCATGCAAATTTTTTAAATCTCTTTAAATTATTCGAATCTTTGGAAATCCGTTGAGAATTATTTAATCTCTTGGAAATGGCTTGAAATGTTGAAATGCCCTAAAATATTTCAAAATCTTTAAAATCTTGAAATTTGTAAAAGCTCTTGAAAATGGCTTGGAATCTTTTAAAATGCCTTAAAATATTTAAAATGCCTTAAAGCACCAATAAATTAATTAAATTAATTAAAAATGCCTTTTAATTTTTTTAAATACCCTAAAATATTTCAAATCGTTTGAAATTTTTTGACATTCCTTGACATTTTTTAGGTTTTTAAAAATTCCCTGGAATTAAAATTTTTTTAATTTTTAATTTCCCCTTGATTCCTTTGAATTAAAAAAACTCTAAATATCCCTTATTCCTCTGAATTAATAAATAAACCCGGAAATCTCTAAATTTCTTTGAAATCCCTTCAGGTTATTAAAGTTAATTGAAAATTCCTTGGAACCTTTTAAATTTCCCCAAAATATTTCAACTTCTTTGAAATCTTTTGAAATCCTTTGAAATTATTTAGGGCACTTGAAAACTGCTTCAAATTTTTAAAAATACCCTAAAATCTCAAAAATTCTTTGGAATCCTTTTAAGTTATTGAAATCAACAAAAAATTCCTTGGAATATTTTTAAATTCCCTGAAAATATTTCAACTCCTTTGAAATCCTTTTAAACTTTTTAAAGCTCTTGAAAATGGCTTGGAATATTTCAAAATCCAATTTTTAAAATTCCAATAAATTACTGAAATCAATTGAAAATACCTTGGAATATTTTAAAATACTCTAATATATTTCAAAACTTTTGAAAACTTCTGCAATCCCTTGATATTTCCTAAAGCTCTTGAGAAATCCTCAGATATTTAATTAATACCCTAAAATATTTTTAAAAAAATTGAAATATTTTGAAATAAATTGGAATTCTTAAAGCATTTGAAAATTCTTTGGAATTTTTTTAAAATAACCTAAAATCTTTAAAATCCTTTGGAATCACTTCAAATCCCTTGGGATTCTTTAGATGTCTTGAAAATTCCTTAGAATCTTTAAAAATTCCCTAAAATAAAAATGAAATCCTTCAAAATCTTTTGAAATTTCTTGAAACTTTTTAAATCTCTTTCAAAACCTCTAAAATCTGTTGGAATATAACTTGAAAATTTTTAAAGCTCTTCATTATTCCTTTGAATTTTTAAAATTACCTTAAAATTCCTCAAAATTCTTTGAAATTCCTTCTAATCCTTGGAATCTTTTAAAATTCCCTCAAATATTTCAAATTCTTCAAAATTCAAATAAATTACTTCAATGAAATCAATAAAAAAATTCCTTGAAATCTTTTAAAATTCCCTAAAAAATTTCAAATCCTTTGCAATCTTTTGAAATTCTTTCAAACTTTGTAAAGTTCTTGTAAATTCCTTTGGATTTTCAACAATACCCTAAAAAATCTATCGAAATTCTTTGAAATTCCTTCTAATCCTTGGAATCTTTTAAAATTCACTCAAATATTTTGAATTCTTTAAAATTCCCCTCCAATATTTCAAATCATTTGCAATCTTTTGAAATTCTTTGAAACTTTTTAAAGCTCTTGAAAAAAACCTCTTTGCAATTTTTTGAAATTCTTTTAAACTTTTTAAAGTTCTTGAAAAAAAGCTCTTTGAAATTTTTTGAAATTCTTTTTAACTTTGTAAATCTCTTGAAAATTCCTTTAAATTTTTAACAATACCCTAAAATCTCTTCAAATTCTTTGAAATTCCTTCTAATCCTTGGAATATTTTAAAATTCCCTCAAATATTTCAGATTCTTTAAAATTCCAATAAATTACTGAAATAAATTAAAAATTCCTTGGAATCTTTTTAAATTCCCTAAAATATTTCAAATCATTCGCAATCTTTCGAAAATCTTTGAAGCTTTTGTAAATTCCTTTGGATTTTTAACAATACCCTAAAATCTCTGCAAATTCCTTGAAATTCCTTCTAATCCCTGGAATCTTCTAAAATTCCCTTAAATATTTTAAATTCTTCGAAATTCAAATAAATTACTGTAATCAATTAAAAATTCCTTGGAATCTTTTAAAATTCCCTACAATATTTCAAATCAGCTGCAAACTTTTGAAATTCTTTGAAACTTTTCAGCTCTTGGAAATTCCTTTGGATTTTTCGCGATACCCTAAAATCTCTCAAAATTCTTTGAAATTCCTTCTAATTCTTGGAATCTTTTAAAATTCCCTCAAATATTTCAAATTCTTCAAAATTCCAATGAATTACTGAAATGAAATCAATAAAAAATTCCTTGAAATCTTTTAAAAATCCCTAAAATATTTCAAATCCTTTGCAATCTATTAAATTCTTTCAAACTTTGTAAAGTTCTTGTAAATTCCTTTTGATTTTTAACAATACCCGAAAATCTCTTAAAATTCTTTGAAATTCCTTCTCATCCTTGGAATCTTTTTAAATTCACTCAAATATTTTAAATTCTTTAAAATTTCAATAAATTACTGAAATCAATCGAAAATTCCTTGGAATCTTTTAAATTTTCCTAACATATTTCAAATCATTTGCAATCTATTGAAATTCTTTGAAACTTTTCAGCTCTTGGAAATTCCTTTGGATTTTGAACAATACCCTAAAATCTCTCAAAATTCTTTGAAATTCCTTCTAATCCTTGGAATCTTTTAAAATTGCCTCAAATATTTCAAATTCTTCAAAATTCCAATAAATTACTTAAACGAAATCAATAAAAAAATTCCTTGGAATCTTTAAAAATTCCCTAAAATATATAAAATCCTTTGAAATCTTTGAAATTCTTTGAAAATTTTTAAAGCTCTTGAAAATTCCTTTGTATTTCTAATAATACCCTGAAATCTCTCAAAATTCTTCGAAATTCCTTCTAATTCTTGAAATCTTTTAAAATTCCCTAAAATATTTCAAATCAGTGGCAATCTTTGGAAATTCTTTGAAACTTTTCAGCTCTTGGAAATTCCTTTGGATTTTTCACAATACCCTAAAATCTCTCAAAATTCTTTGAAATTCCTTCTAATCCTTGGAATCTTTTAAAATTGCCTCAAATATTTCAAATTCTTTAAAATTCCAATAAATTACTTAAATCAATTAAAAATTCCTTGGAATCTTTCAAAATTCCATAAAATATTTCAAATCCTTTGAAATCTTTTGAAATTCTTTGAAACTTTTTAAAGCTCTTGAAAATTCCTTTGAATTTTTAATAATACCCTGAAATCCCTTCAAATTCTTTGAAATTCCTTCTAATCCTTGTAATCTTTTAAAATTTCCTCAAATATTTCAAATTCCACTAAATTACTTAAATGAAATCAATAAAAAATTCCTTAAAATCTTTTAAAATTCCCTAAAATATTTAAAATCCTTTGCAATCATTTGAAATTCTTTGAAGCTTTTTAAAGCTCTTGATAAAAGCTCTTTGCAATCTTTTGAAATTCTTTGAAACTTCTTAAAGTTCTTGAAAATTTCTTTGAATTTTTAAGAATACCCTAAAATCTCTCAAAATTCTTTGAACTTCCTTCTAAAGCTTGAAATCTTTTAAATTCCCTCAATTATTTTAAAATCTTTAAAATTCCAATAAATTACTGAAATCAATCGAAAAATCCTTGGAATATTTTAAAATTCCCTAAAATATTTTAAATCATTTGCAATCTTTTGAAATTCTTTTAAACTGTTAAGCTCTTGGAAATTCCTTTGGATTTTTAACGATACCCTAAAATCTCTTAAAATTCTTTGAAATTCCTTCTAATCCTTGGAATCTTTCAAAATTCATTCAAATATTTTAAATTCTTTAAAATTCCAATAAATTACTGAAATCAATCGAAAATTGCTAGGAATCTTTTCAAAGACCCAGAATATTTTAAATTCTAAGAAATCTAGTAAGATTCCTTGAAATTTTTTTATACTTTTGAAAATTCCTTGGAATGTAAAGATAAAGCCTAAAATCTCTAAAATTCTTTTAAATTTCTTCACGTTCTTAATATAAATTGAAAATTCCTTGGAATCTTTTAAAACTCCCTAACATATTTCAAATTCTCCGAAAATTTAGAAATACCTTGAAAGTTTTTAAAGCTATTGAAAACAACTTGCATTTTTATTAAATTCCTTCAAATATTTTTAAACATTTCAAATCTTTCGAAATCCCTTGACATTTTTAAAGCTCTTGAAAATTCCTTAATTTAAAAAAAATTGTAAATACTTTGAAATCTTTGGAAGTACCTCGAAACTTTTTAAAGCTTTTGAAAATGACTTGGAATCTTTTAAAATTTCCTCAAATATTTCAAATTCTTCAAAATTCCAATAAATTACTTAATCTAAATCAATAAAAAAATTCCTTGGAATCTTTTAAAACTCCCTAACATATTTCAAATTCTCCGAAAATTTAGAAATACCTTGAAAGTTTTTAAAGCTATTGAAAACAACTTGCATTTTTGTTAAATTCCTTCAAATATTTTTAAACATTTCAAATCTTTCGAAATCCCTTGACATTTTTAAAGCTCTTGAAAATTCCTTAATTTAAAAAAAATTGTAAATACTTTGAAATCTTTGGAAGTACCTCGAAACTTTTTAAAGCTTTTGAAAATGACTTGGAATCTTTTAAAATTTCCTCAAATATTTCAAATTCTTCAAAATTCCAATAAATTACTTAATCTAAATCAATAAAAAAATTCCTTGGAATCTTTAAAAATTCCTTAAATATATCAAATCCTTTGAAATATTTTGAAATTCTTTGAAACTTTTTAAAGCTCTTGAAAATTCATTTGTATTTTTAATAATACCCTGAAATCTCTCAAAATTCTTCGAAATTCCTTCTGATCCTTGGAATCTTTTAAAATTCCCTCAAATATTTCAAATTCTGCAAAATTCCAATAAATTACTGAAATGAAATCAATAACAAATTCCTTAAAATCTTTTAAAATTCCCTAAAATATTTCAAATCCTTTGCAATCTTTCGAAATTCTTTGAAACTTTTTAAAGCTCTTGAAAAAAAGCTCTTTGAAATTTTTTGAAATTCTTTGAAACTTTTCAGCTCTTGGAAATTCCTTTGGATTTTTAACAATAACCTAAAATCTCTTCAAATTATTTCAAATTCCTTCTAATCCTTGGAATCTTTTAAAATCCCCTCAAATATTTCAAATTCTTTAAAATTCCAATAAATTACTGAAATAAATTAAAAATTCCTTGGAATCTTTTAAAATTCCCTAAAATGTTTCAAATCATTCCCAATCTTTTGAAATTCTTTGAAACTTTGCAGATCTCGGAAATTCCTTTAGATTTTCAACAATACCCTAAAATCTCTACAAATTCTTTGAAATTCCTTTTAATCCCTGGAATCTTTTAAAATTCCCTCAAATATTTTTTATTTCTTTAAAATTCCAATAAATTACTGAAATCAATTGAAAATTCCTTGGAGTCTTTTCAAAGACCCGAAAATATTTTAAATTCTAAGAAATCTAGTAGGATTCATTGAAACTTTTTTAAGGAATTGAAAATTCCTTGGAATTAAAAAAAAACTAAAATTCCTTTAGATTCCTTCACGTTCTTAATATAAATTGAAAATTCCTTGGAATCTTTTAAAACTCCCTAAAATATTTCAAATCCTTTGCAAATTTAGAAATACCTTGAGAGGTTTTAAAGCTCTTGAAAATAACTTGCATTTTTGTTAAATTCCTTAAAATATTTTTAAACATTTCAAATCTTTTGAAATCCCTTGACATTTTTGAAATCTCTTGAAAATTCCTTAATATTTAAAAAAAATTGTAAATACTTTGAAATCTTTGGAAGTACCTTAAAACTTTTTAAAGCTTTTGAAAATGACTTGGAATCTTCTAAAATTCCCTTAAATATTTTAAAACCTTTCAATTTTTTTTAAATCTCTTGACATTTTTTAAACCTCTTAAAAATTCCCTAAAATTTAGACAAAGCCTCTGAGACCTCATAAAATTCGATTAAGTCCGTGAAAATCCCTTAAAATTTCATTACAGTTCATTTACTCCCTAAAATCCCTTGAAATCCTTGAAATATTTTAATATTTTCAACATCTTTTCAAAATCCCTTGAAATTTTTTGGAATCTTGTAAAATACCCTAAAATCTTTCAAATCCACTGAAATTTTTTAAATGTGTGAAGTCCTTGGAGACGTAAAAAACTTCATTAGCAGCCATTATTCAAATAAAAATAGAATTTTATTTTCAAAAACCGGCTTGAAGGACCTTTAAATATATTTTTTTAATTCTGCCAAAAATTGAAATTTTTTACATGTTTGAAGTCCTTGGAGATGTAAAAAAATTCATAAGCAGTCATTATTCAAATAAAATTAGAATTTTATTTTCAAAAACCGGCTTGAAGGACCCTTAAATATATTTTTTTTAGTTCTGCCAAAAATCATAATCATAATCAAATATCAAAAGGTCCTTTGGCACAAAAAAGAACACCTTTCAGGGGGGCCATTTGCGAACAAGAATTTTTTTTAACTCTTTTTGTCCACCCTAGCATATAATTTAACACTAATTTTCTTGGTTTTTAAACAGGGAGGTGCGGTGGCAGTAGCCGCATTTGCAACAACAGCAGTTTTGAAGCCAAAGTGTTGGAATGAGGCAATAATCGATCAAGTAGTCGATGACGGCGATACGTACTACTGTGAGTCATACAAGGACATAACTATAAATGATCGAAGAAAATTAACTATTCTCGATTTCAGAAATGACCTTGTTATTCGAAATTCTCATCGAGTATTCGTGATAGTCGATGAACCCGCTTTCGTAGGCAGATTCCGATCACAGGATCCGACAGTTTTACACCTGGTCAAGGCCTTTGAACTTTTTTTCAAACGATACGAGGCTGGGATTCTAGCATCTCCGACCTTGAATATCGCTATCTGGAAAGATGCAAATCACTTTTATATCTTTGATGGACAGGCCCGAAAAAAAAATTGCGAGACGGCTAAAAAAGAAGAGGAAGGCGCCGCTAAGCTGATTCTAGTTCGGGATTTGACTGGGCTCTATTTCATAATCCTTGAAAAAAGTAATGTCTCCAACGAAAACTTTGTACTCTACAACATAAACATTGCGAGTGCGGAGAAGCTTCCTCCAGATGGTTGTAGGAAGGAATTGAAAGGACCTGTTGGAGAATTAAAACTGCGACCGAGTGGGTACAAAATTCAAAGCAAATTTCGAGCTGTGCTACAAGGATCTTATCATCTTGATCATCCAGTTCTTCCTGAAAAACTTCGAGGTCGTGGGGACCTTATAGTGGCTTTGGCTGTTCTTATCTATTCCCGACTGATAGGAGCCAACAAGTGGAAAACACCCATGCTTGATCTCATTTTCAATCAGGCTCACATCTATTTGGTAGATCTTGCGAGAGTCCTCGGAAAGAAGTTCGATGACACTTTCGACCTTAGAGTGGAAGAGCTAATGAGCGATGTGATACTTGGAGTATACGCGGCCAAGATTAAGGTCGAGGTGAATGTTGTGCCAGGCCAGGGAAAGAAAGGCAAAGCGACGATTGAAACCGGTATTCGTGAGTTCTTCCAGACGAACGTATCAGGAATTCTTGAAATAAAAAAAGTGTTTTATGCAATTTGGAAGGAAGGTAACAAGTTTTATTTGCTGGATCCATTCGCATGTGACAAGGAAGGATTCAGACCGGATCCGACAGATCCTGATGACGAGGCAATATACAAAACGGCAAAGGCTTGCGTCACTATGAACAGTTCGATAAATGAACTAATTGAGACACTTTTGGAAAACACAGACAGCAAAGAAAAAGATCCTTTCATAATACATGGAATTAAAGTCTTGTATATAAAAACTGGCTCTGCACCAAATTCTTCTTTAAATCGGGTTATATATAGAGCAGAAAATACTCATCGGAGACCAAAACCTCCACCCATTCCTCCTCCGATTATTCATGACAAGTGTGAAACTGTGGTGGACATGGTTCCTAGGAAGCGGCCTCAGAATGAAAAGTTTAAGAATGTGGAAACCGAATTTCCCGAATTGATGGATAACGTTGAGGAGTTTATGATGAAAGATGATGAGCCTACTACTTTTATTGTAGGTGAGCCTGATGAAGTTAAGGATGGAAAGGTAGTTTCTAAAAACCTAGATGAAGATCCTTTGAGAGAGAAGGTAGTTAACTTTATCAAAGGATATAAAATTGTGAATCCCCATCGTCTGATACTTCAAGGATCTAAAAATTGTTTAGCTGATGAATTTGAAAAGTCAATGAGAGGACGTCAAGGACTTGTGATAGCTTTAACGGCCATTGCTTATGGAAAACTGAAAGAGACTTCTCAGTGGCGTAGTATAGACGTTAATCAAGTTATCGACGTAGGTCACAAGGCTTTCGAGGACACCATGTTGTGGATTAGTCGAGGAAGTCCTGCTGAGAAAGATGAAGGAGAGAAAGAAGAAGGTGATAACGAAGATGATGAAGAAGATGATAACGATGAAGAAGTGGAAGAAGAGGATGAAGAAGACAAAGATGATGAAGACGATAATGAAGATGATGATGAGGAAGAAAACAAAGCAACTAAAGCTGCATATACAAAAACTGTACCGAGCAACTTTGAACTCTCAATGTTACCGGGAAAGTTGAAACTAGGTGAAAACTTCGTGACTTTCAAACGAAAAATGAACCTAGTTAAGGGCAACGCTAATCCTCTCGTAAATCTGGGAGAGGCTTTCGAGCGTTATTTCCAACGTCATTCGGAACTCCTGGTCGAAAATAAGAACCTGTCTTACGGTATTTGGAAAAAGGAAGGAAAATATTTCGTCTTCAATCCTTATGGAAGTGATGAAGAAGGTTGGAGACTCAGAGGTCATCCCGCTTCCTTTGCTGTTACAGACACCATCAATGAACTCACCGATTTATTTCATGGTATTCTAGAATTTAACGATCCGGTATTTTACTTTCATTTTGTGGAAATTGAGTCGATACAACCGAATAATAAGTACATAGCAAGTAATCCTTCAGAAGTGGATGAGGACGAGAAGGGGGAAAGGTACCTTACGAAGTTTTTACCTATCACGGATGAAGATTTGATCGAACCGGAACGAGAACCGGAAATTAAAGAAGAAGAAGAGGTTGCAGAAGAAGTGGAAAAGGGTGACGAAGACAGTGATGATGATGATGAAGAAGATGAAGAAGACGAGGATGTAGAGGAGGAAGAAGAAGATGAGGATAGAGATGAAGATCATAAGGGAATACAAGTGGATGTTCATGAGGAAATGGAAAAGGTCCTAGTCGACCCTCTCTTAGAAGTTGAGGAGCAAGATCAACCAGATACGCCAGAAAATTTAAACCTTTCCCTTATAACTGGTGCTGTGAAAATAGAACTGCACATCGAAAACAAACAAGAGAAAGTAAACGAAGATGCTGAATATGAAAGGCTTAAGTACTGCTTGCCTCCTCCCTTTGTGCTACCTCCAAAACAAACATTAGAAGCTCTTCTCAAAGCGAAGGAAGCCACCAGATCGGTACCTTCTTTATTATCAAGATTTTCAATTGATTCGAAATTAGCCATGAAGGAGAGAAGTGATTTGCCTGGAAGCCAACCAACTGAAACAGCAAGTATCGCAAATTTGGACTCATCTGAAGAAGGAAAGATGTCTAGAATGATTAAATTACCACCGAAGAAATACCTCTTTTCGAGAATCTCTCCAATTGGTTTAACGCCGATTAGAGCGATTGATGATGATTTTATTCAGGACGACGATTTGGATAGACAGAGAGAAGAACAATGCAGAAGATCAAAGAACGTTGATGAAGTCGATGAATTGGTGTTTGAAGAAGTTCCTGAAATACCTACTGATATTCGACTCACTCCTAAAATTCTTCCATTAGGTCCGGTTATCAGTACCCCTATATCGAACAAACGCAAACCTTGTCCAGAAAAGAAGAAAAGGGAGTGTAAAATATCGAAGAAGGATAAAGGAGATGTAATTCTGGAGAAACTTCTTTGCAACACTGAAGACGTTTTGTTTGAAATGCTGTTTCCCAAACTCAAAGATGAGGAAAGCACAAATGAAGAACAAAAAATTGCATCAGAAACGGAAGCGGAAGTTCAAGAAACTGAGGAAGATGTCGAAGACAATCAGAAACCAAAAGTGAAGGATTCTAACCAGAATGAAGGAAATGAATCAGTAGAATCAGAAACTGTAGGTTTCGAAAAAACGGACGATGAAAAAATTGCTATACTCGGGGGAAATATGTTTTTAGAAAATAAAGCAGCGATGGAGGATTGCCACTTTAAATCATGTTACTTTGCAGCAATTCTCTGTATCATAGCAAAAATTACTAGGAACGTGAATAGCTTTCGTGGTAGCATTCTGGATCAATTCTTAATCATTGGAGATAAGATCTACCAACGGACCGGGAAGTTGCGATACAAACCGTTAAGATGGTTCCACAATATTGAGTTTTTCGAGATAAAATGTAACGTGGTTCTAAGACAAGTGCAGTATGCTGATCCGGAAAATTGGGAAGCAGATGTTTTATCTAAGGTGCTAAGTACCTACTTACAAAAAAATCACACAGGAATATTGGTCTTCAGAAATGTTTCTTATGCATTCTGGTTCGAAAATAACATGTATTATCTCTTCGATCCTTATTCCTGCGACGAAAATGGACGTGTGAATGAAGAAGGATTTGCCTGTTTAATGCAATTTTGTGATTTCCCTCCCATGATTGAAAGAATTATGGAGAATACTGGAGAATCAGTTCATAAACCGTATCGATTATATTCCTTATCACTGGCACATATTGAAACTAAAAAGCGAAAACAAATTCAACAGAAGAGTACGAAAAATAAAAACTGTGTTGAAAAGACTGAGGAAACAGAAGATGAAGTTAAAGAGGATCAAGAGACAGAAGAGGAGGAGGAATCGATAAAGACACCGGAACCGGCTTTTTCATTAATCGAATTATCCAAATGGGTCACCAAAGATAAGAAATATGCGACACTCTTTGATATGACAATGCCAGGTTTTGCTGCTTTGAGGAATTACAATGGATCAGCTCTCGAGGTTACTGTTGTTGAGAACGACATAACGAGACCAGAGCAAGCACCATTCAAGAAAATAAAAAGAAAACCAGGTGACCATGATGAAAAAATCCTTGATAGAATGGTGAGGTTGAAGCCTTACAATCGAAGGTTCAAGGAACACTCTTATATGTTGGAACCCATCGACCTATGTGTGATGGGATGGGCATGTGTTCATGATCCGATTTCCTGGGGCGTTAGAACAGTGAAAGGATTATACGAAGCCAGCAAGGATTACGCGTTTGATAGTTTACTGGCGAGTGAAGACTCTACAGTTACGGAAATGACGGATGGAGTTTTGCTCGAATTAACTATAGCTAATTACTCTTTTCGCATCGTTTTCGCACCTTTACACAAAGGTACCTATTTTTAAAATTGTTTCTTAGGGATAGTATTATCTGAGGGATATTATTGTATCAAATGCTTCCTTATAACAATTGGGAATTAATTTATTTTCATGACTAGGTATGTCTATGTTACAGGTAAACTTTATGTGACCGAAGGGTGGAATCTAGCCATGTCAATGAAGAAAGTTTTCGAAACCCCAATTTACACTGGCGCCATTATAGTATGTGGCAAGAGCCACATTGGAGTGATGAGGAAAAATGCAAACTATTATGCTTGGTGGGCGGTGCAAGGAACGAAGAATTTGAGATTCATCACCTCAGAAGATATGACCGATTTCTTAAAGCTGATCATTCAAGAAATTGATGAGCCCGAGGAGAAAAAGTTTCTGATGAGAGTAGTGACGATTTCGTATGCTCGAAAATTGGATCCTGATTGTAGCGATACCACAGGGCTACAAGAGGCTGTGGAACCCGCAACATCTTTGGCTGAAATCCATAGAAAAGATGATGAAGCATATGATCTGGAGGCTATTTTCCGTCCAACTGTATTGAGTTCAGAACCCACTTTCGTCTTTGGAACTGTTGCTCTGAGAAATCGAGAAAGTTTGAAAGAACCTAGAGTGAAGCGATGTTACTTTGTGGCTCTTTTGGCAGTCATGGTGAAGAGAGATATTGTTCAAAGTCCTCTGCCTGGAATGGTGGATAAGGTGATTGAAGTGGGTGAGAATTTGTACAAGGAATTTGATAGTCCAAAGTATCACACTGAACACATTTTGCGAAACGTCACGGTGATGGACAGGACATTTGAGTTCCGAGATTGTGCATCGCCTATGGTGGAGCTGAAAGAAGATCCTATTACTGGTATCTAAAGCTTATAATTTTCTTTCACTTTAATTATCATTTAATATATTTTTATTTGTTCCAACCAGGTAAGAGCAATTTCTTCGTTGTGGTTAGAACAGAACTTAAAAACCACTTTAAAACACACACTGATGGAATTCTACACTTCACCAATTGCTGTTACAGTTTCTGGTACTCGAGATCTACCAATCGCTATTATTATCTTGATCCTTATCAGTGCAATAATAAAGGAAGAAAAGTATCATCAGGTGGAAGAAGCTGTCTTTTTATTTTTTCAAAAGTCTGTGATATGGTGCAACAAATGTTCCTGAATAAATTCGAGGACACTACAGGATTCTTCATTCACAATCTTCATGTTGAATCCGTCAATGAGTTGCCCAGTAATAAATTTCAAGAAGATCCAATATGGATATATCTTGACTACCACTGGAGCTTTTCCCATGGACTTGAAATCAGGAAAAAAAAGAAGGGAAGTCGGATGGAAATGCAGCAAACAAAAAACAAGGATAAGCCTTCTTGGAACCACTATGTTATTGAAATTCCGAATTTGATCTACTCTGTTTGGGGTACTATAGGAAGCTACGATTCTCGATTTGGCGATCGAGCTGGCAAGAATCAGGCAGCAATTTGTGTTGCCATTTTAGCAATGCAAAATTTGAGCCATCCTTCACAATGGGGACCTGCCATTCTTGACTCAGCGGTAATATGCGGCGATTGTTTCTATACAGAGAGCTTAAAAAGTTCAGTAAGAAACTGTTGTCGTCATCCAAACAGATTCAATCTTCAGACATGTTTTACAGTTTCTCCACACGTCTGGTCAATTGACTTTAAGCCCAGCATGTGTGGAATTTTGTACGGAGGGAGGACCAGGAAGCCTTTAGCTGCGACACTGAAATTGGCTTTGAAAGAAGCTCCCAACATTTTGATTGAATGTGCAAACGCAGTTTTAGCAGTTTGTAGTACAGATGACGGCTTTTATGCTGCCGATTCCCGTTGGACAGGACCACCTCTCCAACAAAAAAATCATGGATCTGTTTACGTCCTTCGTTGTAGAAATATGAACAGTCTAGTTTATGCTCTCATAAAAATGTTGAATACTAATCAGAGACTAGAATTCCACATAACACCTGTAAGCTTCGACTTTAGTCAAACAGATTCTAAAGTCGGTGGAAATACGAAAAAGAAGATTCTTCTTGATCCTGTTCGAACATCACCAGGACGAATCATACAAGACTGGTCCTTAATTCCCGGCGCCGTGACTGTTCCTAGTGAAGATGAGTATCAACAATATAAAAGAAACGTGGGATTGGGAATACAGTACGGAAGCATATTAGAAAATCCACCAATACAATCACCTGAACCCAAAATCAGCAAGGACAAATTGAATAATGTGCTGATAAGTACACTTTGGCATTCAAATGTTGGAAAACTCATACCAAAGGAGCATACAAGACGAATTTTGGATCCTTCTATGGTCAAGAATGATTCGAAACAATGCCAAGGTGCTCGAAGCGGAGCAATGAAAGTACCCAGCTATAATTCATCAATTACGGACATGCTGGAACGTTGTGATGATTATCCGAGGGTTATAGATTTTGCAGATGATAGCGATGGAACTCCACCGCCTCTTGACAAACCGGTCGAGTATCTTGCACAACCCAGTTTCATTCTGGAAGAGAGTCGACGCAGGTTTAAGAAAGAAACAAAGGAAATGCGTGATGACGAATTCAAGACGTATAAGCATTACGTTCCAATTTTATGGGAAAAGAAGGATGATGAGAATGAAAATTCGGAGGATGAGGATGATGGATCCGCTGATCAATAGAAGAAGCTAATAGAATTAGAAGCTAATATTCAGTTCAAGTTACCTGAACCTGGAGGAGAACGATTTAAAATAAATAAAAGATAAAATTCACTTACCTTGAAGCGTTTAAAGATGATTTAGTGCTTGTCTTTCCACGAAAGAGGATATAAGAAACAATTAAATATCGCACGTACTGCATGAAATATGAACTCCTCTCTTCCTATTTTTATCTTTATTTAAACATGGTAATTAATTACATTTACAGGACGGAACTTTGTTATTAAAATTAATCATTTGAAGCGATTCATTTACTTTTATACGATTTACAGTTAGATATAATGAAAAGGCTGCGACGTACATCATCATAAATACATACATCATAGAAAAATATTAATCATACAAAAAATCGTCAGTGCAAATTTCAAATGCAAATGTTATATAAAAAGAACATGGAAAAGTCTTATCTCTAGTCTTATTCACTACTTATTCCTAACAATGTTTTCGAGAACAGATACAATGTACACGAGCTAGTTTACATACACATATAAACATATAGAAAAAACTAAAATTTCAAAGCTGGTGACTTAAATAAGAAAGTATTATTCTCAGGCCGTATTTTTAATTAAGTACTTAAACTGCGGTTAGTCTCAAGAATTGCAACTCATATCATGCTTTAATTACATAGCTGCCTTCATACAAAGGTCACAAAGTGGGTATCTTATTGTACATTTTATTAGAAAAAGAATGATAGCCCAGCGTTTCCCAAACTTTTTTTGCGGTTGCTTGCTTCGACCTTCGACGCTAATTAAAATTGGATTGATTCAGGTTTTCATAAATTCTGTCATTGTGGCTGACCGCCCGAGCTACCTGCGTACGGTTCCCCCACTACGCGGCTTCCCCTCACTCAGCCGAACTGCTGCCTGGTTAGCGGGAGCTGATTGAGGGGAAGCTGCGTAGTGGGGGAACCGTAGGAAGGTAGCAGAGGCAGAATTTTCAGCCGTTGCAGGTAAAGGAAAGCGGTCTTCTACTCGCATCGGGGTGCCTGCTGCTAGGGCGGCATCCCCTTGCCGCGGCAGGCGACCCTGCCGCCGGCAATATTTTGGGAACCGCTGCTCTAGAGAGTTTATTTTTCATTTCATTTTCAAACATAGCGTGACACCTACACAAAATTTGCACCATTCACAGAGTCAACATTAATTTAATATAGTTAGATATAAATCTCTGTATATCTAAGATTAGCGGGAGATCATTGAGTAGCACAAACTATTTGTCAGGAGTTTGTTCTTCGGTTTCGGGTTTTGTGTATAAAATTTCGGCGTACTCTGTTTTGCCTTCGTCGAGTCGACGAGCTTGCTGCTGTTGTTGCTGCTGCGTGAGGTCCAATTCAGCATAAACTAGACCACCTTCACCAGCTTTACCGGTTTCTATAACCTGCTAAATATGAAAAAAAAATTACATTTTTTTAATGGATAAAAAATGATTTTCCTCCCCGGTAAGGGGTCGTCTATAAACTAACGTCAAACGGGGTAATTTAGGACATGTGGGGTAAATTCGGACATTCGTGAATTGATAGTTTAAATTAGTAATGGTGGTTTTAACCAGAATCTGGAATCAGTTTAAGCCTTAAGTGATTATAGATTCTGGTTAAAACCACCTTAAGTAATTTAAACTATCAATTTAGGAATTTCCGAATTAATTAATTTAATTAATATATTAATAATTAAAAGTATTAAATTTCAAACAAAAAAGATTGAATTTTTAAACCAAAAAGAAGAATTTTTAAATGACAGTTCATTTTTCAACCCAAAAAGTTGAATCTTCAACAAAAAAGTTCATTTTCAACAAAACAATTACATTTTCGACCAAAAAAGATGACTAACAAAATAGTTGAATTTTAAACAAAATAATTAAACTGTGAACAAAATATCTGAAATTTTAACAAAATAGCTGAAGTTTTAACCTACAAAGGTGAAATTTTACCCAGAAGATTAATTTAGACCAAACAGTTGAATTTTCAGTAAAAAAAGATAAGCTCTCAGCCAAAAATCTTTAGATTCAAAAATTACTTTTTTTTTTTTAAATTTTCAACCAATTATATTCAACGACAAAGACGATTTTTTACCCAAAAAGTCGAATTTTCAAGAAAAGATTGATTTTTCAAGCTGAAATGTCAAATTTTTTAGAAAACAGTTGACTTTTAAATCGGTAAAGATGAATTTTCAACAAAAAAGTTTTTTTTCAATCTAGAAAGATGAATTTTTAATTTAAAATAGAATAGTTAAATTATCAGTTCAAAAAATTAATTAAAAAAAAAAACATTTTCAATGAGTCGAATTTAACAAAAAAACAACTAATTTTTCACAAAATACATCTATTTTATACCAAGTATTTGAATTTTCAAACAAATGGCAATTAATTTTTAACAAAAAAACAATTTCCGATAAAAAAGTCAAATTTTTAACCAAAGGGGTGAATTTATAAAAAAAATTAATTTTTTTCAAAGTAATTCAACTTTTCACCAAAAAGATCACTCTTGTATAAAAAAGACGAAATTTCTACAAAATTGTTGAATTTTGAAGTCAAAAACACCAATTATCTATAAAACAGTTGAATTTTCAATCCGAAAATATGAATTATCAACAAAAAAATTTATTTAAATAATAATAATTGATAATAATAATAATGATAATAATTTATTTACTATCGAATAGTTGAATTTTCAAACAAATAGTTTAATTTTCTATCAAATTGTTGCATTTTCAATCAAGAAAGATAAATTTTCAATACAAAATAGTCAAATTTTCTGTTTAAAAAATTAATTTAAAAAAGCTCATTTTCGAAAAGTTAAGTTCATCGAAAGATGAATTTTTAACAAAAGACATGAATTTTCTACTGAATAATTGAATTTTCAACTTATAATGGATAAATTTTTCACACAAAATGGAACAGTTAAATTTCAGATAAGAATTTAATGTTTAACCAAACAAAAATGAATTTTTAAGAAAATAATTAAATTTTGAAACAAAGAATTTTTTTTAAATTAATTTTTAACGACGTAGTTGAAATTTAATTGAAGTAGTGAAATTTTCAAACAAAAAGATAAATTTTC
>CAKNYM010052766.1:286572-322367 GCA_932195095.1 Andricus curvator
TTAACTATATTGTGGAGAATTAACTTTTTTGTAGATAATTCGTCTTTTTCTCTTGAAAATTCAACAACTTTGTTGAAAATTGATGTATTTCATTGAAAATTTGCCTTTTTGATAGAAAATTAATTTTCCTAGTGGAAAAATCCACCTTTTTGGTAGAAAATTAAAATTTTTTTTTGAAAATTAATATTCCTGGTGTCGAAATCCATCTTTCTGGTTGAAAATTTAACACTTTTGTTGAAAATTATTATTTTTGATTGAGAATTGAAGTATTATGTTAAAAAAAATTTTTTTGTTTAATTCAACTAATTTAAAATTCTTCTTCTGGTAAAAAAAAGTCATCATTCAACTGTCTTCTAAAAAATTCATTTATTTTGGTTGAATATTTTGGTTAAAAATGAAACTATTTTTATAAAAATTTAACGATTTGGAACCAAATTTATCTATATTGTGGAAAATTAACTTTTTTGTTGTAAAATTATATTTTTGCTTGAAAATTCAAATAATTACTTAAAAATAAAACTATATTTATAACAATTTAACTATTTGGAATAAAATTTATCTATATTGTGAAAAATCTACTTTTTTGTTGAAAAATTATATTTTTGGTTGAAAATTCAAATACTTGATTAAAAATGAAGCTATTTTTATAAAAATTTAAATATGTTGTGAAAAATTAACTTTTCACCTCTTTAGTTAAAAATTTAACTTTTTTGTTGAAAATTCTTTTTTTTTTGTTGTTGTAAAAAATTACTTTTTTTATTTCAAGTTTGAACTATTCCATTTTTGGTTGGAAATTTATACTTTATAAATAAAAAATTCAACTATTTGGTATAAAATTCACGTATTTCGATGAAAATTCATCTTTGGGTTGAAAAATTAATTTTCTTTGTTGAAAAAAATTGAAAATTCATTTTTATGGTTGAGAATTCGACTATTTTGTTAAAAATTCGTTTTTTACGTTTAATTTAAACAATTAAAAATTGGTCTATTTGGCTAGAAAATTCAACTATTTTTGCTAGAACTTTAATATTTTTTATTGGAAGATTTTTTTTTTAGATTCAAAATTCAACTGTTTTGTTATTTGTCCTTTTGAATCGAAAATTTTTCTTTTATGGTACAAAAGTGATCTTCTTGGTTGAAAATAAACTTTTTTGTTGAAAACTTAACTGTCTTCGAAAAAAAATCGTCTTTTTAGCTTGAAAATCTAACTATTTGTTTAAAAGATTAATTATTTTGTTTAAAATTTGTCTCTTTTGGTTTAAAATTCAACAATTTGGTTATTAATGCAACTCTTTGTTTGAAAATGAATTTTTTGTTGTTGAAAATTCGTCTTTTGTTAGAAAAATAAAAAATGAAATAAATGTTTGAAGTCAAAGGCCCTAAGGCTCGTTTCTTCGTTCCACGTCACATACGGTATATAAATTAATTTTATTCAAAAGATTTTATTTTCCTATTATTCTCCTATTTTTGTTCAAAATTACCCTATTTTCCCCGTTTTAGGAGAATTTTGGGCTAGGTTAATTTTATTTGGGGGGGGGGGGTTCCCATATCAGATTTTTTTATTATAAATCTTTTAATTTAACAGCTTACATAAACAAAATAAAATCTAAATAAAGAAAGCTCATTTTTAGAAAAAAGTAAAAAATAATTCCTGACTTTTTTAAAAAAAAAAAGTTAATTTCGATGTGACATGCAATATGTTAATAAACAATTTTAATCTAATATTAAAAGTAAGGTATGAACGTGAATTTTTTAAACGTGCATAATTTGGTATAATTATCCTCAATTATCTGTGATGAATTTTGTTACTGTGGATAAATTAAAATTGTTAAAATTTGATAATTAGAACAAAAATGTAATGAAAAACAAATAAATGGATTAATATTTTCAGTAAAAATTAAAAAAACAATTATTTCATTACTAATTAATTATTATTGTTAAAAATTGATAAAATTAATTGTTAATTGTTAAATTGTTGTTTTATTGTTAGATATTTTTGTTAGTCCTGATATGATTCTGAAATATTATCTGTTAAATATAAACATAATTTATTAATAATGGTTTATCACATTGATCAATCATGTTGCAGATTAATGCAATTCTGAACAGCAGCTGACAAAAAAAATTTGAAAATGAAAATCCAAAATTGAAATGTTATTCTTGGAAATTTTCCAGGACTTTGAGAATAATTTTGTACCACAAATACTTACCCAATTTTAAAAATTAAAAAAAATCGTGTAAGCAATTATAACATTTAGTGAAATTCGGATGAATTTCTCGAAAGCAAAACTACACATTTAAAGAATCAATTTAAGCTATAAGCATGGGTGTCTCAAATTAAAAAAAAATTTTCTTAATTAAAATAGCCGTACAATTATTTAAAAAAATGTAATTAAATAAAAAATTAAATTAATTAAAACTGATCGATTCATAAACTGAATTTTTTTATTTATTTCTTCGATTTAAGCTGAAGAAATTTTCCCATTTTCAATTTTTTTCTAAAAGAATCTACAGTCAACCAAATTAAAAAAAAAGCGTTTTATTTACATCTTAAAAAATTCTAAATTAACTCTAAATTTTTTTATATATAATTTTATAATATTTTTTAAGAACAAAAACTCTACTTACAAAAAATTATCCATGATTTTTTGCCCCATAGAAAATTGGTCAAAAAATGAGTCAAAAATTAAAAAATTTCAAAAATTTTTTCTCCTCTTTTTTGCTATTTTTTAGAATAAAAATTTTTTTGATTTGAGACGTCCTATAATATCTACGAAGCAAATAAAAGCAGAAGTAAAAAAGTTCCATCCTTCTACTTACAGTATGTGAAGAAAAATTGTGATCAAATTGATTGTGTATTTTCGTCATTATTGTATTGACAATTTTTGTGTGTATTGTTTCGTGTAAAGATTTAATAAAATGTTAAACATTTCATTAATTTTTTATTTAAGTTGAAAAATTAGAAAAAACCATAATTTTTTATATTTGTAATACCTACTTTGCTTTGTTTATTGATATTTTATTTAAAAAGTATAATTAGTACATATACTCTTCATGAAAGAACATTTCTATTATAAATTAAATTCCTTCATTTTTTTAATTTGTTATAAACAAATTAATGTATAAAACTGACATTTGCTGCATTTTCGGTATTTGCATGCATTTTTGAATATAGAAATTTTTTATTTTCTAGGGAATTATTTCCTTTCATCTCAAGGATAATAACTTGATACAAAATATTGTTATTTAACATTAATTGATATTTTTATAAACCATTTCAACTGAAAAAGATAAATTTTTTACCAAAAATAAAACAATTCAATTTTCAGTTGAAAAAATTCATTTTCAACAAAAAAAGGAATAGTTATATTTTTTTATAAAAATCAATTTTCAACCAGAGATGAATTTTTAACAAAAACGTTCACTTTCAAACAAAGAGACGAATTTTCAACAAAAATAATGAATCTTCAACAAAAAATGAATTTCTGAACTTTGTTTTAACCAATACAGATAAAGTTTGAACAGAGAAGATTAATTTTCTAAAAAGAACTAATTTTCTAAAAAAAAACTAATTTTCAAAAAAATAGATTAATTTTCAACCAAATAGTTGATTTTTCCACACAAAAAAATAAATTTTCAACCAAAAATCTATATTGTGAAAATCTACTTATTTGTTGAAAAATTATATTTTTGGTTGAAAATTCAAATACTTGGTTACAAATGAAACTATTTTTATAAAAATCTAACTATTTGGAAGAAAATTTATCTACATTGTGGAAAATTAACTTTTTTTTTGAAAAATTATATTTTCAGGTTGAAAATGCAACTTTTTGTAGATAACTGGTATTTTTCTCTTGAAAATTCAACAACTTTGTTGAAAATTGATTTATTTTATTGAAAATTAATTTTTCACAAAAAAAAAACTAATTTTCAACAAAAAATGGAATAGTTATATTTTTTTGACAAAAATCAATTTTCAGCCAGAATAAAAAAAAATCTCAGCAAATACTCAAATTTTAAACAAAAGCGTTCACTTTCAAACAAAGAGATGAATGTTCAACTAAAAATAATGAATCTTTCAACAAAAAATGAAATTTTGAACTTTATTTATAGTTGATTTTTCCACTAAAAAAGATAAATTTTAACCAAAAATGGAATAGTTAAATTTTCTTTTACAAAAATTATTTTTAAACTAAAATAAAACAAATTTACAACGAATAGTTTACTTTTTAACCAGATATGAATTTCCAACAAAATACATAAATTATCAATAAAATAGATGAATTTTCCACTAGAAAGGATAAATTTTCAACAAAAAATGGAATAGTCCCTTTTTTTACAAAAATTAATTTTCAACCAAAATAAAACAAATTTTCAGCAAATAGTTAAGTTTTCAGCCAGAGATGAATTTTCAACAAAAAAGTTCATTTTCAATTAAAGAGATGAATTTTCAACTAAAATAATGCATTTTTCACAAACAAATTTGAATTTTTTTTTTCTTTTACAAAATTGTTTACCTTTGTTTTAACCAAAAAAAGATCGAATTTCAATAGAGAAAATCGAATTTCTAAAAAAAATGACTTTTAACAAAATACATAAAGTTTCAACAAAATAAATTAATTTTCAACCATACAGTTGAATTTCCCACTAAAAAAGATAAATGTTTATCCAAAAAAGAAAAAACTCAATTTTTAGTTAAAGAAATTAATTTTCAACAAAAAAAACGAATGTTCAAAATGATAGTTCAATTTTTAACCAAAGAGATAAATTTTACACTAAAATGAGGAATCTTAAAAAAAAAAAAAAATTAATTTCTGACAAAGTAGTTTAACTTAAAAAGCAAAATTTTCAACAGAGAAGATTAAGTTTCTATAAAAAAAAAATATTTTAAAAAAATTCATCTATTTTCAACAAAATAACTGATTTTTCCACGAAAAACGATAAATTTTCAATCAAAAATGGAATAGTTATATTTTATTTTACAAAAATTAATTTCCCACCAAAATAAAACGAATTTTCAATAAATAGTTAAATTTTCAACCAGACATGAATTTTGAACTAATATTATTATAACAAAAATTTCATTTTCAACTAAAGAAATAAATTTTCAACCGAAATAATGAGTCTAAAAAAAAATTGAATTTTCACAAAGTAGTTCAATCGAAAAAGATCAATTTTCAATAGAAAATATCAATTTTATAATTAAAAAAAAAATAATAATTTTCCACAGAATACATAAAATTTCAAACAAATAGTTGAATTTTCAATAGAGAAGATTCACTTTCTGGAAAAAAAATTAATTTTCGATAAAGTACATCAATTTTCAACAAAATAGTTGAATTTTCCCCAAAAAAGATAAATTTACAACCAAAAATGGAATAGTTATATTTTCTTTCGCAAAAAATAATTTTCAACTAAAATAAAATGAATTTTCAACAAATAACCAGAGAGGAATTTTCAACTAATATTATGAATCTTCAATGAAGAAAATAAATTTGTACAAAAGAGTTAAATTTTCAACCCGAAAATAAGAATTTTCAAGAAAAAAGTTCATTATCAACCAAAGTGAAGATTTTTCAACTAAAATAATGAATTTTCCAACAAAAAATAAATTTTTGACAGTATATTTCCACTTTCAACCAAGCTATTGAATTTTCAAAAAAAAAAAAAGATAAATTCAAAAGAGAAGATTAATTTTCTAATAAAAAAAAATAAATTTTCAACAAATTGCATAAATTTATAAACAAAAAGTTTAATTTTTAACAAAAAAGTTTATTTTGAACCAAATATTTGAATTTACCAAATACATTTCAACCAAAAAAGACGAATTTTCAACAAAACAATATAATTTTCAACCAAAATGGATGATTTTTTAACAAAATTGTTAAATTTTTAACAAAATAATTAAATATTCAACTCAATATTAGAATTTTCATCTAAAAAGAAGAATTAAAAAAAAACATGAATTTATATAAATATAATTTTTATAAGATTTTTGAGAAAATTAAAAAAAAGATTTTTAAATATTTCAGATATGTCAGAAAAGAATCTAGAAGCTTTTAAAGAATTTTTTTCGATTTTACAGGATTTTTCAAAATATTAGAAAAAATTCGAGTCTTTTTAAAAGATGCTCAGGACTTTTAGAAGTTTGAAAGAAATCAAGAAATATTTGAAAATTTCCGGAAATGTTTCCAAGTTTTTAAATATTTCTAATCTATTTAAAACGTCTAAAATTCCTGAAAATATTTTTAAATGACTCGAATTTTTCTCAAAATTTTTAAAAATCTTTCAAAGTGTAAAAAAATTGTCTTATAATCTTCTAGATTTTTCCAGGAATTTTAAGGAAATTTGTTTATTCTCTTGAATTCTTTCGAAATTCTTTTAAAGCTCCTAAAGTTTATTTTTGAAATCTTTAAAAATCTAAAGTTCTAAAAATCCTTTTGAATTTAAAATTATTTTTGAATCTCTTCCATTCTACTAAATATTTCTTGAATTTACTCGATTTTTTATTTATTTTTTATTGTTTAATCTTACCAAATTGAAACATTTTGCTTTGAAATCTTCTACACTATTTTTGGAAATTTTAGGATATCGTTTGATATTTTTAAATACCTTTTTTAAATTTCTCTTCAACTTCATTTTTCAAAATATAGAATCATTTAAAATGTTCACAAAAATATTCAGAAAAGTCTTTTTTTAATCTTGTAAGACTTTCTTAAGCCTTCTAATCTTTAAAAAATATAAAAAAATTTCCTTATTTTTTTTTAATTCTGCAAAATTAAAAAAATTGCCTTAAAATCTTTCAGATTCTTCTTTGATAATTTTTGAAATGTTTTGAAATCTTTTTAAATAATCTCTTAAAAAAATGTTAGGAAATAATTAAAAAGGTTTTGTGACCTTTTTTCAATTTTCTCTCAAAATTCATTAAAAAATAATCATTTAGAATTTTGACATGAATCTTCAGAACATTTTTTTCAATCTCTTGACACCCTGAAAAATTCAGTTTGCCTGACAATTTTTTAAATCCTGAAAAATTTTAAAAAGTGTCTCAAAGTCTTCCGTATTCTTTTTCCACATATTTTGAAATCTTCAAAATTTAAAATTAAAAAATTCAATCTCTTCAAATTTTTCATAATTATTAAAAAGCTTTTCAATTTTTTTCGAATTGCTCAAAATAAGTTTTTGCCCATAATTTTATTTTTCTTATCTCTTTAAAAATGTAAGAAAGTTTATAAATTATTATTATTTATACCTCACTTTTCCACCATCCTTCTATTTCTATATTTTCCTTTGAAAACTTGAAAACTTGAGAACTTCGATCTCTCTAGTAGCTTAATGGGAAAGCACCCGACCGGCAATCGGAAGTTCTGAGGTTCTTTTCCCAGCCGAGCGAAAGGAGAAGATCTTTTTTCAGAAAAAAATGAATTAAAATAATTTTTAATTCATATTTCCATCTAGTCAGAAAAGACGTTAAAAATGTATATTATTCTCTGATGATAATACAGATTCCTTGAAAAATTTGATTTGTACCATCTAGCAAAATAAAGCGCGTATTTTCTGAAAAAAGATCTTTTTTCAGAAAAAAATTAATGATAATAATTTTTAATTCATATCTCCATCTAGTCTGAAAAGACGTTAAAAATTTCATTTATATTCTGATGATAATACAGATTCCTTGAGAAATTTGATTTGTACCATCTAGCAAAATAATGCGTGTACTTTCTGAAAAAAGTTTTTCTTCTCTCGATCCCTCTAGTAGCTTAATGGGAAAGCACCCGACCGGCAATCGGAAGTTCTGAGGTTCGTTTCCCAGCGGAGGGAAAGGAAAAGATCTTTTTTCAGAAAAAAATTGATGATAATAATTTTTAATTCATATCTCCATCTAGTCTGAAAAGACGTTAAAAATTTCTGTTATTCTCTAATGATAATACAGATTCCTTGAAAATTTTGATTTGTACCATGTAGCAAAATAATGCGCGTATTTTCTGAAAAAAGTTTCTTCCCTCGATCTCTCTAGTAGCTTAATGGGAAAGCACCCGACCGACAATCGGAAGTTCTGAGGTTCGTTTCCCAGCGGAGCGAAAGGAGATCTTTTTTCAGAAAAAAGTTAATTAAAATAATTTTTAATTCATATCTCCATCTAGTCTGAAAAGACGTTAAAAATTTATGTTATTCTCTTATGATATTATAGATTCCCAGAGCAAAGTAGGTAGTACAAATAGAAAATATTATGGTTTGTCACTTTTCAACTTTAATAACAAATTAGTAAAATTTTTTTCAAGAATGAGCCTCGACAGTTGAAATGTTTACTCTCTCAGCGAGAAATGCGTGACCGGGCAACACGAAATTTTGTCTAGCAACAAGAAAATGAGAGAAAAATAAAAAGTGCTTCTTGCCTTCGCCCACTGGCATCGTCTGTTTTTGGTTTGTGGAAGCGAAGTAGATTAACAGTCACTGCTGGATCCGCTATGTCTCTGAAATGTGCGAGTCATGCGAGAAAATCTAAAAACACTAAACTACCTTCTGAGAGAATTTGCTTAACTTTTTTCTGTTAGTTACGAAAATGTGTTCGTAAGCAAAGAAATAAATTTATCAAGACAGTACTTACGATTCTCCAATGTTCCTCGACGTTCTACGACCTGCAATTAATCAAAAAACAAAGTCAGATTTGCCGAAAGTTTCAAAGAAATTAATTATTATCTATTTAATTAAAAAAGGGGTTTTTGAAATCAATTGATTTTTGTTAAAAACGATATTTCAAGTGTTTTAGTGCCCTAAGCAGCTTCAGACGCAGTTTCCTATGCAACTTCTGACGCAGTTTCCTACACAACTTCTGACGCAGTTTCCTACGCAACTTCTGACGCAGTTTTCTACGCAACTTCTGACGTAGTGTCCTACGTAATTTACGACGTCGAAATCTTTAACAGGGCATTTTAAAAAAACTAGAATACTTGTTTATACCCTATTACTGTTCAAATATTGTAAATATTCTTTTAAATCTAATGGTTTTTTATCAAAAATAGCAATTTTAGACGAAAAACACTAACATAACATAAATACAATGATTTGATAGTGAAAATCCTTTTTGAGATTTAAATACCCTTTTAAGGTGAAAAACGCGAGCATAACCTAAAATTGTTGAAAAATTGTTTATCTTCTTTGAAATCTAATGATTTTTTGTTAAAAATACTGATTTCGGACATAAATGGCCAAGCAAGCCAAACATTATACAAAAATTGTGAATTTAATGACTTTGTTAAAAATATGTCCGGTGATGTACTGCCCTACGCAACTTCTGACGCAGTTTCCTACGCAGATTCTGACGCAATGGCCTACATAATTTACGACGACGGAATTTTCAATAGGGTACTTGAAAAAAAACTAGGATCATTGTTTATGCCCTATTATTGTTTGAATATTGTAAATATTCTTTGAAATCTAATTGTTTTTCTATTCAAAATAGAATTTTTAGACGGAAGACACTAACATAAATAAAATTATTCAAGATTGACAAAGTCAGATTTGCCGGAAGTTCCAAAGAAATTAATTAATTTGAAGTTGTTTTATATCATAAATTACAAAATTTCAAAACTAAATCTACAAATATATCCTAAAGTTGTTCAAAATTGTAAATTTACTTTTTGAAATCAATTGATTTTTGTTCAAAACAATATTTCAAGTATTTCAATGTCCTAAGCAGCTTCTGACGCAGTTTCCTACGCAACTTCTGACGCAGTTTTCTACGCAACTTCTAACGTAGTGTCCTACGTAATTTACGATGTCGACATTTTTAATAGGGCACTTTAAAAAAAAAAACTAGGATAATTGTTTATACCCTATTATTGTTCAAATATTGTAAATATTCTTTGAAATCTAATGTTTTTTTATCAAAAATAGCAATTTTATACGAAAAACACTAACATAACATAAATAGAATTATTTAAGATTGTAAAACCTTTTTGAAATCTAAATACCAATTTGAGGTGAAAAACGCGATCATAACCTAAAATTGTTGAAAAATTCTTTATCTTCTTTGAAATCTAATGATTTTTACATTCTCATTCTAATGAGAAGGTATTGGTTTTATGTAAAATTTGACATAGTCGGTTTTCATCAAATCTCCACGTTTTGAGACCTCCTGAGTCAGAAAAAACGATTTTTACGAAGGTGTCTGTCTGTCTGTAGTCTGTCTGTCTGTCTGTCTGTCTGTCTGTCTGTAGCCACGATAACTTTCGAAAAAATGATCAGATTTGATTGAGCTTTGGCACACTTTTGTATGGCCGAAAAATAGAGAACGAGTTCGTTAACCAGCTATTTTGGATGAAAATCCAAAAACTGAGCACATTTTGAAAATTTTTGAGACAACTTTTTTGGAAGATTTGAAAATTCTATGTACGGTTATTAGTAGTACGCAAAATGACGAACAAAATATTCTTATGACTTTTCGTGATAAAAAAAAATTACTGGAGTTATAGCATTTTCAAAATTCCAAAAAACAAACGAAAATGATCATTTTAAGCCGAAAAACGCACGATATGAAAAAAAGTCAAGAGAAGAAAAACGTTGATTCCTGAACACCCTATAATATTTTCATGACAACTTTTTGAATTTTTCGAAAAATAAAAAATTCAAATTTTGATCGCACAAAAAATTAATGAAAAATCAAAAAAGCCATTTTGCTGTAAAACTATGCAAGATACCAGAAAAGGTCATCTCACCAAAATTGTGCACCTAAAAAAGATCTACAAATTTCTTATGATTCACTTCTTGATATGACGCGTAGTTTTTGTTTTATTCATAAAAAACAGCATTGAAAATAGAAAAATCAAATTTTCAGACGAATATTACCAGATACGAAAAAATGACCAAAACAAAATTTGTTCATCCAAGGAAGAGGTACAAATTTATTGTGACTCATGTTTCGATAGGATGCGTGGTTTTTGTTTTATTCGTGAAAATAACATTGACAGTAAAAAAATCAAATTTTTGAAAAAACAATGCAAGGTACGAAAACATATAAATGAACAAAAATTGTGCATTCAAAAAAGACTTACACACCCGTAATCAATTTTTGTGGTAAGAATATATTCAAAATGAAAAAATTAACTTTTTTGATAAACGGCACAGGCTAAAATAAAATGTTAACTAATAAAATTTGTCGCCTGAATTATATCATTACTTTTCATTTGAAATCAAATACAAATTTAGTAATTTGTATATGAAGAACATATAACACGAAGCACAAAGTGCGCGCTCAGTGTATTTACCAAATCGCACGCCGTAAGTGCGCTCAAACTTTTTTGTTTCTATCATACGGTTCAAATGATTTTCAAATCAAATACCGAGCGCGAAGCGCGAGTGTCTGGATGAGAATGTGTTCCTTAAGGTCGATAGAACCTTGAGTAAATAAAGTTCATTTTCAGTCTAAAATAAAAATAAATTTAACAATCACTTAATATGTAGAGGTTTTGATAATTTTATAATATTTGCAAACAAACTTTTTCTTTTCATCGAAGTCGAACACGAAGTTCAAAAATCTAGAGGAGCCTAGCGTAAAGCGCGATGCAAATACGCCCGAGCGCGTAGCGCGAGGTGAATAAATAATCGAGCGCGAAGCGCGAGATCCAACAGTCGCGCGCCCTAGGCGCGCTCAAACTTGCGAGCGAAGCGAGCCGCGCGCGAAGCGCGCCATGAGAATGTGCCCGCGAAGCGGGCAGATTTTTTAAATTCAAAATACCGAATTTTAAAAAAAAACTCAAAGACTTCCGGTGAAAAACGTTGACAAATAATCCTTTTGATTAAGAAAAATGATAAAAAAACCTTACGCGAAACTTTCAAATTATTGTAAATATTATAGATGTTTTATGTTATGGTGCTTTTCGCTGGAATTTAGTATTGTTAAAAAGAATTTTAATATAAAATAATAAAGTTTTGAAGTATTAAATTTTCCAACATTTTTTTATTGTTTTGGTTTTTTCCACCGGAAATTATAATTTGTAAACCAGTCATCATTAGGATTTCCAATTTACAACAATTTTATGTTATGTTAGCGTTTTACGCTGGAAATGGCTATTTTTAATAAAAAAATTATTACATTTCTAAGCTTTAAAATTGTTCAACAAATCACGTTTCTCGATTTTTTAAGAGTTTTTTATCGAAAATACACAATTTTGAACATAATTTTTTTTTAATTAGATTTTGAAGGAGATTTACAAATTTGAACAATTGTAGGTTATTTTAGTGTTTTGAGCAAAAAATTGGTATTTTAAAACAAAAATCTTTGTAGTTTAAGCAAGATTTAGAATATTTTAACAGTTTTGGATTGGGTTAGGTCAGAAAATTTTTCATCAGAAATTGATATTTTCAATAAAAAAATTATATTTAAATTTGAAACAAAAATCATTATATTCTGAAGGTTCATATTTTCGTTCTGAATATTAAATTAAAAAATATTAAGAATCTTAGGTTATGTTAGCGTTTAACGTCAAAAATTGGTATGATAAAACAAAAATCGTTATAGTTTGAACAAGATTTAGAATCTTCTAATAATTTTGGACTATGTTAGGGTTTTTCGTTGAAAATTATTATATTCAATTAAAAAAAAAAAAAAATTTCAAAGAAGGTTTAGAATTTTTGACAATTTTAGGTTATGATAGCGTTTCACATCAAAAATTTGTATTTTAAACAAAAAACACACTAAAAAAAATCAATTTTCAACCAAACAGATGAATTTCCCGCTAAAAAGATAAAATGTCCATTAAAAAAAAATTCCGTCGAAAAATTGAATAGTTAAAAAAATTAATTTTCAATAAAAAAAACTAATTTCCAACCAAAAAAATTAAATTTCAACCAAAAAAATTAATTTTCGACCAAAAAAAAAATAATATTGAACAAAATACGTGAATTTTAAACAAAATATTTTAATTTTTAATGGAGTTTTCAACCTAATAATTGAATTTCCAACCAAAAAGGTTATATTGTTACAAAAAAAAGACAAAAATTTTCTACAAAATAGATGAATTTAAAACTAAAAAGGATGAATTTTGAACGAAAAAGATTCAATGTCTACAAAAAAAAATTGTCGACCAAAAATGGAATAGTTAAATTTTTAGTTTAAAACAATTAATTTTCAATTAAAAAAAAAAACTAATTTTATACCAAAAAAGAATAATTTTCAACAAAATGCATGGATATTTAACCAAATATTTTAATTTTTAATGAAATTTTCAAATAAAAAAGATCATTTTTCAACAGAAAATAGAATAAATTAATATTCAGTTAGAAGTTAGAGAAATGAGTTTTTAAGCAAGTAAAATAAATTTTCAACGAAATAGTTAAATTTTCAAACAAACAAATGAATTTTATATCAAAAAGATTAAATGCCTCTAAAAAAAATTCGACAAAAAATTTAGTTCAATTTTTAGTTAAAAAAAATAATTTTCAATAAAAACACTTAATTTTCAATAAAAAACTAATTTCCTAGCAAAAAAGAATAATTTTAAGAAAATACATGAATTTCCAACCAAATATTTTAATTTTTAATGGAACTTTTAACATAATGGTTGAATTTTCAACCAAAAAGGTGAATAATTAGTCACCAAGAAGATTAATATTCTACAACAAAAGACAAAGCTTCAACAAAATATAGAAGTTTTAAAACAAATAGTTGAACTTTCAACTGCAGAAGATAAATTTTTAACCGAAAATAGAATAGTTAAATTTGCAGTTCAAAAATAAATTAAAAAATGTGTTATACGCGACTCGCATAGAGCAAGACTCTTTTATTGGTAGATTTAAAACACTCTCGCAGACGACGTTTATTCATTCAATAGGCAACTATTTTAAATTATAATACTAGTAATTAGACCCGCAAGTTACACAGAGAGAGAAATAGGTACTCCATGTAGTGACGTCAGCAGGGACGTCAGCAAGGCGCAGGGCGAGTAGAGGCGAGAGTCGCGAGAACAGCGTGCGCGTAGCTCGACGCGCGCATCTCCCTCCATCGATTTTCTACCCTCTCCGCTCGACTCCCACGCAACACCCATGCAGCCTCCCCGTTAAAAGGGCGCGCACGGGCCCAGAACGGGAGAACTTCTGGAGTAGCGCTTCAGACACTACTATCTCAAGGCTACAACGCTTTCAAAATAAAGTTTTGAGGATGATCACTAATGCCTCCCTCAGAGACAGAAATATCGATTTGCATAAGAAGTTTAGCCTTCCTCTTATCTCGGACCATATATATAGAATAACAAAAAATTTTTATGAAAATCAAATGAACTTAGAAGAGCTCCAAGAAGCAAAACCCACCAGGGAAGAAGAAATGCCTTTCAAAATGAAATTCAGAATGCCATATCACATGTTAATTGATAAATTCACAGCCTCAGCGTCATAGGTTCTCGTTAACTAGGTTTATGTATGTATATATTATATTATCATTGTTATATTAGGATAAGGTTAAAACTTAATTAATGGGCTTTTTTATCAACTTTTTACCCAAAACTTAAGTCTTAATATAAGCTACAATTATCATAGCAGCAAATATTAACATAAAATATGATAATGAATGACTGGATAGGGTCAAATTTTCTTATAGAGAAATAGGTACCTACAGTATTGAAGATTATTGTACATATTAGCACTACCTGTCTGTACAAAAATTATTAAAGAATAAATAAAGATTTTTACAATGCAATGCAGAACGGGAGAAGTGTTTGGGAGCTGGATGCCAGAACTCTCTCACTTAAACCCTACAGCTGGATGTCAGCCATAGGTACCTACAGCTGGTTGCCAGCCCTAGGTTTCCACCGCAAGCCATTGCCGTGCACAACAGATGTCTCTCGACCGCCAGAGTCCTCCAGCTGGATGCCAGCCAGAGGACCATTGACGACGCATCGCCTTCGCCCTCTTGTGAGGAAGCAACAACGAATTACGACGCCTTACTTTCCAACTTGCTTACCTGTAAATTCACCATGGTAAGGATCAAAAATTAAATAAAGAAAATTCGAAAACACACAATTCTAAGTCTTTTTTTCTGGTCACTTAACTTCTCCCGCGTCTTTCCTCCGCTAGCGGGTTAGCTGGCATACTAGCCTGCCCGTTTCCGCTGAGACAGCTGGCACACCAGCCATTTCAGCCGATACTGACTAACTTCATCCCTCTCCCACCCACTAACGAACTGAATCTCTGCCAATGAAATTCTTTTCATGAGAAAATCGAAATCAAAAATACCCGCTATCTCTTTCTATCTTAGGAGATAGATACATCACTCCCCCTTTCCACCTCCCTCGACATTTATCCTCTCACTCCCTCCTCTTGTACTCTCCAGATCACTCTTCCAACCTGCTATCTCGCTCTATCTTATGAGATAGACACCTCACACCCTTCTTTCACCTACCTCGAAATCTATCCACCATACATCCATCCTCTACAAAAAATGGCAACATTTCCTCTCACTCCCTCCTATGGTTCCCTTACCTCTCCTGTCTCTTATTATCCCATGAGATAACGCCTTCTCACCTCCTCTCCATAGATGAAAATCTATTATCCCTGACGAATATCCTTCTTACTACTTCCAAAAAATCCCACCTAAAAGTAAGGAGCATATCAAATGTTACAAAATCGTTAAATTGTAACAAAGTAGTTCCACTTAGTAGATTTTATTCTAAATAAAGGGTAATTAGTTGTGCGATGTTCTAAACTTTTAAAATTTCCTAAAATATTTAAAGATAAAAGCTCTTGAAAATGCCTTAGAAGTTAAAAAAATAGTTTAAAATATTAAAAATCCTTCAAAATTGTTAAGATCTATTAAAAAATTATCGGAATCTTTAAAAAAAAACCTGAAATATGTTTTGAATTGAATATTGATTAACCCACGAGTTAATTTATTGAAAGAAAAGTGACATAGGGTACCATAGGGACCAAATCTTGAAAATAGAGTACTTTAGGGACCTTAACTGAATATAGGGTACAATAGGGGATATAGGGACAGGTCTGTGAGGCCTGTGATGTCAAAAAGTAAACTTATTCGTCGGAATTCGTTATTTTTTATTGGCTTTTATTTTCTATTATTTTAGATAATAGATACTAAGAAAAACAAACAAAATTGTATTAATATTAATTTTTTATTTTAAAAATTACGCGAGTGAAAAAATAAAAAAAATGAAAATATTAATTATATTCATAAATATCTAAAATTATAATTTCTAAAGAGGAGGTAAGCATATCATATTTTTAGGAACACTGATTGTATTTAAAACAAATATTTTATTTCAAAAATCATATAATACCTAATTTAATATCATAGCGATGAATGAACTTATAATTATTACATACAGCTCTCTATATATTAATTTCATTTTAATCCTTAAGTGTAACTCCTATTACAGATACAAAATGATTTTTTCCTTCCATTCGCCGTAACATGTTCGCGAACATCACTCCAATTATCAGATGTTTGAAAATGTGAATCCATACTTTTAATTTTAAAAGCGATCTCTGAGTCGTCAAGATTGAAATAAAAAAATAAAAAAATTGCAAATTGCACTTAGAAAAACCAATTACTCTTACAACAAAAAATATCTAGAAATAACAATTTTGAACAGAAAAAACCTTTTCGGACCTTTGCTTTTTATTATTAAAAATGTCAATGATTAAAAAAAAACTGTGGATTACGATATTTGTCTCTAAACTATTATATATTCATATAAAAAGACTGTTTCTAGCTAGAATATCAGAAAGGGTGAGTTTTTTTCTTCTAAAAACGCTTCAGAGAACACTAATGTCAGGTAATAATAATCGTCGTTATCCCTAAGCTTAGATTAACATAAATATATATATTTATATATTTATATACTCCATTGTATGGCCAAAGATTTAATATATTATATAAGACATCCTCCGATGCATATACGAGTTTTACAAACTTTCTTTCGATTCGAAATGTCAAAGAAATTGACTGGACACGCGCCTTTTAAGTTATGAAGCATAACACATTAGCATGACCATCGAAAGTTAAGTAATTCGAGTTACAAAGTAAAATCAGTTACCAAGTAAGTAAAGATAATATCAATATAATGTACCACAATGAACATTTGTACATTAACGTATCGAATGACTGTCGTTTTTGATCTATTTCATTTGAATCTTTACTTTTCTGCTGAAAGAGCCGAAACTAAGGGCGTTGGAACTGGTTCCAATGTCCTTCAATGAAAAATCTTAGATCTATGTTAGATGTTCAGCAGAAAAGCGTCCCAGGAAATTAATGATTTTACTTATTGTTAGTCACATTTTGACGTTTCAGTGCTGTTTTTGGCAGTGCTTTAAGACGTACTTGGACCTTCTTTGAAACGGTTTAGTCTTGAGTATATTACGAAAATCTATGATAGTAAAAATGCCTGGTTTTCCAGAAATTTGTATTCTAAACAGATAAGATGGAAAGACGAAGTTGAAAAATTCTCATCGTTTGGTATTCAATCAGTATCAAAACAATTATTGCGCGACGTGTTCTTTCATTAAAGAGCATTTAATTTGTTATAGTTTTTTCAAGTACTCTATTGAAAATTCCGACGTCTTAAGCTGCGTAGGACACTTCGTCAGAAACTGCGTCAGAAGCTGTATAGGATACTGTGTCAGAAACTGCATCGGAATATACGTAGGTAACTGCGTCAGAAACTCTGTAGGACCCTGCGTCAGAAGCTGTGTAAGACATTGCAGCAGAAGCTGTGCAGGATACTGCTTCAGAAGCTGTGTAGGATACTACATCAGAAACTGCATCAGCCTCTACCTAGGACACTGTGTCAGAAGCTGTATAGTCTGAGACACTGCGTCAGAAGTTGTGTAGGATACTGCTTCAGAAGCAGTGTAAGACGCTGCGTCAGAAGCTGTGTGGGACGATGCGTCAGAAGCTATATAGGACACTGCGTCAGAAACTGCATCATAATCGAAGGACACTGCGTCAGAAGCAGTATAAGACACTGCATTAGAAACTGTGTAGGACACTGCGTCAGAAGCTGTATAGGACACTGCCTCAGAAACTGCATCTGAATCTAAGTAGGACACTGCCTCAGAAACTGCATCAGAATCTACGTATGATATTGAATTCAAGGAATTCCCAGAGTTCCTAGAATTCAAAAATTTCCTAGAATTCAAAGAACTCATAGAATTCAAAGAATTCCTAGAATTCAAAGAGTTCCTAGAATTCAATGATATCTTAGAATTCCAAAAATTAATAGAATTAAAAAAAATTCATTGAATTCAGAGTTCCTAAAGTTCAAAGAATTCCCAGAGTTCCTAGAATTAAAAAATTTCCAAGAATTCCTAGAATTCCGAGCATTCAAAGAGTTCCTAGAATTCAAAGATATTCTAGAATTCAAAAAGTTCATAGACTTCAAAGAATCCCAAGAATTACTAGAACTAAAAAAATTCCAAGAATTCCTAAAATCCAAAGAACTCATAGAATTCAAAGAGTTCCTAGAATTCAATGATATCTTAGAATTAAAAAAACTGATAGAATTCAAAAAAATTCATAGAATTCAAACAGTTCCTAGAATTCAAAGAATTCCCAGAGTTCCTAGAATTCAAAAATTTCCAAGAATTCCTAGAATTCAAAGAACTCATAGAATTCAAAGAATTCCTAGAATTCGAAGATTTTATAGAATTCGGAGTATTCAAAGAGTTCCTAGAATTCAAAGATATCCTAGAATTAAAAAAGTTCATAGAATTTAAAGAATTCCCAGAATTCAAAGATTTGCTAGAATTCAAAGAATTTAAAGAACTCATAGAATTTAAAGATATCACAGAATTAAAAGATTTCCTATAATTCAAAGATTTCCTAGAATTCAAAGAGTTCCAAAAATTTGAAGAGTTCCTAAAATTCAAAGAATTCCTAGAGTTTGGAGAATACAGAATATTTCAGGAATTCATAGAAATCAAAGAATTTCAAGAACTAAAGGAATTCGTAGCATTCAATGACTCTCTAAAATTCACAGAATTCTAACATTATATAGAATTCAGAGATTTCCCAGAATACAAAGAGTGAAAAGATTTCCTAGAATACGTAGGATATTGCCGCAGAAACTGTGTAGGACACTTCATCAGAAGCTGTGCAGAACACTGCGTCAGAAGTTGTGTAGGATACTGCTTCAGAAGCTGTGTAGGATACTGTGTCAGAAGCTGTGTTGGACATTGCGCCAGAAGCTGTACATGACACTGCGTAAGAAACTGAATCAGAATCTGCGTGTGTAACTGCGTGAGAAGCTGTGTGGGACACTGTGTCAGAAGATATGTGAGACACTGCGCCAGAAGCTGTGTTGGACATTGCGCCAGAAGCTGTACATGACACTGCGTCAGAAACTGAATCAGAATCTGCGTATGTAACTGCGGCAGAAGCTGTGTAGGACACTGCGTCAGAAGATATGTGAGACACTGCGCCAGAAGCTGTGTAGGATACTGCTTCAAAAGTTGTGTAGGACACTGCGACAAAATCTGTGTGTGATACTACGTCAGAAACTACATCACAATCTACGTAAGACACTGCGTCAGAAGCTGTGTAGGACACTATGTCAGACACTGAATCAGAGTCTACGTAGGACACTACTTTAGAAGCTGCGTAGGACACTGCGTCCGAAACTGTTTAGGACACTGCATCAGAAGCTGTGTAGAATACTGCTTCAGAAGCTGTGTAAGACACTGCGTCAGAAGCTGTTTAGGTCACTGCGCCAGAAGCTGTATAGGACACTGCGTCAAAAACGGCATCAGAATCTACGTAGGTAACTGCGTCAGAAGCTGTGTAGGACACTGCGATAAAATCTGTGGGATACTACGTCAGAATGTACGTAAAACACTGCATCAGAAGCTGTGTAGGACACTGTGTCAGAAACGGCGTCAGAGTATACGTAGGACACTACGTCAGCATCTGCGTAGAACACTGCGTCAGAAACTGTGTAGGACACTGCGTCAGAGGCTGTGTAGGACACTGCGTCAGAAAACACGCATCACTGTAGTTTACGACCTCGTGACATGAAACCAAAATTTGGTGTAGAGAGTTGTTTTGCAATAAAAAAAGGCCTTTAAATTTACAAGAAAAAGTTCATAGAAACATGTAAACATAGTAAACAACTTTAGGTTGAACATTTGATGAACTGAACTTTGAGAAAATGTTGTATTTGAACTTGAACTATATCGCATTAAAGTGATGAGCCAATTATGATGCATGTTTATGAATTTAATGATTATATTTACAGATTTCTATGAACTTTTTGGCAAAAACAAAGGTCCTTTTTGTAATAATAAACAAACTATTTACACCAAATGCAGTTTAGAACGTCGGATACTACGTCCGTTCCGATACAGTGTCCTACAGAGCTTCTGACACAGTTTCCTACGTTTTTGACGCAGTTTCCTACACAGCTTCTGACGCAGTTTCCTACACACCTTACGACGACGGAATTTTCAGTAGGAATAAATCGTCTTTTATCTCTATACGATACATTGATATTCAGATGCAAAGATGCGAAATGTCGATTTTCAGTGGCTATAAACAACATCCTGATTGCGAATACGTTACAAATACCTATTGGCAATTAACACTCACATATCTATTTTTTGTTGCGTGCTACGCACATTACGTTGTTGAATTAACCATTAACTTTTAAGTAAACGTCACTCTGATTCATAGTGTTTTCTTTTTCTCAAATACGGATAACGACAGGTCTTCGGCATTTGGAATGCAGAGATAAATAAATATCAGAAATATTTACGAATTGCAGACCAAGTGCCTTGACACAGTATATATCAATCATTACTATTATTTAATCTCATATCGTAGTATTTATAATATTTAATATTTATTTATATATTTATATATTCAATATACAACACGCAGTAATATTGGAACAGCAAACGCCGACAGATTTGTCAAAGTGAAAGCTCTCGATTGAAGATTTTAGCAAATTTGTCGGCACTTGATCCCTGTTATTCGTTTTTTCTGTCTGTAAAAATGAAATGAAAATCTTGTATATGTAGGAGTGAAGTCGAGGGAGTGTTATGTGCAAAATTCGGAAACGTCACTTTCAACTAATCGAAGGTGTCCTCTTTGCTAATTGTAAGTAAAAAATCACCTGTACAAAAGTACAAACAACTCTTATTGTCGAAGTTAATAATAAGAAATGTAAAGCTCACGGACTTTCAATTAAACGTTTGCGACTCCACAGCGATCGTGGGTTTTCGGTGTTAAGAGGCAATAAATTAAATTACATCGAGCGGTGCATTATGCGAAAATTTCGTGCCGTGAGTCGCGACAGCTGTTAACTATGAGTAACTACTGTGAACAAAAACAATTTCACAATAAACGTAATTTGTTGTGCTCTAATAATAATAATAATATTAATAATAATAACTTACACACTATAAGAATACAAAGGTGTAGACAAACTCTTTTTTTCGTGCCTAGAAGAGATTAGAAATACTTCAAGTGTAGCTGCCGAAATGTAATAAAAAAATACTATAATCAATCCAAAAATACTATAAAGCCTAAAAAAACGTAATATCGAGTTATGAACAACACTTTGAGGACAGATTATCAAATCAAATAATGCTGCCCGTGTGAAGTTTCTTTAAGTTATAAAAGGCGAGAGAAGTATTTTTGCGGTAAGAGGCGCTCACCTAGCTATCTTAGAATCTTATGGAATGTATCTATGGTTAGCTTTTCGTTTCCTCGTGTAAACCTAATAATTCAAATTTTCTCACACTTCTGAATATGAACGATTCATTTTTTTTGTAGAGATCTTTACTGAGATTTCGTTGCTCCAAATTTTTTTTTATGGGTACTCAAAAAGATAGAATTTAAATACACAATTCGATACGTCCATGTTAAAAAAAACCTCTCATGTTTAGTATATACTCAAAGAATTCCGAGAATTCCAAGAGTTCCTAGAATTCAAAGATATCCTAGAATTCACAGATTTCCTATAATTCAAAAATTTCCTACAATTCAAAGATATCCTAGAATTCAAAAAATGCATGGAATTCCAAGAAGTACTAGAATTCAAAGAATTCCTAGAATTCAAAAAATTCCAAGAATTCCCATAACTCACAGAATTCAAAGAACTCCAGGAATTCCTAGAATGCAAAGATTTCTTAGAATTCAAAGAGTCCTTAGAATTTGAAGATATCCTAGAATTTAACAACCGCATTGAATTAAAAAAATTCATAGAATTAAAAAAATTCACAGAATTCAAAGAGTTCCTAGAATTCAAAGAATTTCCAGTGTTTCTAGATTTTAGAAAATTCCAAGAATTCCTAGAAATCAAAGATTTCATAGAATTCCGAGAATTCAAAGATATCCTAGAATTCCAAAAATTCATGAAATTCAAAGAGTTCTTAGAATTAAAAAAATTCCTAGAATTCCTAGAATTCAAATATTTCCAAGAACCTAGAATTCCAAGATTTCCTATAATACAAAGATTTCCTATAATTCAAAGATTTCCTACCATTCAAAGAGTTCCTAGAATTCAATGATATCCTAGAATTAAAAAAATTCATAGAAATCAAAAAGTTCCCTAGAATTCAAAGAACTCCAAGAGTTCCTAGAATTCAAAAAATTCCCAGAATTCCTAGAATGCAAAGAACTCATAGAATTAAAAGAATTCCGAGAATTTCTAGAATTCAAAGATTTCCAGAATTTAAAGATATCTTAGAATTTAAAAAATGCATAGAATTCAAAGAGGTCCTAGAATTTAAAGAATTCTAAGAGTTCCTACAATTCAAAAAATTTCATGAATCCCTAGAATTCAAAGAATTCCAGGAATTCCTAGAATTCAAATATTTCCTAGAATTCAAAGAGTTCCTAGAATTTAAATATATCCTAGAATTTAACAAACGCATAGAATTAAAAAAATGCACAGAATTCACAGAGTTCTTAGAATTCAAAAAATTCCAAGAATTCCAAGAATTCCTAAAATTCAAAAAATTCCTGGAATTCAAAGATTTCCTAAAATTCAAAGAGTTCCTAGAATTCAAAGAATTCCAAGAGCCTAGAATTCGAAGATTTTCTATAATACAAAGATTTCCTATAATTCAAAGATTTCCTATAATTCAAAGAATTCCTAGAACTCAAAGATATCCTAGAATTTAACAAATTCATAGAAATCAAAAAGTTCCTAGAATTCAGAGTTCCGAGAATTCAAAGATATCCTAAAATTGAAAAAATTCATAGAAATAAAAAAGTTCCTATAATTCAAAGATTTTCTAGAATTCAAAGAGTTCCTAGAATTCGAAGAGTTCCCCTAGAATTCGAAGAGTTCCCCTAGAATTCAAAGATATCCTAAAATTTAACAAATTCATAGAAATGAAAAAGTTCCTAGAATTCAAGAGTTTCTAGAATTTGAAGATAGCCTAGAATTCAAACAGTTCCTAGAATCCAAAAAGTTCCTAGAATTCCAAGAATTCAAAGAACTCATAGAATTAAAATATTTCCTAAAAATTGAGGAGTTCCTAGAATTAAAATATTTCCTAGAATTCAACGAATTCCTAGCATTTCAAGAGTTCTTAGAATTCCTAGAATTCAAAGAATTCAAATAACTCATAGAATTAATAGATTTCTCCTAAAATTAGAGGATTTCCTAGAACTAAAAGATATCCTAGAATTAAAAAAATTCATGGAAATAAAAAAGTTCCTATAATTCAAAGATCTCTTAGAATTCCAAGAGTTTCTAGAATTCAAATATATCCTAAAATTTAATAAATTCATAGAAATCAAAAAGTTCCTTGAATTCAGAGTTCCGAGAATTCAAAGATATCCTAGAATTAAAAAAATTCATAGAAATAAAGGAGTTTCTAGAATTCAAAGAGTTCCTTAGAGTCAAAGAGTTCCTAGAATTCAAAGATTAACTAGAATTCAAAAAATTCAAAGAACTCACAGAATTTAAAGATATCACCGAATTTAAAAATTTTCTATAATTCAGAGATTTCCTAGAATTCAAAGCGTTCCAAAAATTTAAAAAGTTCCTATAATTCAAAGAATTCCTAGAATTTGGAGAATCCAGAATATTTAAGGAATTCATAGAAATCAAAGACTTTTTAGAAATAAAGGAACTCGTAGCATGCAATTACTCTCTAGAATTCAGAGTATTCCAACATTTTATAGAATTCAAAGATTTCCCAGAATACAAAGAGTTCATAGAATTCAAAGCGCTCCTAGAATTTAAAGAGTTCCAGAATTAAAAGATTTCCTAGTATTCAAAAACTTCCTAGAATTTAAACAGTTCCTAGAATTGCAAGAATTCAAAGAACTCATAGAATTAAAAGATTTCTTAAAAATTGAGGAGTTTCTAGAATTAAAAGATTTCCTAGAATTCAAAGAATTCCTAGAATTTAAAGAGTTCCTAGAATTCCTAGATTTCAAAGAACCCATAGAATTAAAAGATTTCCTAAAATTTGAAGAGTTCCTAGAATCAAAAGATTTCCTAGAATTTCAAGAGTTCCTATAATTCCAAGAATTCCTATAATTCAATGAACTCGTAGAATTTAAAGATTTCCTAAAATTCAAAAACTTCCTACAATTCAAAGAGTTCCTGGAATTCAAAGAGTTCCTAGAATTCAAAGAGTACCTAGAATTCCAGTATTTCATAGAATTTGAAGAATTCAAAGATTTGCTAGAATTCAAAGAACTTGAGGTAATTCAGAGAAATCAAGGATTTCACAAAATTTCAGGGAAAAAAGAGAATTCAGAGAATTCAAGGGAATTGAATATGAATTCCCAATAATCCTAAATAATTGAACAAATCAGAGAAGAATTTAACCTGGATGTATCGAATTATACAATAAGAATGAAAGATCTTTGAACTGTCATATTCATAAGCCTGAAAATGTACAAAAGACGATGTTTTTACAAAGTTTCTTAGTTAGTACATATGTTGTAGGTCTTCCTAGAATACAAAATTTTAACTATTACATTTTATTCGTTTATACTATTGAAATTCAATACAGATCGCAAAGGTGAAAGCTGTATACGAAAAAAGTATTCTGTGTTCTTCAATCATACATATACGAAGCTAAGTTCTTAAATCCTGGCAATGGAATTTATTTTTATAACAAACTCCGCGAGTTCTTCGACGAATCTGAATCACGTAACTTATTTTCTTTCTCTATATCATAAACGACCGTCGAAAAACTGCAAAAAGTTCTCAAAGGTTGAGTTAATACTTAGATTAATTAACTAAACTAGTGAGGAAAAACCACGAAGGCCCCCGCACAATGTGGCGTGATGTCTTTTTCTCTTTGAACTATTTACATGCTCACAGATCGACGAAACAGAAAAACGCGACGATTACGTTCGACTGCTTCAATTTTCTCCCCTGTTAACTGAACGAGGTAAGTTCAAAGAAAATTAATTGCAATGTTTATTATTTCTGACACTTGCATTTATATACATCTGCTTCTATTAATTTTTTCAAAAAGATACTACTGAATCGCAGCAGACGAACGTAATTGCTGATTGTTGGATCAAGAGATTCATTCTGTAAATTGGTATTTCGATACAAACTTAAAATTTTAGATTCGATGCATTTTTCTAACAATAGGCAATATTGCATCAATGTTGCTTTGCAAGATTACTGCAATGTTAAACAAAGGTTGCTCCACAAAGTTGCTTTGCAATGTTGCTCTGCAAAGTTGCTCTGCAAAGTTGCTCTGCAAAGTTGTTCTGCAATGTTGTTCTGCAAAGTTGCTTTGCAATGTTGGTCTGTAAAGCTGAGTTGTAATGTTGGTCTGCAAAGTTGCTTTGCAAGTTTGGCCTGCAAAGTTGCTTTGCAAGGTTGGTCTGCAAAGTTGCTTTGCAAGTTTGGTCTGCAAAGTTGCTTTGCAAGGTTGGTCTGCAATGTTGTTCTTCAATGTAGCTGCAAGGTTGCTCTGTAAAGTTGATGCAAGGTTGCTGCAACTTTGCTCTGCAAAGTTGCGATTGTCCATCAGCAATTTGAAACGTCGTCACTGACTTTTGAACTTGAGAAAACTTTTGAGAAAGGCTAAATTTTAAACAGGCGTATCCGTCTTCTCGTCTTTTTTGATGTCTGTACGTCCGTTCACGTACTCGTTGCTCGCATGAATCGGATTTTCCTGACCGTGCGGAATCTTCTCGTCGATGATGTGGTGACCTTCGTGGTCATCGTCGTCGTCTTCGGGTGTGATGTGGGCTTCACTGCCAGCGCCCGCAGGTGCTTCTTCATCGCCACGGCGCCTCGCTGTAACAAGCAACGCCACAATCGGTCAAGGCACAAGTGTGGGTACATTTAATTAGGGTTAAGATTTAAAAATTCTATTCTGTTGTTTTTTGCTGGGGAAACAAAAAAAGCTATGGGCTCCATTGTTATGATAGTGTTTTAAAACAAGATTTAGATACCGTCACGTTAAAAAAAATCTCTCGTTTTTATTTAACATTATACGTGGCAAAAAGCAGACATATTCAATAATAAAATTAATACTCTGGTTTAGTATATTACTTATGAATAATTGGAATTCACATTGCATTCCTTTGAATTATTTTTATTCTTTTGAATTTCTGAATTCCTGAAATTCTCTTAATTCTTTGAATTCCCTAAAATCCTTGAATTAACAGAATCCGTGAATATTATGAATTCATGGAATTCTGTGAAATCCCTTATTTCTCGAAATTCCCTGAAATCCAGTAATTCCTAGGATGTCCTGAATTCCTGGAATTTTCTGATTTCATTGCATTCTCTGAAATCTTTTATTTCTCGGAATTCCATGAAATCCTTGAATTTTGTGAATCTCGGAAATAGCCTAAATTTCCTAAAATTCTATGAATTCCCTAAAATTCTATGAATTCCCTGAAATTCTATGAACTCACTAAAATTCTATAAATTCTATAAGTTCTCAGAATTCCCTGAAAACCTTTATTTGTCGCAATTAATTAAAATTCTTAATTTCCCTGAATTCCTGAAATTCTCTGAATTCCTGGAATTGTATTAAATGCTTTATTTCTCTAAATTCCTTAAAATACTTGAATTCTCCGAATTACGAGAATATTCTGAAATCTCTGAATTCATGAAATCCTGTGAAATCTTTTATTTCTCGGAATTCCCGGAAATCCGGTAATTCCTAGCATACTCTAAATTCCCTGCATTTTTAGCATGTTTTAAATTCCCTGAATTCCTGAAATTTCCTGAATTTCTTCCATTCTCTAAAATCCTTTATTTCTCGGAATTCCCCACAATTCTTGAAATCCCTGAATTTCCTAAAACTCTAAATTCTACGAATTTTTGGAAATCTATGAATTCTTAAAATTCTATGAATTCTTGAAATTTTATGAATTTTTGCAATTCTATGAATTCTTGAAATTTTATGAATTTTTGCAATTCCATGAATTATTGAAATTCTATGAATTCTTTTAAATTATATGAATTCCCGAAATTCTATGAATTCCTCAAATTCTATAAATTCCTTTGAATTCTATGAATTCTTGGAATTCTATGAATTCTTGAAACTCTATGAATTTTTGCATTTCCATGAATTATTTAAATTCTACGAATTCTTTTAAATTATATGAATTCCTGAAATTCTATGAATTCTATAAATTCCTTTAAATTCTATGAATTCTATGAATCCCTGGAATTCTATGAATTCTTGGAATTCTATACATTCTTGAAATTCTATGGATTCTTGGAATTCTTGAAATTCTATGGATTCTTGGAATTCTATGAATTCTTAAAATTCTATGGATATTTGAAATTCTATTAATTCTTGAAATTATATGAATTCTTAAAATTATCAGAATTCTTAAAATTATCTGAATTCTTACAATTCTCTGAATTCCCTAAAATTCTTGAGATCCCTGAATTTCCTAAAATTCTAAATTCTATGAATTCTATGAATTCTTGGAATTCTATACATTCTTGAAATTCTATGGATTCTTGGAATTCTTGAAATTCTATGGATTCTTGGAATTCTATGAATTCTTAAAATTCTATGGATATTTGCAATTTTATTAATTCTTGAAATTCTATGAATTCTTAAAATTATCAGAATTCTTAAAATTATCTGAATTCTTACAATTCTCTGAATTCCCTAAAATTCTTGAAATCCCTGAATTTCCTAAAATTCTAAATTCTATAAATTCTTAAAATTCTATGAATTCTTAAAATTCTATGAATTTTTCAAATTCTATGAATTCTTGAAATTCTATACATTCTTCAAATTCTATGCAGTATTAAAATCGTATAAATTTTGGAAATTCTATGAATACTTGAAATTCTATAAATTCCTTCAAATTCCATAAATTCTTGGAATTCTATGAATTCTTGGAATTCTATGAATACTTGAAATTCTATAAATTCCTTCAAATTCCATATATTCTTGGAATTCTATGAATTCTTGGAATTCTATGAATTCTTGGAATTCTTGAAATTCTATGAATTCTTGAATTTCTAGGAATTCTTGAAATTCTATGAGCACTTGCAATTCTATGAATTCTTGAAATTCGATGAACACTTGAAATTCTATGAATTCTTGAAATTCTATGAATTCTTTAATATCTATGAATTCTTGAAATTCTATAAATTCTCGAAATTCTATGAATTCTTGAAATTCTATGAATTCTTGAAATTCTATGAATTCTTGAATTTCTATGAATTCTTGAAATTCTATGAACGCTTGAAATTAATTTTCCTTAATTACCCTGAATTTCTGAAATTCTCTAAACTTATGAAATTCCCTAAATTCTCTGAAACCTTTCTTTTTTTAACTCCCAGAAATCCTTGTATTCCTGACATACTCTGAGTTGCTTGAATTCCTAAAATTCTCTTATTTCCTTGCCTTCTCTGAAATCCTCTATTTTTCGCAACTGTCTAAAATAGTCTGAATTCCCGGAATTCTATGAATTCTTGAAATTTTACGAATTCTTGAAGTTCTGTGAATTATTGAAATTCTATAAATTCTTTTAAATTCTATGAATTCCTGAAAATCTATAAATTCCTTCAAATTCAATAATTTCTTGAAATTCTATAAAATCCTGAAATTCATAAATTCTTGAAATTCATAAATTCATGAATTTCTATGAATTCTTGAAATTCTATGAACACTTGAAATTCTATGAATTCTGAAAATTATCTGAATTCTTAAAATTCTCTGAATTCCCTGAAAACATTTACTTCTCGGAATTCATTAAAACCCTTAATTTCCCTGAATTTCGAATTCTTGAAATTCATTCTTCTGCATTACTGAAATTCTGTGAATTTCTTAAACTTACAGAATTATCTGAAATTCTCCGAATTCCTTGAATTTATAGAATTTCCAGAACTCTACGAATTCTTCGAATTTTAGGAATTTTCGGAACTCTCTGAATTCCTTGAATTTCCGGAACTCATTGAATTCCTTGAATGCTCAGAATTCCTTGAATTCTCTGAATTCCTGAAATTCTCTGAATTCCTGAAATTCTCTGAATTCCTTGAATTCTCCGAATTCCTTGAATTCTCTTAATTCCTTGAATTCTCTGAATTCCTTGAATTCTCCGAATTCCTTAAAAATTCTCTGATTTCCTTGAATTATCTGAATTCAGAGGAATTCAGAAGATTTCAATGAAGTAAGAAGAATTCAAAATAATTTCAAAGAGTTAAAAATCATTCGACTTGATTCAAACAAATACAAAAAAAAACTCCAAAGAATTTCAAGGAATTCAATGTGAATTCAAAATAATTCTAAATATATACTGAACCAGAAAGTATTAATTACTGAATCTGTCTGCTGTTTTCTGCCGTGGCCCTTTTAAACGAGAGGTTTTTTTTACATGAAGGTATGGATTTAGGGAATAGTGTCGCAACAAATAGAATGTGGGAATTTTATTACAAATAGTGTCATAAACAAATGTTTGGTGTTGAAAATAGTTAGTGCACAAGTGAGTCACGTTACCAAATGATCGATTATCTCCACTGGATATTTTGCGTGAATAAATGTTAGATCTTCACAAGGAAAACATATTTTTTAATAAATTTCAAACATACACAATAGACTTGTCACAAAATAAATTTTCAAAGCTCTCATACCCTCATTTTGTGCCTTTGATTACAAGAATTTTCCTAAATTTTTTAGATTTAATAAAAAATGTTTAGAGGTAGCTCTCTCGCTTTTAAATCTAAAAAATGAGGAACGTTTTTTCACCAAAGAACACAAAATGAGTAGATAAAAACTTGAAAAATCAAAAAAAATTTATCACCCTTTCTTTTTGAATGAACTATTGTGAAATGAAAATCGATCGGCAATACGAAAATAAGGGTTTTTTGGTTATGTAAATGGAAAGTTAGAAAGTACCGTTAATAATGTTTCTACTCGGAAATGGTATAAAAATGAAATACCCCCTGAATTCAATTTTAAATTGTAAAATATTTATTTTATTCGCTTTTATGAAAAAAAAAACATCTTAACATGTTTAAAAAAAAGACATTTGTTCTTAGGCTGAAATCTAGGGTATCCTAGAATTCAAAGAATTCAGAGTTCTTAGAATTCAAAGAGTTCTTTCTTAGAGTTCAAAGAGTTCCGAGAATTCAAAGCATTCCTACAATTCATAGATATCCTGGAATTCAAGGAGGTCCTAGAATTCAAAGAGTTCCTAAAATTGAAAGAACTCAGAGTTCTTAGAATTCAAAGAGTTCTTAGAGTTCAAAGAGTTCCTAAAAGCAAAGCATTCTTAGAATTCATAGATTTCTTAGAATTCAAAGAGTTCCTAGAATTCAAAAAGTTCCTAAAATTCAGAGAACTCTCAGAAAAGGAAGAATTCCTAGAATATCAAGAATTTGTAGAATTCCGAATTCTCAGAATTCGAAGAATTCTTAGGGTTCAAAGAGTTCTTACAAGTTCAAAGAGCTGCTAGAATTCAAAGAGTTTCTGGAATTCACGGAGTTCCTGGAATTCAAGGAGTTCTTAGAGTTCAAAGAATTCCTAGAATTCAACGCATTCCTAGAATTAATAGATTTCTTAGAATTCAGAGAGTTCCTAAAATTCAAAGAGTTCCTAATATTCTAAGAGTTCCTGAAATTCAAAGAAGTGCCAGAATTGGAAGAATTTCTATACATCCTAGAATTTGTAGAATCCAGAATTCTTAGAATTTAAAGAGTTCTTAGAGTTCAAAGATCTCATAGAATTCCTAGAATTCAAAAAGTCCCTAAAATTCAGAGAATTCCCAGAATTGGAAGAATTCCTAGAATATCAAGAATTTGTAGAATCCCAAATTCTTAGAATTCAAAGAGTTCTTCGAGTTCAAAAAGTTCTTACGAGTTCAAAGAGCTCCTAGAATTCAAAGAGTTCCTAGACTTCAAAGAGTTCCTGGAATTCAAGGAGTTCTTAGAGTTCAAAGAATTCCTAGAATTCAACGCATTCCTAGAATTCATAGATTTCTTAGAATTCAGAGAGCTCCTAGAATTCAAAGACTTCTTGCAATTCAAAGAGTTCCTAAAATTCAAAGAATTCCTAGAATTCGAAGAATTTTAAGGATTGAGAGAATCCAGGATATTTCAGGAATTTGGAGAAATCAAAGAATTTCTAGAACTCAAAAAATTCGTAGAATTTGAAGAATTCGTAACATTCAAAGAATTCAGATAATTCAAGGAATTAAGAGAATTCAAGGAATTTAGATGATTTAAGAAACTCAAAAATTCCTAGAATTTGAAGAATTCAAAGATGTGATAGAATTCCTAGAATTCTATAATACACCCTAGAATTCAAAGAGTTCCTGGAATTCAAAGAGTTCTTAGAGTTCCTAGAATTCAAAGCACTCATAGAATTCATACATTTCCTAGAATTCAAAGAGTTCCTGAAATTCAAAGAATGCCCAGAATTGGAAGAATTCCTCGAATTTTCAGAATTTCCAGAATCCAGAATTCTTAGAATTCAAAGAGTTCTTACGACTTCAAAGAGCTCCTGAAATTCAAAGAGTTCATAAAATTCAAAGAATTCCCAGAATTGGAAGAATTACTCGAATTTTAGGAATTTTCAGAATCCAGAATTCAAAGAGTTCTTACGACTTCAAAGAGCTCCTAGAATTCAAAGAGTTCCTAGAATTCAAAGAGTTCTTTGAATTCAAAGAGTTCCTAAAATTCAAAGAATTGCTAGAATTCGAAGAATTCAAAGAATTCCTAGAATTTTAAGAATTTAGAGATTCTAGGATATTTCACGAATTTGCAGAAATCAAAGAATTTTTAGAACTCAAGGAATTCATAGAATTTAAAGAAGTCGTAGCATACAAAGAATTCAGATAATTCAAGGAATTAAGAGAATTCGAAGAATTGAAAGAACTCATAGAATACAAAGAGTTTCTAGAATTTAAGGCATTCAAAGAAAATAAAAATAATACTAGAAATATAACAAAGTTTATCAATTTGATTGTTGGTGTTCGTAAAAGTATTTTTCTCCTTTACCTCCAAGAGGAAAAATACCAACGAATAACTCTCAATATTTGTCTTACTTTTAAGCTAATTTTTGAATTTGACTAAATTATATTTTACAATGAATAATGAAAATTTGATTTCTTTATTAGTAATTTCAGCCATTATTAGTAAAGTTACTGAATGGTAAAAAAATTAGTATAAGTAAATTATTAGTATAATGAGGTATGTGTAAAGTTATAATTAATGCAGTGTTAACTGAGATCGCCAATTGTGAATTTTGGTTTTTCGGTTTATAATTCTATTAATAAAAGCTCATAACCTAAGTATTAATTTTTCAATCGACTTTGAAATATTCGTCACGGGTCATAAAGAATTTGGCGAAAAATACTTTCAATCGGCCGGTAGCTCAGGCAGAAAGCGCTTCGGCTTCATAGCCGGAAGGTTGCGTGTTCGATTCTCGCTGCCTGCACTTTTCTCTATATATTTTTATTTTATTATTTATTTATTAAAATATTTATAAATATGATTTCCTTCAATCATTTTCAAAAAATATGCATAATAATGTTTTAAATGCCATCGTTCGCAAACAAATTTATTTTTTATAAATATTATTAATTTTTTTCATAATTGCAAATTATACTTATAATAATTAAAAGGATGCAAGAGGGTTTTTAAAAGAAAAATCGTATTTTGAATCAGGATTTTCAAACCGAACCGAATTCTGATTGAAAATATAATTTTTCGTTTTAAAAACCTTGCTCAAAATTTATACATCTAAATTTTAATATATAATTTGTATTTTATGAAAAATTAATAACATTTATAGAAAATAAATTTGAGGAAAACATGAGAAAGTCAAAAAAATTCAGTTTTTTTTCGTTAAAAAAAGCATTTAAAAAATTATTATTTGCATAATTTTTGAAGATTATTGGATCAAATCATATTTAAAAACATTTTAATGTATTGAGAATAAAAATAAAATAAAGTTTAAAAAGTACGGTCATCGAGAATAGAACACGCAACCTTCTGGCTATGAAGCCGAAGTGCTACCGCCTGAGCTACCAGCTGCTTGGAAGAGTTTTTCGTCAAAATCTATATATGAAGTGCGGCGAATATTTTAAAGTCGACTTTCTCGAAAACGTGGAAAAAACACACATTACTGCTTCGGCAAATTAACTCAGCTTTCACAAACAAAAATTATGAACCGAAACTAAAATCCCAATTGGCGTCTCCCCTTGTAAAATTATTATAATTTTGTTTTGCATAATGATATTAGTTTGAAATTTCCATCAAAACATATTGGATAGAGTTTGTTAACAATGGTGGAGGATGGGTCAATTTATTCCTAAATCCAGAAGCTGCTGAACAGAGTACTAATCATCAGTATGATAAACAGATATCGGTACTTATTGTAACATTCACAGGCAGATCATCGCACTAAAATGTATTAGTTGAAGCGTATGGGAAATGTGAGTGAATGAAAAGCTACTTGATTATGATGGGATGTGTGTATATATTCAGTGTTCGTTATAATTCACATCGAGATTGGAAAATACCCCAACAGCATGCAATATTGCTGCAAAGTTGCTACCGAGTTGTGAGAAAATCTTGCATCAATATTGTAACAACATCGCAACATAGCAGCAACGTTGCATCAACGTTGCAGCAACCTTGCGTCAACGTTGCAGCAACCTTGCATCAACCTTGCATCAACGTTGCAGCAACCTTGCACCAACGTTGCAGCTTTTGAGGGAATAATTTTAAAACATGCTTGAACGGTTAGCCAAAAGGGTAAATAATGTTATTGCTATTAATTAAAAATAATAAAAGTGTTAAACCTTTACGTAGCTGATAAATAACTGAGAACTGAAGATAATTGGAAATAACGTGACCACACTTGCCTTCGCCGATTGATAGCAGTTGCTTGTTAGTTAACAGCAACTCTTAAGTACCATTTCATGTTCAATTGTTAACGGTAATTTTTTTTTCATGTATTCCAATTCAGTGCAAGTACTTCAGCAGTACATGCAGAATAATTGTAAATAAAAAGCTAGAGAAGCATGCATCACGTTCTTCATTCCACTTTCGACTCGACAGTCGGAAATCGACCTACGGCTATTATTTTTCCTCTTGGCGAAGTTTCGTGGTAGAAAATGCAAAGTAAAACACCAATTTGAAATGTTTACGATGAAGGTTATTGCGATAAGTTTCTGAGAACTTGTTTAATTAATACAATATTGTAAGTTGGAGCACAAACACTATATTGATTTTTGCATCAACAACTAAGCAAACTGTTGGTAGAACTTTGTCCGGGAGCTTTTAAATTGTGCTTTTGAGAAGTTAAGGTAGCAGCGGTACTTTCATTTTCCATGCTAGGTGGGTAACGACGATTGGGGTAATTTGTAAATTTGTGAAACGAGCATACTAGGGGATGCTTATTATCAGCGACATAGCCAAATGATTCTCAACTTTTAATCGGTATGGTAATAGGGTGGTCCAAAAACGCATTGATTTTTTTTTATATTCATGCAAGTTTGGTCTGCAAAGTTGCTTTCCAAGTTTGGTCTGCAAAGTTGCTTTGCAAGTTTGGTCTGCAAAGTTGCTTTGCAAGTTTGGTCTGCAAAGTTGCTTTGCAAGTTTGGTCTGCAAAGTTGCTTTACAAGTAAACTTTGCAATCCCTACTTCACTTACTCGCCCTCTTCTTCTTTTCCCTTACCCCTTCCCCTTCCATTACCCCCACTTCACCTACTTCCTTTCCTCTCATGTTCCCTCACCACCACTGATAATCCCTACTTCACCTACTCAAACCTCTCATTTCCCACACTTCCCCTCTCTTCCACTTACTTCCGCTCACTCCACCTACTCACCCTCCTCTCATTTCACTTCCTTTTATCTCATTCTCCATCACTTCCCCTACTTTCCCCACATAAATTCCCCTACTTTCGCTCCCCTCATTTCCCCTCTCTTCCTCTACTTCCCGTCATTTTCTCTCACTTACCCTAGTTTCCTTCCCCTTACTTTCCCTCACTTCACCTACTCACTCTTTCATTTCACCTCACTTCATCTACTCACCATCCTCTCAGTTCACCTAATTTTCCACCACTTCCCCAACTTTTGCTTCTCTGAATTTCCCTAAATACGCTCCCATCCTTTCCCTTCACTTCCACTACTTCCCCTGATTTCCCTTACTCACTCTACACGCCCACTCCTCACTTTACCTGCTCTCACTCCATTTATTTCAACCTATCACCTCATTTTTAATCACTTCCTCTACTTTTCCTCTCCTGACTCCCCCTCACTCCCAATCATTTTTACTACTCTCCCTCCGATAATTTCACCGAAATTCCCCTAGTACTCCCTCATTTCCCCTCACTTACTCTACTTTCCCTCCCCTTACATTCTCCGCCA
>CAKNYM010052766.1:334271-349231 GCA_932195095.1 Andricus curvator
AAGGACAATATTTTTGATAATTAATGATAAATGATATCATAACTTTAGAATTATTATATAATATTTTTTTAGACCAAAAAAAAATTCTATTTTTATAAAAAATACCATTTTTTAACGAAAAATGCTTATATTACCTTTTATTGTTCAAATTTTGTAAATATTCTTTAGAATCTAATAATTTTTTAGTAAATGTACCGATTTCCGACATAAAAGAATTGTACAAAATTTTCTTTAAAATTGAATCTACACCTGAAATTACAGAATCAAAATTAATTCCTGGGTAAAAAAATTCACCGAGAAAAAAATAGTTTTCTATTATAAAAATTATGATTTTGTTCAAGTAAAGCGAAAACTTTTAAAAGCGCTGAAATAAAAATACGTTTAAGCAGCAAGAATCTATGCATATTGCAGGGATCACAGATTTTTTCTTCGAAAAAAGGGGATTTTTTTTTTAAAAGGGGAAATCTTTTTTCTTTTAAAGTACCAGCGTGTTGAACAAAAATTAATAAATGCAAAAATTTTAAAAGATTTGATTTTGTTTCACGCAATTTTTAAAATTAAATATAAAATTATTATTGATTTATAGACAATTTTAATATTTCATATTATCTAAAATCAAAAAAAGGACAATATTTTTGATAATTAATGATAAATGATATCATAACTTTAAATATAAAATATAAATATTCATCACTTTAGTCGAAAATTCATCTTTATGGCTTAAAATTGAACTATTTAGATAAAAAAAAAAGATTTTTTATTAGAAAATTCAACAATCTGGTTGAAAATTCAAATACCTGGTTAAAAATTCGTGAATTTTTCTGAAAATTCGTATTTTCGGTAGCATCACTGTAGTTCAAAATTACTTTCTTTGGTTGAAAAATAATTTTTAAACTGAATATTTAACGATTCAATTTTTGATTGAAAACTTATCTTTTTAGTAGAAATTTCATGTGTTTTGTTGAAAATTCGCCTTTTTTTATAGAAAATTCATCATTTTACTTGAAAATTCATCTTTATGATTTAAAATTTAACTATTTAGTTAAAAATGATTTTTTATTAAAAAATTGAACCATCTGGTTGAAAATTAATGTATTTTGCTGAAAATGCGTATTTTTGGTAGAAAATTAAATCTTTTTGGTTGAAAATTTAACTATTTGTCTAAAAGTTAAATTCTTTTGTTCAAAATGATTTATTGTTAGTTGAAGATTCTTCATTATAATTCAGAATTCATCTTTTTGGTTGAAAAATTAACAATTTTGTTCAAAATTCGTTTCTTTTTTATTTGAAAATTAATTTTCTTGGTTAGAAATACATCTTTGTGGTTGAAAATTCAACTATTCCAGTTAAAGATTCATTATTTTAGTTGAAAATTAATCTTTCTGGTTTAAAATTGAACTATTTAGATAAAAAAAAAGATTTTTCATTAGAAAATTCAACCATCTGGTTGAAAATTAATGTATTTTGCTGAAAATTCGTATTTTTGGTAGGAAATTCATCTTTTTGGTTGAAAATTCAAGTATTTGTTTAAAAGTTAAACTGTTTTCTACAAAATTATTTTTTTTTTTTTGTTGAAGACTCTTGATTATAATTGAAAAATCACCATTTTAGTGGAAAATTCATATTTTATGTTTAAAATTGAACTATTTAGATAAAAAAATAATTTTTTATTAGAAAATTTATTATTATTTATTAGAAAACTCAACCATCTGGTTGAATATTCATGTATTATGCTGAAAATTCGTATTTTTGGTAGGAAAATACATTTCTTTGGTTGAATATTCAAGTATTTGTTTAAAAGTTAAACTGTTTTGTTCAAAATTATTAATTTTTTGTTTGGTTAAAGATTGTTGATTATAATTTAAAATTCATCATTTTAATTGAAAATTCATCTTTATGATTGAAAATTTAACTATTTATTTAAAAAATTATTTTTTATCAGAAAATTGAACCATCTGTTTGAAAATTCAACAATCTGATTGAAAAATCGTATTTTTGGTAAAAAATTAATCTTTTTGGTTGAAAATTCAACTATTTTTCAAACAGTTAAACTCTTTTGTTAAAAATAAATTTTTTTCATGAAATATTCAGCATTCTACTTGAAAATTAATCACTTTTCTTAGGTTGGAATTTTTTTTTTTTTTTTAATTGAAAATTCGTTTTTTTTTTGGTCGAAGATTTATTTTTTAAACTGAAAATTGAACAAATCCAGTTGAATATTGCATCACTATAGTTAAAAATCACTGTCTTTCGTTAACAAATAATTTTTAAATTGAATATTTAACGATTCAATTTTTGGTTGAAAATTTATCTTTTTTATTTAAAATTTCATGCGTTTTGTTGAAAATTCGATTTTTTTAATAGAAAAATCATCTTTTTAGTTGAAAATTGAACTATTTGTTTAAAAATTAAACTCTTTTGTTATAGGATCATTTTCTTTGGATAAAGATTCAGCATTCTAATTGAAGATTAATCACTTTTTGTTGAAAATGTAACTTTTTTGTTGAAAATTCGTTTTTTTTGTTGAAAATTAATTTTCTTGGTTAGAAATACATCTTTGTAGTAGAAAATATATGTATGTTGCAGAAAATTAGTATTTTTGGTAGGAAATTCAACTTTTTGGCTGAAAATTTTAGTACTTATTTTTAAAAAAAATTTTTTTGGTTGAAGATTCTTGATTATAATTTAAAATTCATCATTTTAATTGAAAATTCATCTTTATGATTGAAAATTTAACTATTTATTTAAAAAGTTATTTTTTATCAGAAAATTGAACCATCTGGTTGAAAATTCAACAATCTGATTGAAAAATCGTATTTTTGGTAAAAAATTAATCTTTTTGGTTGAAAATTCAACTATTTTTCAAAAAGTTAAACTCTTTTGTTAAAAATAAATTTTTTTCATTCAAGATTCAGCATTGTAATTGAAAATCAATCACTTTGCTTAGAAATGTAACTATTTTGTTGAATTTTTTTTTTTTTTTTAAATTGAAAATTCGTTTTTTTTTTGTCGAAAATTCATTTTTTAAACTGAAAATTGAACAAATCAAGTTAAATATTGCATCACTGTAGTTAAAAATCACTGTCTTTGGTTAAAAAATAATTTTTAAACTGAATATTTAACGATTCAATTTTTGGTTGAAAATTTATCTTTTTTATTTGAAATTTCATGTGTTTTGTTGAAAATTCGCTTTTTTTTATAGAAAAATCTTCTTTTTAGTTGAAAATTCAACTATTTTTTTAAAAGTTAAACACTTTTGTTAAAAAATAATTTTTTTTGGATGAAGATTCAGCATTCTAATTGAAAATTAATCACTTTTTGTTGAAAATGTAACTATTTTGTTGAAAATTCGTTTTTTTTTGTTGAAAATTAATTTTCTTGGTTAGATATACATCTTTGTGGTTGAAAATTCATGTATGTTGCAGAAAATTAGTATTTTTGGTAGGAAATTCAACTTTTTGGCTGAAAATTCTATTATTTGTTTGAAATTTTTTTTTTTTTTTTGGTTGAAGATTCTTGATTATAATTTAAAATTCATCATTTTAATCGAAAATTCATCTTTATGATTGAAAATTTAACTATTTATTTAAAAAATTATTTTTTATCCGAAAATTGAACCATCTGTTTGAAAATTCAACAATCTGATTGAAAAATCGTATTTTTGGTAAAAAATTAATCTTTTTGGTTAAAAATTCAAGTATTTGTTGAAAAGTTAAACTGTTCAAAATTATTTTTTGTTTGGTTGAAGATTCTTGATTATGAATGAAAATTCATCTTTATGATTGAAAATTTAACTATTTAATTAAAAAATTATTTTTTATCTGAAAATTGAACCATCTGGTTGAAAATTCAACAATCTGATTGAAAAATCGTATTTTTGGTAGAAAATTAATCTTTTTGGGTGAAAATTCAACTATTTTTTAAAAAGTTATCTTTTTTTAAAAATTAATTTTTCAAAATAAAGATTCAGCATCCTAATTGAAAATTAATCTCTGGTTAAAAATTTAACTATTTTATTGAAAATTTGTTTTTTAAAATTGAAAATTCGTTTTTTTTTTGGTCGAAAATTAATTTTTTATACTGAAAATTGAAGAAATCCAGATGAATATTGCATTATTGTAGTTAAAAATCACTCTCTTTGGTTGAAAACTAATTTTTAAACTGAATATTTAACGATTCAATTTTTGGTTGAAAATTTAACTTTTTTAATTGAAATTTCATGTGTTTTTTTGAAAATTCGCGTCTTTTTATAGAAAATCATCTTTTTAGTTGAAAGTTCAACTATTTGTTTAAAAGTTAAACTCGTTGGTTAATAAATCATTTTCTTTGGATGAAGATTCAGCATTCAAATTGAAAATTAATCACTTTTTATTGAAAATGTAACTATTTTGTTAAAAATTCGTTTTTTTTTTTGTTTGAAAATTAATTTTCTTGGTTAGAAATACATCTGGTTGAAAATTCATGTATTTGTTGAAAAGTTAAACTGTTTTGTTCAAAATTATTATTTTTTTTGTTGAACATTCTTGATTACGATTGAAAATTCATCTTTATGATTGAAAATTTAACTATTTAATTAAAAAATTATTTTTTATAAGAAAATTGAACCATCTGGTTGAAAAATCAACAATCTGATTGAAAAATCGTATTTTTGGTAGAAAATTAATCTTTTTGGTTGAAAATTCAACTATTTTTTAAAAAGTTATCTTTTGTTAAAAATTAATTTTTTTATTATTAAAGATTCAGCATTCTAATTGAAAATTAATCTCTTTCGTTAAAAATCTAACTATTTTTTTGAAAATTTGTTCTTTCAAATTGAAAAATATTTTTTTGTTTGGTCGAAAATAAAGGACTGACTCTGATCCCTGATATTAAAAAAAAAACGTCTTTATTCTTCGCTTGATCAATCGAAAATCGGCTAACAATTTAAGCTACAACACGGCACACAAAAATCAATTAAAAACATCAAACACGTTAATTTTACGACAAAGAACAGAGGAGAGAAAGCACAATAGAAACAAGCGATTATTTGAGATATATGTGAGCTTTGATTCAGTTTCAGTCGCTTCAGTCAGCTTTATGAAATCAACTTTTTTTCTCTTTTTTTTTAAACGATATAGTATCTTATTGGGCTCTCATCTGATTCTGTGAAGGCTTTCTATGTGAAAATAGTTCAATTCTGTACATAAAGTTCGTTAGCTAAATACTTTATCTTCCTTTGAACCTTTTTTTTTTTAATCCCAATCTGTGAAAAAACGCGTACAATTCAATATTTGAAACGAAACTTCATGTACAGAAGGAATTTTTGAAATTAAATTGAAAAATGATTACCTAGTGCGTGCATGTGTTCGGAGAGCTTACCATAGAAGTGACTTAAGGGTCCTGCGTGAGCATGCGAAGATTCGCCATTAGAAAAAGTATCAAATATTTATTTAAGAAATTGAAAAAAAAATTAAAAGGAAAAAATTTTGTTTTATTATTTAATCTTTTCGAATACAATTTACTTTGATTCTTGAATTAAAAATTTGTATTTGATTTGTGGGGACATCTCCCAAAAAGCTTCCATTTGGTGCGAAAAAATGGATTTAAAAAAAAAATTTCGACTTAATATTATTTATTATTATTTCAAATGATTTTGAAAGATTTAAAAAGAATTTTAAACATTTCAGAAGAATTGAAAGATTTATGATTTGGAACAGGGAATTTTTTTAAATAATTATAATTCTGAATATGATTTTATTTAAATTCCCTTTCTTTTTTTCGTTTTTATTTTCCCTGCCCTAAACTCAAAATTATAATTCTTCAAGAAATTTCCTATTCAAAATTTTCAAAATTCAAAATTATAATTCTTTACCGGAATTCCCTATTCCAATTGTCAAAATAATATTTCCTTTCTGAAATTTCCAGGGAAAAAATCAAAAATATAATTGTTTACTAAAATATTCCCTGTTCCAAGTCAGAATGATATTTCTTTTAATAATTTTCTATTATAATTCAGAAATATAGTAACTCCCTTTTTCTAAAATTTGAAAGAGGAAAGTTTCAAATACTTAAAAACTTTTATTTTCGAAAAAAAGAATATTTAAATTTAAAAAAATTCTGATTTGGAACAAGGAACTTTAAAATTGTGACGAATTCTGACTTTGAGCAAGATTTTTTTAAATTCCTTTCTTTCAAATTAGAATTAAAATTCTTTTTCAAAACTTCCGTCTCATCTCAAAACTCACGGTTCCAAGTCAGAATAATATTTATTTATAAAATTTTCTACTAGAATTAAAAACAGGGATTTTTTCAAAATTCCCTTCTCCTAAATTAGAATTAAAATTTGTTTCAAAAATTCCCGTTCAATCTAAAAATTATATTTCTTAACGATACATATTTTTAACTGAATATATTATTAATAATTATTAATAATAATTCTTCGGGATCAATTTTTGCAGAGGATATTTTTCTCTGTCACAATATTTTTTTGAAGCAACACAAAGTCAACAAAAAATTTAAAAAATTTGTTTTTGTTATATTAAATTAAAAAATTAATAATATAATTAAATAAATAAAATTAAAAAATTAAATTATATTAAAAAATAAATAAATAAAAAAAATTAAATATTAAAACTGCAAAGGACAGTTTTTCAACTTTTAAAAAATTTTCAATATATATTGTTATTGTTATCCTTCAAATTTAATAAAAATCCACAGTTATTTTTGCATCAAATGGAAGCATTTTGGTAAGTATCCCCAAAAATCCAAGGATTTTTTTTTTCATTTCAGCCAATTTAATTTGAAAATGGTAATAAACGATATTTTTTATATTGACAGGCCTCGGACTCAATTTAAGTATAAAAAATAGTGTAAATAGTGTGACAAATTTCGAAAAATAGTGTAAAAAAGTATCATAAATTCATTTTTCTTGGTTGAAAATGATCTTTTTTGTCGAACATTCAACTTTTCCAGTTGAAAATTTAACTTTCTCATAAAAAATTCGTTTTTTTGGACTGAAAATTCGACTATTTAGGGTTTTAGTTAAAGTTTAATCTCTTTAGTTTAAATATTTGACAATTTCGTTGAAAATTCGTCTTCGTACCTTGAAAATTTAATTATTTTGTTAAAAATTTTAATTTTTTTTTTTGAACTATTTTCTTACAAAGTTATTTATTTTTTTGGACAGAAAAGTAATTTTTTATTGAAAATTCATGTTTCTTATTTGGCTTCAATATTCAACTATTTGGTGCAAATTTAACTATTTTGTTAAAAGTTCATCTCTTTTGCTTCAAAGTTAAACTATCTACTATTATATTTGTGGTTAAAAATTTTATTATTTGTTTGAAAAATTAAAAATTAAAAAATTTTTGGCTTAAAAAAACAACAATTTTATTACAATTTTTTCTCTCTTGACGAAAAAATTTTATATGGATTAAAAGTCAATTATTTTGTTAAACATTTATCTTTTTGATTTTAAAATTCAACTCTTTCTGTAGAATTTTCATTTTTTTTGGTTTAAAATTGAACTGTCTCGTTTAAAATTAATCTTTTTTTTTAAATTAACTGTTTTGTAGAAAAATCGTACTTTCGGGTCGAAAATTTAACAATTTCATAGAAAATTTAACTATTTGGTTGAAAATGTATGTATTTTGTTGAAAATTCGTCTTTGTTGGATTATTCCAACTGTTTTTTATATTGAAATAAAAATATTTTTGTGATGAAATATCAAATATTACCTTTTACGTTGAAAGTTTAACTACTTTATTAAAAGTTTATTTTTTTGGTTGAAGGTTCATAATTTTAGTTGAAAATAATTTTTTTAACTACAAATTTAACAATTTTGTTGAAAATTCAACTTCTCGGGTTGGAAATTCAACTGTTTTTTTATAGAAAATTGGACTTTTTGTCTCAAAAATTCAAATTTGCTATAAGATTCAACTATTTCGTACAAAATTAAATTTTTTTTGTGCGGAAAATTCGTTTTCTTAATTCAAAATTAATCTTCTGAGTTGAAAATTTAACTATTTGATTAAAAAATGATGTATTTTGTTTAAAATTAGTCTTCTTTGGTAACAAATTATTCTGTTTTGATAGAAAGTTCATCTTTTTTGGTTAAAAATGCTTGGTTGAAAATTAATCTGTGTTGGTTGAGGATTCATAATTTTAGTTGAAAATTCTATTTTTTTCATTGTTAAAAATTTACTTTTTTTAACTGAAAATTTAAAAATTTTGTTGGAAATTCAACTGATGGGTTGTAAATTCAAGTATTTTGTTCAAAATTATATTTTGGTTGAAAATTCAATTACTTGGTTAAAAAATCATATATTTTGTTGAAAAATCTTCTTGTTAGGTTGAGAATTGAACTATTTAAAAAAAAATTAAACTATTTTTTTTAATTCGATTGTTATTTATTAAAAATTAAAATAATTTTTTATTTAAAATTTTAGATAAAAAATCATCTATTTTGTTGAAAATTCTTCTTGTTAGGGTTAAAATTGAACTTTTTTTTTAATTAACCAATTTCTTTTTAAATTCGATTGTTTTTTATTGAAAATTAAAATCATTTTTGGTTTGAAATTTTAGTTGAAAAACGATCTATTTTGTTGAAAATTCAACTATTTTGTCTGGAAATTCAAATTTTTGCTGGAAATTCAACTCTTTAGTTAAAAAATCATTTTTTTTGTTGAAAATTTAACTACTTGGTTGAAGTACTTTATTAATTTATAAAAAAAGTGTCAAATAGTGTCAATAGTGTGGTGAGTGCGAGGCCTGTATTGATCCCTTTTTGTACTGGATTTGAAAAAATAATTTCTCCACTCATTAGTAAAAATTGTTATGTGCATAAAATGCAATAGTGAAGTAAATGCGACAAGTGATTGTGCCTAGTGTAGAATTGTAATTGTTTTTTTTTCTTTTTAGGAACAATTAATAAAAAATAAACATAAAACCCACCTGGAGCTTCCGAAGAAGTAGAGATTTTGACATCATAAGTGTAAGTTCCTTCTTCGTTCGATGCTCTCAAACGGTAATCCCTTTCGGTATCGCTCTTCTGAACACTGTCGATGGTTAGAATTGCAGTCCACTTTCCTTTTCCCTGTTAAACAAAATTTAACAATTACTAAAAAAGTCGTTGCAATAATATTTTAATATTTTTAGTATTTTCAAATATCGTATATTTGAAGAGAAAAAGGGAAAGTTTTTTGAGAATAGGGGAAAAAGGGGAATTTCAAGAAAAAAGGGGAAACTAAGAAAAAAGGGGAAGACCGTACACCCTGTAATATAGAAAGCTCGAAACAAAAACAGGCCATTCTTTTTTATTGAAAGGTAATCTTTTTTGGTTGAGAATTCAACTATTATGTTGAAAATTCGTATTTTTTGGTCAAATTCAACTATTTTTGATTAAAATTTAAAATAATTTTTTATTGAAATATCAACTATTACATTTTTCTTTGTAAATTCATGTATTTAGTTGAAAATTCGTCTTTCATGGTAAAAAAATAATCTTCTTGGTTGAAAATTAATCTTTTTGATTGAAAATTCAACTATTTGGTACGAAATTCAAATTTTGGTTCAAAATTCAACTATTTGATTAAATATTTTTCAAATATTTTGGTAAAAATTCTTCTTTTTAGATTGAAAATGCAACTATTTTGACAGAAAATTCAAATAATTGGTTCGAAATTCAAATTTTGGTTGAAGGTTGAACTATTTGGTTAAAAAATCATCTATTTTGTTGAAAACTCTTCTTTTTAGGTTGAAAATTCAGTCATTTTGGTGGAAAATTCAACTATTTGATTCGAAATTCAAATTTTGGTTAAAAATTCAACTCTTTTGTTGAAAATTCAATTGCCTTGTACAAAATTTGTCTTTTCAAATTAATTTTTCAAATGGAAAATTTAGCTATTCTATTTTTTGTTGAAAATTTCTTTCTCTTGATTAAAAGTTAACTTTTTTGTTGATAATTTCATTTTTATCGATTTAAAAGTCAACACCTTTCTAAATTTTATTTAATTTACTTTCTAATTTTCTTCTATTAAAAATTAAACTATTTGGTTGAAAATTAACTTTTTTGTTAAAAATTCATACTTATAGGTTGAAAATATAATTTCTTTGCAGAAATATGTCTTTTTGGTTTTAAAAATCATCTCTTTTGAAAGAAACTTAGTCCTTTTTGGTAAAAATGTAACTTTTTGGTTCAAAATTAATCTTTTCTGGTTGACAATTCAACTATTTTTTCTAAAATTCCTCTTTTTTGGTTAAATTCAACTGTGAATTTAAACATTCCATTTTTAATTGAACGCTGGCGTTTTTGGTTAAAAATTCAACTATTTTGGTAGAAAATTATACTATTTGGTTGGAACTTCAAATTTTTGTTTAAAATTCTTCTTTTTGGATTAAAAAATCAATATTATTTTGTTGAAAATTCAACTTTTTGGTTAAACATAACTTTTTCCTTGAAAATTCATATTTTTAGATTGAAAATTGATGTATTTTGTTGAAAAATTGTCTTTTTGAGTAAAAAAATTAATTTTCTTGAAAATTGAACTACTTGTTTAAAATTTAACTATTGCATTTTTGGTTAAAAGATAATCTTGAAAATTCAGCTTTTTGGTTCAAATTTTACTTTAGAAATTATTTTAAACATTTTTTAAATCATCTATTTTGTTTGAAATTTCATTTTTTAGGTCAAAAATTCTAATTTTAGTGGTAAATATAATTATTTGGTAGAACATAACTTTTTTCATGAAAATATTTGGTTGAAAATAACTTTTTTCTTGAAAATCGATGCATTTTGTTGAAAATTTGAATTTTTTAGGTTGAAAATTCAACTATTTGGTTGAAAATTAATTTTTCTAACTGAAAATTTAACTATTCTATTTTTCGTTGAAATTTGATCCTTTTTAGTTGAAAAGTAAACTGTTTGGTTGAAAATTGATTTCTTTTATTCGACAATTAGACTATTTTCTTAAAAATTCATGTATTTCATTGAAATTTCGTTTTTTTGGTAGAAAATGAAGATTGTTGCTTGGAAATTCAACTTTTTGGTTGAAAAATAAACTATTTTTTTATAAATTCAACTATTTGGTTTAAAATTAAACTATTTTCGTGAAAATTTAACTATTTTGTTGAAAACACATTTTTTTGGGTTGAAAATTTATTTTTAACTGATAATTTAACTGTTCCATTTTTGGTTGAAAATTGATCTTTTTTAGTTTAAAAATCTACTGTTTGGTTGAAAATTGATCTCTATTAGTCGAAAATTCGAATATTTTCTTGAAAATTCATGTATTTTATTGAAATTTCGTTTTTTCGGTAGAAAATTAAGATTGTTGCTTGAAAATTCGACTTTTTGGTCGAAAAATGAACTATTTTTTTGAAAATTCAACTATATGGTTAAAAATGTAAGTATTTCGGTGAAAAATTTAACTTTTTTGTTGAAAATTCCTTTTTTTGGGTAAAAAAAAATAATTTTTTGTTCTAAAAAAATTTATTTGTTAAATTGAAAATGATTGCAAATTTAACTGTTCCATTTTTTATTGTAAGTTTATCGGTTTTAGTTGAAAATTCAACTATTCGGTGAAAAATTCAACTATTCGGTTGAAAATTCAACTATTTGGTTGAAAATTCAACTATTTTGTTGAAAATACAATATTTTTCCTGGAAATCAGTTTCAGATTGAATTCAGTATGTTACCTACATTACTTTTATTTTTAAAAATGGATTCACTCATTTTCGTGATATATAAAAGTCGTGTAATCCAAAATTTGAAACATTTTAGGCCCCGCAATATAAGATTTGTTGAATTTTTAGGAGAAATACCTTTTTCTGGTATTATAAATAAAATACACTGAATTTATTTTCAATTTGAATATCGAAACGAAAAAATAAAAAATTGCGAAGGCGAGAATCTTGCACGTCATGTCAGTCTGGCGTTTCTCGTCTGACATTTAAAACTATTGTTTGAATTCAGCGGAATTTCATTAGAGTCTAGCGAGTAACTTGTGCCTCACATACGATGACAGAGATCGCAGAAAATACGATGTGAATTTCTGATCCAGACGATGCGATGGTACACAGATGCGTTGCAATACTGAATTTCGAGTAGCTTTACTCAGAGAAATAAGAAGAAGACGGTCTTGCTTCACCCGAAGCAAATCAACCAGTCAGCGTTCAAATTTTGGTTGAAAATTCCACTTTTTGATTGAAAACTGAACTATTTTGTTGAAAATTAAACTATTTTGTTGAAAATTACATTGTTTTTGATTAAAAAATAAAATGATTTTTGGTTGACAAATCAACTATTACATTTTTCGTAGAGAATTTATCGTTTTTCGTTAAAATTCATGTATTTATTTGAAAATTCGTCTTTTATGGTACGAAATTAATATTCTTGGTTGGAAACTGACGTTTTCAGTTGGAAATTCAACTATTTGGTTAAAAAATCATCTATTTAGTTGAAAATTCTACTTTTTAGTTTGAAAAATCAACTTTTTTTGGTAGAAAATTCAATTATTTTGTTGAAAATTTGATTGTTTTTTTATTAAAATTAAAATCATTTTTGGTTTAAAATTTTATTTAAAAAATAATCTATTTTGTTGAAAATTAGACTTTTTAGGTTGAAAATTCAAATATTTTGTCCCAAAATTCAAATTTTAGTTAAAAATGCAACTGTTTAATTAAAAAATCATCTATTTTATTGGAAATTCGACTATTTTGTTCAAAAATTCAAATTTTCATTGAAAATTCAACTGTTCAATTAAAAAATCATCTATTTTGTTGAAAATTCAACTATTTTGTTTATAAATTCAAATTTTTGTTGCAAATTCAATTATTTAATTAAAAAATCATCTATTTTGTTGAATATTCTTGTTCTAAGGTCAAAAATTCAACTATTTCATTAGAAAATTAATCTATTTGGTTTAAAATTGAATTTTTTTTATTAAAAAATAAAACGATTTTTGGTTGAAAAATCAACTATTACATTTTTCGTAGAGAATTTATCGTTTTTCGTTGAAAATTCATGTATTTATTTGAAAATTCGTCTTTTATGGTACGAATTAATATATTTGGTTGGAAACTGATGTTTTCAGTTGAAAATTCAACTATTTGGTTAAAAAATCATCTATTTAGTTGAAAATTCTACTTTTTAGGTTGAAAATTCTACTATTTTTGGTAGAATTTGATTGTTTTTTATTCAAACTTAAAATAATTTTTGGTTTAAAATTTAAAAAAAAAAATCATCTATTTTGTTGAAAATTAGACTTTTTAGGTTGAAAATTCAACTATTTTGTCCGAAAATTCAAATTTTAGTTAAAGATTCAACTGTTTAATTAAAAAATCATCTATTTTGTTGGAAATTCAACTGTTTTGTTCGAAAATTCAACTATTTAATTAAAAAATCATCTATTTTATTGAAAATTCAACTATTTTGTTTAGAAATTCAAATTTTTGTTGAAAATTCAACTATTTAATTAAAAAATCATCCATTTAGTTAAAAATTCAACTATTTTGTTTGAAAAGTCAAGTTTTGGTTGAAAATTCAACTATTTAGTTAAAAAATCATCTATTTTTTTAAATATTCTTGTTCTAAGGTCAAAAATTCAACTATTTCAGTAGAAAATTAAACTATTTGGTTGAAAATTGAGTTGTTTTTGATTAAAAAATAAAATGATTATTGGTTGAAAAATCAACTATAACTTTTTTCGAAGACAATTGATCGTTTTTAGTTAAAATTCATGTATTTATTTGAAAATTCGTCTTTTATGGTAAGAAATTAATATTCTTGGTTGGAAACAGATCTTTTCAGTTGAAAATTCAACTATTTGGTTAAAAAATCATCTATTTAGTTGAAATGTCTTCTTTTTGGGTTAAAAATTTAACTATTTAGTTAAAAAATCATCTACTTTATTGAAAATTCTTCTAAATAGTTGAAAATCAACTATTTTGGTAGAAAATTCCACTACTTTGTTGAAAATTTAATTTTTTTGTAAAAAATTTGTCTTTTTGGTTTGAATTATTATCTCTTTTGGTAGAAATTGATAATTTTTGTCAAAAATTAACTGTTTGGTTGAAAATTCAACTTTTTTGGTTAAAAGTTCTATCACTTTGTTGAAAATTCGACAATTTTGTTAAAAAATTAACCTTTTAAATTAAAAACTAATCTTTTGTTTGAGAACTCAACTATTTTCTTGAAAATTCGTGTTTTTTGGTTAAAATATCAACTATTACATTTTTCGTAAAGAATTTATCATTTTTCGTTGAAAATTCTTGTATTTAGTGAAAAATTCGTCTCTTATGGTAGAAAAATAATCTTCTTGGTTGAAAACTGCTTTTTATGTTAAAAATTCAATTATTTTGTAAAAAAATTATCTATTTAGTTGAAATATCTTGCTTTGGGTTGAAAATTCAACTGCTTTGGTTGAAAGTTCAACCATTTTGTCCGAAAATTCAAATTTTAGTTAAAAATTCAATTGTTTAATTAAAAAATCATCTATTTTGTAGAAAATACAACTATTTTGTTTGGAAATTCAAATGTTGGTTGAAAATTCAACTATTTAGTTGCAAAATCATCTCTTTTGTTGAAAATTAGACTTTTTAGGTTGAAAATTCAACTATTTTGTTCGAAAATTCAAATTTTCAATGAAAATTCAACTGTTTAATTAAAAAATCATCTGTTTTGTTGAAAATTTAACTATTTTGTTTAGAAATTTAAATTTTTGTTGAAAATTCAACTATTTAATTAAAAAATCATCTATTTAGTTGAAAGTTCAAATATTTTGTTTGAAATTTCCAGTTTTTGTTGAAAATTCAACTATTTAGTAAAAAAATCATCTATTTTTTCAAAAATTCAACTTTTTTGTTTAGAAATTCAACTACTTAGTGAAAAAAATCGACTTTGTTAAAAATTCAACTATTTTGTTTGGAAATTCAATTTTTTTTTTTAAATTCAACTATTTTGTTTGGAAATTCAAATTTTGGTT
>CAKNYM010052766.1:360589-377494 GCA_932195095.1 Andricus curvator
GAATTTTATTATTCGGGAATTTTATAATTAAGGATTTTCATTATTCGGGAATTTTCCAATTCGGTGATATTATGAACTTTTCAGGAATTTTATCATTCGGGAATTTTCCAATAGGGAATTTTATTATTCGGGAATTTTCCAATTCGGTAATATTATATACTATTCAGGAATTTTATTATTTGGGAATTTTATAATTCGGGAATTGTATTATTAGGAAATTTTATTATTCAGGAATTTTCCAATTCGGGAATTTTATTATCCAGGAATTTTCCAATTCAGGAATTTTATTATTCAGGAATTTTCCAATTCGGGAATTTTATAATTCGGTCATATTGAAAACTGTTCAGGAATTTATTTTATAACTCGGGAATTTTATTATTCAGGAATTTTCCAATTCGGGAATTTTATTATTCAGGAATTTTCCAATTCAGGAATTTTATTATTCAGGAATTTTGCAATTCGGGAATTTTATCATTCGGGAATTTTACAATTCGGTCATATTGAAAACTATTCAGGGATTTATTTTATAACTCGGGAATTTTATTAATCAGGAATTTTCCAATGCGGGAATCTTATTGATCGGGAATGTTACAATTCAGGAATTTTATTATTCGGGAATTTTATTATTCAGGAATTTTCCAATTCGGTCATATTAAAAACTGTCCATGAATTTATTTTATAATTCAGGAATTTTATTATTCAGGATTTTTGTCATTCGGGAATTTTATAATTCGGCAATTTTATTATCAGGGAATTTTATAATTAGGAATTTTCATTAATTGGGAATTTTAATATACGGACATTTGACTATTCCGGAATTTTATTATTCGGAAATTTTCCAATTCGGGAATTTTACAGTGTCCGGAATTTTATTTTTCCGGATTTTTCAGTCGTCCCATTGAATCTTTGATAGGAAGATTCAATAATTCTATTTTTGCTAGTTATTATTAATTAATCTATAATTATTATTCACACAAATCAAATTTTTTTCCATCCAACGAAATATTATGATATAAATTTTAAACTAGGGAAAACAGATGACCCACTTGGAACAGAGATAAACTGCCTCAAAGGTCGTGGAAACCCAAGATTTACGAGACAAAAAAGCCAGTTGATTAAGTTTCCCATATTTCGCGGTATACCCCGTACCATATAGTTAAGCACGGAATCTTGAGCCAATTACTAGTTTGTTACCGAATTTAAATTAAATTTTCTAAAAATTTTGAACATTCCTTGGAATTTAAAAAAATACCCTAAATTCTTTAAAATCCCTTGAAAATACTTCAAGCTCTTTGAAGTTTCTTGGAATTTGCAAAAATACCCTACATTATTTTAAATCCTTCGGAATCACTTTAAATCATTGAAATATATTACAAATACCCTAAGATATTTTGAATCCTTTAAAATCTTTTGAAAATCCTTGAAATTTTTTAAAACTCTTGAAAATTCTTAGGAACCCCCTAAAATGATTGAAATCTATCAAAAATTCCTTGGAATCTTTTAAAATACCCTAAAATATTTCTAATCCTTTGAAACTCTTTAAAGATCTTGAAAATTCCTTGGAGCCTTTTTAAATACCCTAAAATCTTTTGGAATCCCTTAAAATGATAGAAATATATTAAAAATTACTTTGAATTTTTCTAAATACCCTAAAATATTTTAAATTCTTTAAAATCTTTTGAAATCCCTTGACGATTTTTAAAGCTCTTTAAAAATTCCTTGGAATATTTAAACATACCCTAAAATCTTAAAAATACTCTGGAATCGCTTAAAGTAATTGAAATATACTAAAAATTACTTGGATTTTTATCAATTATCCTAAAATATTTTAAATCCTTTAAAACCTTTTGAAATTCCTTGACAAAAAAAATACTTTTTAAGACTTTAAAAAAAAAGACTTAGCTCTTTGAAATTCCTTGGAATCTTAAAAATACCTCAAAATCTTTAAAATCCACTGGAATCACTTGAAATTATTTAAATCTTTTAAAATACAACAAAATGTTTCAAATTCCTTTGGAATCTCTTAAAATGATTGAAATCTATTAAAAATTACTTTGAATTTTTTTAAATACCCTAAAATATTTCAAATTCTTTAGAATATTTTGAAATTCTTTGACAATTTTTAAAGCTCTTTTAAAATTTCTTGGAATTTTTTCAAATAACCTAAAATCTTTAAAATCCTTTGGAATAACTTCATATTATTGAAAGCTAATAAAATACCCTAAAATATTTCAAATCCTTTGAAATCCCTTGAAACTCTTTAAAGCACTTGAAAATTCCATGGAATTTGTAAAAATACCCTAAATTATTTAAAATCTTTTAGAATCCCTTAAAATGATTAAAATCTATTAAATATTCCTTGGAATTTTTTTAAATACCCTGAAATATTTCAAATCTTTTATAATCCCTTCAAACGTTTTAAAGCTCTTGGAAATTCCTTGGAATTTTTAAAAATACCCTATAATCTTTAAAGTACTTTGTAATCCCTTATAAAATGATTGAAATGTATGAAAAATTCCTTGGAATGTTTTTAAATACCCTAAAATATTTCAAATCCTTTGAAACCTTTTGAAATCCCTTGCAACTTTTTAAACCTCTTGAAAATTCCTTGGAATTTCTAAAAATACCCTAAAATACTGAAAGTCCCCTGGAAGCCCTTAAAATGATTAAAATCTATTCAAAAATCCTTGGAATCTTTTAAAAAACACAGAAATATTTCAAATCCTTTGAAATCCCTTCAAATTTTTTAAAGCTCTAGGATATTCCCTGGAATTTTCAAAAATACCCTGTAATCTTTAAAGTACTTTGAAATCCTTTATAAAATGATTAAAATGTATAAAAAATTCTTTGGAATTTTTTCAAATACTTTTAAATATTTCAAATCCTTTGAAATCTTTTGAATCCCTTGCAACTTTTTAAACCTCTTGAAAATTCCTTGAAATTTCTAAAAATACCCTAAAATCCTTTGAAATCCCTTCAAGCCATTGAAATTTATTAAAAATTCCTTGGAATTTTTGTTAATTCCCTAAAATATTTCAAATTCCTTGAATTTTAAAATTCGGTAGTATTACAAACTGTCGGAAATTTCATAATTCGGGAATATTATTATTCGGGAATTTTATTATACGTACATTTTATTTTTCGGTAATTTTCGAATTCGGTAATATTATAAACTGTTCAGGAATTCTATTATTAGGGACTTTTCCAATTCGGGAATTTTATCATTCAGGAGTTTTATTATTCGGGAATTTTTCAAGTCGGTAATATTATAAACTATTCAGGAATTTATTTTATAATTCGAGAATTTTATTATTCAGGAATTTTCCAATTCCGCAATTTTCTTATTCGGGAATTTTCTTAATCAGGTATTTTCCAATTCGGGAATTTTATTATTCGAGAATTTTATTTTTTGGGAATTTTCCAAATCGCTAATATTATATAATAAACTGCTCAGAAATTTATTTTATAATTCGAGAATTTTATTATTCAGGAATTTTCCAATTCCGAGATTTTTTTATTCGGGAATTTTATTTATCAGGAATTTTCCCATCCGAGAATTTTATTATTTTGGAATTTTCGAATTCTATAATTTTATTATTCGGGAATTTTCCAATTCGGTAATATTATAGACTGTTCAGGAATTTATTTTATAATTCGGCAATTTTATTATTCAGGAATTTTCCAATTTCGATATTTTTTTATTTGGAAATTTTATTATTCGGGAATTTTATTAATCAGGTATTTTCCAATTCCGGAATTTTAATATTCGGGAATTTTTTTGTTCGGGATTTTTTTATTCGGAAATATTGTAATTCGGGAATTTTATAATTTGGGAATTTTATTATTGGGGAATTTTATTATTTAGGAATTTTACAATTTGGGAATTTTATCATTCACGAATTTTCCAATTCGGTTATATTAGAAACTGTTGAAGAATTTGTTTTATAATTCGGGAATTTTATTATTCAGGTATTTTCCAATTCCGGAATTTTATTGGTCGGGAATTTTATTATTCGGGAATTTTCCGATTAGGTAATATTATAAAATGTTCAGGAATTTATTTTACAATTCGGGAATTTTATCGTTCAGGAATTTTATTATTCGGGAATTTTCGAATTCGGTCATATTATAAACTGTTCAGGAATTTATTTTATAGTTCGGGAATTTTATTATTCAGGAACTTTCCAATTCGGGAATTTTATTATTCGGAAATTTTCCAGTTCCGGAATTTTATTATTCAGAAATTTCCAATTCAGGAATTTTATCATTCGGGAATTTTCCAGTTCGATAGTATTATAAACTGTTCATGAATTTTATTATTCAGGAATTTTCCAATTCCAGAATTTTATTATTCGGGAATTTTATTACTCAGGTATTTTCCAATTCCGGAATTTTATTTTTCGGTAATATTATAAACTGTTCAGGAATGTATCTTATACATCCCTTATAAAATGATTGAAATGTAATAAAAATTCCTTGGCATTTCTAAAAATAACCTAAAATCCTAAAAATCCTTTGAAATCCCTTCAAGCCATTAAAAATGATTATAAATTCCTTGGAATCTTTAAAAATTCGCTCTAATATTTCTAATCCCTTGAAATCCCTCGAAAATCTTTAAAGCACTTTAAACTTCCTTGGAATTTATAAAAATAGGGGAAACCTCCTTACAGTGGATAATGCAGCCTACAGTGGATAACCATTAATTAAAAATACTAATACATGTAAAATAAATAATTTAATTATTAGCTAAGACACTATACGTGTTCATAAATTAAAATTAATTATTTTTCTTTCATTTGTGCTCTTAATTAATCATTATCCACTGTAGATTGCATTATCCACTGTAGAGAGGTTCCCCCTATCCTAAAATCTTTAAAACACTTTAGAATGCCTTAAAATGATTGAAATCTATTAAAAATTATGGAAAACTATTAAAAATTGAATTTCAAAAATTTAAATTAGGTTCACTAAAAAAAAATCGAGAATATTTGTGTCGATCGATTAGCATGGTACTTTCATTAATTAATAACTAGATTTTCAAACTGCCCGGGCATTAATAGTAGCGCTCAGCCGCTACCTAAAATTTTCCCGTGACTAAAAGTTCCCTCGTATTTTACTCCCAGACTGGTCGAAGCTCGATAATTAATTATCACGATGATATTACGGCACAGGTTTCGAAGAGAATTTCTGATGTGCAGCCAGCCACATGGTAGTAACCCACTTACTGAAATCTCATCAACGACATCATTCAACATACAAGAACCTACTTTTTGTGAATTAAAAAAAAATGACATTAGGGTCTAGAATTTAAATTTTTTATTTAAAAAATTTTATTTTTTACTTTTTTTATTTTTTTAAGTGTCGAAAGCTTTTCAAATATTAGGTCTACAAATTAATTTGGTGCCTTTACTTTGATGACTTGTAACTCCTGTTCAAACTTGAATTTTTTCCCGCCCTAATGTGTAGTTTTAATAGGTGGCGGCCTTGCGGACCTAACCTGAAAAATCATTAGTGAGTACAATGGTGTCCGACAAGGACCATTTGAGATACGCATTCTTTTTGGATTAATCCAAAATCCATTCTACTATATGTATATTTTCAATTAATTTTTTACTTTTGAAAAGGTCTACATTAATTCGGTGCCTTTACTTAGATGTCATGTAACTCTTGTTCAAACATTAACTTTTTCCCGCCCTGACGTAGTTTTAAAGGGCGAATCTTAATCTTTAAAACACAATATAATAGGTGGCGGCCTTGCGGACCTAACCTGAACAATCATTAGTGAATACAATGGTGTCCGACAAAGAGCATTTGAGATACTGTATTCTATTTGGATTATTCCAAAATCCATTCTACTATGTATATATTTTCAAATAATTTTTTACTTTTGTAAATCTTTTTCATTTGAAAAGGTCTACATTAATTCGGTGCGTTTACTTAGATGTCTTGTAACTCTTGTTCAAACATTAATTTTTTCCCGTCCTAACGTAGTTTAAAAGGGCGAATCTTAATCTTTAAAACACAATATAATAGGTGGCGGCCTTGCGGACCTAACCTGAACAATCATTAGTGAATACAATGGTGTCCGACAAAGAGCATTTGAGATACTGTATTCTATTTGGATTATTCCAAAATCCATTCTACTATATATATATATATATATATTTTTTTTTTTCAATTAATTTTTTACGTTTGAAAAGGTTTAATTATATAATACTAAATTACTAAAAGTAACACAAAAATATCGTATTAATTTTTAATTAAATTAAATTATTAAATTTAATTTTATTAAATTAAAAATAAGAAATAATATATAATTAGTAATAAGTATATATAATTATAATTAGGTGCCTTTACTTTAATGTCTTGTAACTCTTGGTCAAATTAAATATTTTTTTTGTTCTAAGGTATTTTTATAGCGCGAACTTTAAGCTTTAGAACAGAATATAATAGGTGGCGGCCTTGCGGACCTAACCTGAAAAATCATTGGTGAATACAATGGTGTCCGACAAAGAGCATTTGAGATACTGTATTCTTTTTGGATTAATCCAAAATCCATTCTACTATATATATATTTTCAATTAATTTTTTACTTTTGTAAATCTTCTACTTTTGAAAAGGTCTACATTAATAAGGTGCCTTTACTTTAATGTCTTGTAACTCCTGGTCAAATTAGATATTTTTTTCGCCCTAAGGTATTTTTAAAGCGCGAACTTTAAGCTTTAGAACAGAATATAATAGATGGCGGTCTTGCGGACCTAACCTAAAAAATCATTAGTGAATACAATGGTGACCGATAAGGAGCACTTGAGACACTGCATTCTTTTTGTATTAATCCAAAATCCATTCTACTATGTACATACTTTTAATTAATTTTTTACTTTTGTAAATCTTATACTTTTGAAAAGGTTTACAGATTAATTCGGTGCCTTTACTTTGATGTATTGTAATTTCTGGCCAAATTTGATTTTTTTCCGTCCCAAGGTAGTTTTAAAGGGAAACCTTAAACTTCAAAACTCAATCTAATAGGTGGCGGTCCTGCGGACTTAACCTACAAAATCATTAGTAAATACAATGGCGTTCGACAAGGAGCATTTGAGATACCAATATGAGGATACATTTGCATTCCAATTTAAAAATCACAATTTTGAAATCTCTAGAACCACTTTTTACACATTTTATGTGTCGCCGCACCTTCTCCTGAGGCTGAACAAATCATTTCAGTCGCCTAACCTGCATTTTTTTCAATTGGAATGCAAAAAGAATGCAATGTCTCAAATGTTCCTTGTCGGACAGCATTGTATTTACTAATGATTTTTGAGGTTAGGTCCGCAGGGCCGCCACCTATTATATTGTGTTTTAAAGCTTTTTATTTCGAAATTTATCTCGTTTATTTGAAAATTCGTTTATTTGGTTGAAAATTGATCTTTTTTAGTTGAAAATTCGACTATTTGATTTAAAATTCGTCTTTTTTGGTGGAAAATTAATCTTTTTGGTTGAAAATTGAACTATCTGGTTGAATGTTGAATTATTTTGTTGGAAATTCATTTTTTTAAGATACTTATAAATTTATTTGTATTATAATTTATCTCGACAAGTGAATGTAACTTTTAATAAATATAATTGAAAATTAATTTCTTTGATTGAAAATTTAACTATATTTTTGAAAATTCGTTCTTTTTTTGGTTAAGAATTAATTTTTTCTATTAAAAATATAAATATTCCATGTTTGGTTCAAAATTGACATTGCGAATTAAAAATTGATCATTTCTAGTTGAAAATTCAACTATTTAGGTGAAAATTCATTTTCTTTGTTGAAAATTCAACAATTTTGTTGAGGATTCAACTATTTTGTTAAAAATTCGTCGTATTTCATTAAAATTGACTGGTAAAAAATGCGCTTTTTTTTGAAAATTAATTCTTTTAACTGAAAATTTAAAAAATTTGAATTTTGCTTGAAAATTCATGTATTTTTTTTTAATTCGTCTTTTTGGTAAAAAATGAATCTTCTTTGTTGAAAATTCATCTATTTGGTTGAGGATTCAACTATTTTGTTAAATATTCGTCTTGTTTCGTTGAATGCAACCGGTTGAAAATTAATGTTTTATTACTGAAAATTAATTTTTTAAACTGAAAATTTAACTATTCCATTATTAATTGAAAAATTATCATTCTTAATTGAAAAATGATCATTCTTAATTGAAAATTCAACTATATAATTGAAAATTCATGTCTTTTTTTTAAATTCGTCTTTTGAAAGAAAATTCATCTTCTTGGTTGAAAATTCAGCTATTTGGTTAAAAATGTCACTAATTTGTTAAAATTTTAATTATTTTGTTAAAAATTCAACTGTCTTCTAAAAAATTTGTCTTTCTGGCTATTTTTTGTTAATATGACTGTGTGGCTAAAAATAATTTTTTTTTTCGTTGAAAATTTATCTTTTTTATTAAAAAATTAAAAATATTTAAAAAGTAAAGTTAATTTCAATTAATTTGCTATTTTTTGTGATTACGTTACACGTTTATTAAAATATGACAGTCAATACATCACGGAGGTTTATCAATCTAATTAATTATACTCCCCTTATATAAAAATGAAGCGCAAAATTCTTTTCTCAGTCTACTTTGAGAAGAGAGGAAAATGAGAGATGATCAAGATTCTCAGGAGATAAATTGAGAATAAGGCTTTGAAAATATTGTCAAGACCGAGGAGAGAAAACTTTAAAAATAAATTTATAATTAAAAATTATGCAAGTTTTCAGTTTTACAATTAAAAATGCTCTAATTTTGATTATTTAAATTCAAAATTTCTTCAATTTAAAAGACTTGAAATTACAAAAAAATTTGACAATTCATCTGCAAAATCACCAAATTTTAAGAATCTTTATCCATAGGGGAAACCTCTCTACAGTGGATAATGCAACCTAGAGTGGATAATTATTAATTAAGAGCACAAATAAAAGAAAAAAAATTAATTTTAATTTATGAACACGTATAGTGTCTTAACTATTTATTGAATTAAATTAATTATTTTATATATATTAGTATTTTTAATTAATGATTATCCACTGTAGGAAGGTTCCCCTTCATCTTTGAAATTGAAGGGTTTTCAATTGTAAATCTTCAAAATTGAACTATTTAAAAAAAAAATTTATGATAATATATCTCGAAAATCTTGCAGCCATTGTTTGAAAAAAGAATTTTAATATAAAATTATAAATTTTCAAAAATAGGGACCCCAATTTTTTCCATATTTTTTTATAGTTTCAGCTTATTATAAGGGCTACACCATTTTTGAGGCCAACATTATTATAATTTGAGCAAGATTTAAAATCTTTAAACAATTTTGGGTTATTTTACTGTTTTTGATCAATAATTCGCATTTTTAATGAAAAAATTAGATTTCAGAGATGATTCACAACTTTTGACAATTTTAGGTTATGTTTCGCTTAAAATTGGTATTTTAAATAAAAAACAATAGATTTATATTCAATGATTTTCTTTTAAATAATAAAATTTACGTTTTTATTTTTATTTTTATTTATTTATTTTTTTATGCAAAAAATTCGATTTCAAAGAATATTCAAAACTTTTAAACAATTTTAGGTTATGTATCACCTGAAGTTATTATTTAAAAAGAAAAACCATTCGATTCAAATTCAATTATTTTCTTTAAAATAATAAAATTTACAAGCTTGATCAATTTCAGATTATTTAATGTGTTTCGTCGGAAATAAATTTTTTTATTAAAATTACTTTGTTGTTTTACATCGAAAATTGGTATTTTAAAACAAAAGCATTATAATTTTCAAAAGATTTAGAATCTTTTAACAATTTTAGACTATATTAGTGTTTTTAGTCGGAAATTCGTATTTTTAATTAAAAAAAATTATACTTCAAAGAAAATTAACAGCTTTCAAACAATTTTAGGTTATGTTGGCGTTTTGTACCAGAAATCGGTAATTTTAATAAAAAAATAATTAGTTTTTACCTGAAAATAAATTTTTTTTGTACAATTGTAGGCTAAACGAAAGATTTGAAGCGTTAATATCGATGTAGATTTTAAAAATTTACAATTTTGGAACAATTTAAGGTTATGTTAACTCTTCTTACTAGAAATAGGTTTTTTTGAACAAAAATTATTAAATTTTAAAGATTTATAATTTGCAACAAACTTTGTTATGTTATATTAGGGGTTGCCGTCGAAAATTTATATTTTTAATTTAAAAAATGTTGAACAATTTTAGGTTATGATCGCATTTTTTACCTGAAATTCGTACAGATTTCAAAGAAGATTTACAATTTTAGGTTATGTTAACATTTTTCACTGTAAATCGTTTATTATTTGAAATAACAAAAATTAAGCTTAAAATAAGATTCTCAATATTAAACAATTTTTGGTTATGTTATGTTAGTATTTTTATTATAAAATTGTTTTTGAAGCAATTGTAAATTTTTAAAATTAGAGTCTTTTCAATTTTTAAGATATAATAATTTAATGTTTTACAATTTTGAAAATTTACTATTGAAATCTCTTTAATTTTAATGATTTTTAGTTTGAAATTTTATAATTTTAAAAATGTATAAATAAAAATCCTTGAATTGTGATGATTTTGAAAATCAAAACTCAAGTTTTCAATTTTAAATCTTGGAAATTGAAGTAATTTCAAATGTGAATCATCAAAATTAAGGAATTTTCGATTGCAAATTTAAAAAATTAAAAACTCATCAATTTTCAAAATTTACAATTTAAAGTTTAACATTTTTTTAAAACACTAGAATTTTTTTTAATTTTAATGATTTCCAGTTTTAAATTCTTCAAATTTTAAAAATGTATAAAAAAGAAATCCTTAAAATGTGATGATTTTTACGATTTTTAAGATTAAAAGTCAAGTTTTCAATTGTGAATCTTCGAAATTAAAGAAATTTGTAATGTAAATCATTAAAATTACAGTATTTTAATTTTAAACTTATAACTTGCATAACTGTTCAGTGTAAATTTTCAAAATTAGAGATTTTTCAATTTTTAAGAAAATAATAATTTAAAGTTTTACAATTTTGAAAATTTACAATTGAAATCTCTTTAATTATGACGATTTTCAGTTTACAATTTTACAATTTTAAAAAAGTATAAATAAAAATCCTTAAATTGTGATGATTTTGACAATCAAAACTCAAGTTTTCAATTTTAAATCAATGTGAATCATCAAATTTACAGAATTTTTAATTGTAAATTTTCAAAATTAAAAACTCTTCAATTTTAAAAATTTACAATTTTTTTAAATTTTAATAATTTCCAGCTGCTTCAAATTTAAAAAATGTATAAATAAAAATCCTTAAAATGTGAAGATTTTTATGATTTTGAAGGTGAAAAATCAACTTTTCAATCAATTCTGAATCTTTCAAATTGAAGAAATTTCTAATGTAAATCCTCAAAATTACAGAATCTTTAATTGCAAATCTAGAATCTTGCATGATTTTTAATCGTAAATTTTCAATATTAAAAACACTTCAACTTTCAAAATTTACAATTTAAAGTTCTACAATTTAAAAATTTAACGATAGAATTTTTTTAAATTGGTAACGATCAATCACAAAAGACATCTTTTCACAGAGATACAGACAATCTTTAACGTCTTCTCAGACTAGACGGAGCTATAAATTAAAAAAATTTGAGAAAAAAGGATTCTTCTTCCGATCTCTCTAGTAGCTTAGTGGTTAGATCACCTGACCGGCAATCAGTTGACATGGCGTTCGAATCCCAGCGGAGCGAAAGGAAAAGATCTTTTTTCTGAATAAATTTAATTAAAATTTTTTTAAATTTATAGTTCCATCTAGTCTGAGAAGACGTTGAAGATTTTCTGTATTAGAGGAGATAACTTTGGTCGATATTGTAGATTTCCATTTTCACATTCTGAGAAAAGATTTCTCTTCTGATTGAACGTCACCATCTCCGATGATAATACAGATTCCTAGTAAAAATTCAAGACTAATATAAAAATTTCCCAATTCCCGGTTTTCAAGCATTCTCCCCGGCCATTCAAATTTATTCAGGAAGAAAGTTAAGAGACCTCTTCAGTAAATCTAATCGGAATAAGATCTCTAGCGATTTAAAATTTTTATTGAAGACATAAAGAGGGATTTTTCGTAAATAGAAAGCCCGTGCCGTATCAGGTAATATTCTAATCTTGTCATAAAATCTGCGCGCTTCAGCGCGCATCAATCTAGCCAAGTGAAAACACGACAGTAAGCCACGAGATTTCGTGCCTGGTGCCATTATGATAATGCAATGCAAGAAATATGATAAACCAGCCTGGTGCTAACGATTATCATATTTCATTTCTTTGACTTGACTTGTTGACACGTCACTAACTTCTGGAACGTTTGTCTTCAAAAAATTGCTATTATTAGCTACAGTTAAAAAAAACTTTTCTTGAAAATAATTTTTTTCATGGAATCAAAAATAATTTCAAAATCAAGACATTTTTCAAGGAATCTGTATTATCATTAGAGAACAACAGAAAATATTTAACGTCTTTTCAGACTAGATGGAGCTATGAAAGAAAAATTATTTTAAATAATTTTTTTCTGAAAAAAGATCTCCTTTCGCTCCGCTGGGAATCTAACCACAGAATTACTGAAATTAAATTTAAAAAAATAAAATAAAATAACTAAATTGTTTAAAATAATTTTTCTTTCATAGCTCCATCTAGTATTTCTGAAAAAAGTTTCTTCTCTGGATCTCTCTAGTAGCTTAATGGGAAAGCACCTGACCGGAAATCAGTAGTTCTGTGGTTCCATTCCCAGCGGAGCGAAAGGAGAAGATCTTTTTTCAGAAAAAAAATTATTTAAAATAAAATCAAGAAAATCATTTTTAATTTCTAAAAGATGAATTTTCAAGAAACTAGTTAAATTTTCAACCGAAGAGATGAATTTTTAACAAAAAATGATGAATCTTTAACTGGAATAGTTAAATGTTAATTTAAAAAATACAAATTAAAGATCTTTCTGTAAAACAGTTAATTTTCAACTAAAAACGTAAATTTGCAACAAATCATTGAATTTTCAACAAAAAAATATACATTTTTAATCATCAATGGAATAGTTCCACTTTTAGTTAACAAAATTAAATTTTTCCCCAGAAAAAAAAAGAATTTTCAACAAAATAATTTAATTTTCAACCAAAGAGATACATTTTCAACTAAACTGAACAACGTTTCACGAAACAGTTGAATTTTTAACCAAAATAGGAATTTATAACCAAAATATGAATTTTTAAACAATATATGAATTTTTAATCAAGAAGATTCATTTTATACCAAAAAAGACGAATTTTTAACAAAATACATGAATTTTCCACCAAATAGTTGAATTTTCAACCAAAAAAGATCAATTTACAATTACAAATGAAACAGTTAAATTTTCAGTTGAAAAAAAAAAAAATAATTAAAAAAAAACTGTCAACAAAAAAAATTAATTTTCAACAAAATATTTAAATTTTTCACCAAAATAGATAAATTTTCAACGAAATATTTGAATTTTCAAAAAAAAAATCAGTTTTAAACTAAAAAGATGAATTTTCAAGCAAGGATCTTGAATTTCTACAGAAAAAAAACGAAAAAAATGTCAACTAAAAAATATCAATTTTCAAACAGAAATAAAATAGTTAAATTTTCAGTTAATAAATTAATTTTCCACCATGAAAAAACAAATTATAAATAAACTAGTTAAATTTTTAACAACAAATTTTCAACAAAAAATGATGAATCTTCAACTGGAATAGTTAAATGTTAATTTAAAAAATTCAAATTAAAGGTCTTTCTGAAAAACAGTTAATTTTCAACTAAAAACATCAATTTGCAACCAAATCATTGAATTTTCAACAAAAAAATATAAATTTTTAATCATCAATGGAATAGTTCCACTTTTAGTTAACAGAATTAAATTTTCACTGGAAAAAACGAATTTTCAACAAAATAATTAAATTTTCAACTAAACTGAAGAACGTTTAACGAATCAGTTAAAATTTTAATAAAATATTAATTTTTAATCAAAATATGAATTTTGAACCAAGAAGATTCATTTTGTACCGGAAAAGACGAATTTTCAACAAAATACATGAATTTTCAACCAAAAAAGATAAATTTACAATTAAAAATGGAACAGTTAAATTTTCACTTACAAAAAAAAATTTTTTTAAAATTTCAACCGAAAAAATTAATTTTCAACAAAATATTTGAACTTTTCACCAAACTAGATTAATTTTCAACAAAATGTTTGAACTTTCAAAAAAAAGTACAGTTTTTAACTAAAAAGATGAATTTTCAAGCAACGATCTTGAATTTCTACCAAAAAAAACGAAATTTCAATAAAATACATGAGTTTTGCACAAAGTAGTTGAATTTTTAACTAAAAAATATCAATTTTCAAACACAAATACAATAATTAAATTTTCAGTTAATAAATTAATTTTCCACCATGAAAAAAGAATTTCAATAAACTAGTTAAATTTTTAACCGAAGAGATAAATTTTCAACAAAAAAATGACGAATCTTCAGCTGGAATAGTTAAATGTTAATTTAAAAAAATACAAATTAAAGATCTTTCTAAAAAACAGTTTATTTTGAACTAAAAACATCAATTTGCAACCAAATAATTGAATTTTCAACTAAAAAATATAAATTTTTAATCAACAATGCAATTGTTACACTTTTGGTTAAAAAATTAAATTTTTCTCCAGAAAAAACGAATTTTCAATAAAATTAAATTTTCAAAAAAATTAAATTTTCTACCAGAGAGATAAATTTTCAACTAAACTGAAGAACTTTTAACCAAATAGTTGAATTTTCAACCAAAATATGAATTTTTAATCGAGAAGATTAATTTTATACCGAAAAAGACGAATTTTCAACAAAATCTTGATTTTTCAACCAAATAGTTGCATTTTCAACCAAAAAAGATAAATTTACAAAAAATGGAACAGTTACATTTTCAGTTAAAAAAAAAATTTTTTTTTTAATTTGTCAAGAAAATAGTTAATTTTTTCACCAAAATAGTTTAATTTTCAACGAAATATTTGAATTTTCAAAAAAAATAGTTAAGTTTTTAACTAAAAATATGAATTTTCAAGCTAGAATCTTAATTTTCTACCGAAAAAATGAAATTTCAATAAAATACACGAATTTTTAACCAAAAAGTTGAATTATTAACTAAAAAAGATCAGATTTTTATAAAAACTGGAATAATTCAATTTTTAATTTACAAAATAAATTTTTCACAAAAAACAAATTTTTAACAAAATATTTCAATTTTCAACCAAGGAGATAAGTGATTAACTAAAACTATGCATTTCCACCAGAAAATTATTTTTTAACAAATAATTTGAATTAAGTAATTGAACTTTCAACCAAAAATATTAATTTTCTACTAAAAAAGACGAATTTTTAACAAAATAAATAAATTTATCAACCAAATAGTTGAATATTTTCAACTAAAAAATATAAATTTACAATCAAAAATGGAATGGTTAAATTTTCAGTTTAGTTTTCAACCAAAAAGATATATTTTCATGCAAAAATCTTACTTTTCTACCGAAAAAAGGAAATTTCTAAAAAATAATTATTGACCAAAAGAAAAAAGAATTTTCAAGAAATAATTAAATTTTAAAAAAACAAAAATTTACTTTTAACAAAGTTGAATTTTGAACCTGAAAATATAATTTTTCAACTAAAAAGTTAATTCTTAACAAAATAGTTACTTCTCAATAAAGCAGTTAAATAAACAGTTGACTTTTCAAACAAAAAATTTCATAAAAATTGAAGGTGAATTTTTAAAAAATTCATTGAATTCATTAAGTTTGGAGTGATTGATCTAAATTGAAGAATAAATCAATACATTTGTAAATTTTCAAAATGATATCATTTTAAGCAATTTTAAGTCAAAAACATTAAAAATTAAACTATTAAATTTTTTTTAATTGAACCTTTTTTTAATTAGAAGTTAAATTATTTTTATTTCAAGTCGTTGATAATTAATTATTGTATAAATATAAAAAAATTGTTCTTTTTTTAATAGAAAATTTCAAATTGAATGGGTTAAAAATATAATATTTTAGACTGAAAAAATATTTGATTAGGATTTGAAATTGAATAAAATCAATCTTTTAATTTTTAATATATTCAGAATTGACCTGTAAAATTAATTATTTTGATACTCTAACTACAGTTTATTTTAATAAATTAATTATTTAATTATTTTATTTATTTTAGCATCATAAACTTAAAACATTCATAAACTTAAAACGTTTTTGATCAACAATTGTCAATTTCAAACGTTATCAATTGAACTTAACATTAAGAAAGTAAGAATCGAATTTTCAAAAATTTGCAAAAATTCCCTGTGAAGAAATAAATTCCCTGTCAAACGAGTGTAATGAGAAAATAATTGAAGAAGGCAGGGCTCTTTCCAACGGAAACTTTTTTATTGGATTAATATTTAATACGTCAGCCTTTCCTATCGAGTAAAATAAAAAAAAAGGAAAAAAATAAAAATCGTGGGGATAATAATTTACTTAAAATTGTCAACAAAAGTACCCCTAGGATGACAATTGTTGTTCAGCTGTATTCAGAGCTGGGTTATATCGGAAAACGTAAAATTTGCATGCTCGTAAAGGGCAACGAGTTGGTCATGAATGCTTTACAGTCTTTTCCGTCAGTAAAATTGTTAATAAATTTAGCGGCATATCAAATATGATGATAAATTAGCGTCCACCAATATTATTTATCGAGTCAATTTCAAGCTGTTTTTTTTTTTAAATTAAAATTTTCAAGCTGAATTCGAAATTCGATAGGAGGATGAGAAGGAGAAGGAGAAGGAGAAGGAGAAGGAGAAGGAGAAGGAGAAGGAG
>CAKNYM010052766.1:377504-391219 GCA_932195095.1 Andricus curvator
AGGAGAAGGAGAAGGAGAAGGAGAAGGAGAAGGAGAAGGAGAAGGAGGAGAAGTTGACCTTTAATCCCAAAAATATGAATTTTCAACAAAATAGTTGAATTTTTAACTAAATTTTCAACCGAATACTTGAATTTTTAAACCAGAAAGACGAATTTTTTAGAAGACCCGCAAATTTTTGATCCAAAAAGTTGAATTTTCAACCAAGTAGTTAAATTTTTCATCAAGAAAGACGAATTTTTTGGAGACAGTCGAATTTTCAACCCGAAAAGTTGAATTTTCAACAAAATAGATGGATTCTCAACAGAAAAAGTATTTGTTGCTATTCCAGCAAAAAATATGATTTTTCAATTAAAAAACATTTATTTTTTACCAAAAGAGTATTTTTTTCAAACAAGAAGACTTTCTGTAAAACAGTTGAATTTTCCATCCGAAAATATGAATTTTCAACAAAAAAGTTAATTTTCTATCAAAATAGTCAAATTTTCAACCAAGAAGATGAATTTTCCACTAAAATGATGAATCTGCAACAAAAAAACTGAATATGCAACGATAATGTTAATTTTCGACCAAAATAGTCAAACTTTTAACCAAAAAATAGGAATTTTGAAACTTAGAAGATTAGTTTCCTACCAACAAAGATGAATTTTCAAAAAAAAAAATTTCAACAAAGAATGGAAGTGATATTTTCAGTTGAAAAAATTAATTTGAAACAAAAAAGCGACATTGAATAAAAATGTAAGAACCATAAAAAAAATGATTTTTTAACAAAGTCTTATCCTTTAGCCAAGTAATTTAATTTTCAACCAAAAAAATATCGCTTTTCAATCCAAAAAGACGAATTTAAAACAAAAATATTTTAATTTTCAACAAAGCAATATTTCGGTTGAATTTTCAACAAAAAAATAAAAATTTAATTTCTAACCAAATAGTTGAATTTTCAATAAAGCAGTTGAATTTTCTTCAAAAAAGAATGAATTTTCAACGAAAAAAATCGATTTAAAAAAAAAAAGTAGTTAAACTTTTATCCAAATACTTGAATTTTTAATTAAAAAAAAATCAATTTTCAACAAAATAGTTGAATTCTCAACCAAAGAATATTAATTTTCAAATAGTTTAATTTTCAAAAAAGAAATATTTCAGTTTTTTCAACACCAAAACATAAATTAAAAAAAGTTAAATTTCTAACCAAATAGTTGCATTTTCAACAACAAAAATCGATTTTTTTAACAAAGTAGTTCAACTTTTATCCAAATAGTTGAAATCTCAATTAAAAAAGAGTAGTTTCAACAAACTGGTTAAACTTTCAACCAAAGAGACAAAACAATGAAAAAAAAACAATGAAATTTTTCAAGGAATCTGTATTATCATTAAAGAATAACAGAAAATATTTAACGTCTTTTCAGACTAGATGGAGCTATGAAAGAAAAATTATTTTAAATAATTTTTTTCTGAAAAAAGATCTCCTTTGGCTCCGCTGGGAATCGAACCACCGAACTACTGATTTCCGGTCAGGTGCTTTCCTATTAAGCTACTAGAGAGATCGAGAGAAGAAACTTTTTTCAGAAATACACGCATTATTTTGCTAGATGGTACAAATCAAATTTTTCAAGGAATCTGTATTATCATTAGAGAATAATAGAAAATATTTAACGTCTTTTCAGACTAGATGGAGCAATAAAAGAAAAATTATTTTAAATAATTTTTTTCTGAAAAAGGATTTTCTCCTTTCGCTCCGCTGGAGTAGTTCTGTTGTTCTATCCGTAGTTCTGTGGTTTGATTCCCAGCAGAACGAAAGGAGAAGATCTTTTTTCGGAAAAAAATTATTTAAAATAATTTTTCTTTCATAGCGCCATCTAGTCTGAAAAGACGTTAAATATTTTCTGTTATTCTCTAATGATAATACAGATTCCTTGAAAATTTTGATTTGTACCATCTAGCAAAATAATGCGTGTATTTCTGAAAAAAGTTTCTTGTCTCGATCTCTCTAGTAGCTTAATGGGAAAGCACCTGACCGGAAATCTGTAGTTCTGTGGCTCGATTCCCAGCGATTTCCACGAATATTATTTATCGAGGCAAATTCCAGCAGCCTTTTAAAAAATTAAAATTTCCTGTCCAGACATATTATTTCGGGCTATTTTGTCTGTATCAAAGATAAACAGATGCAGACTTTACAGCACTATGTGTCGTAAATCTAGATACTAACTAATAATTCCGCTATAAATCTAATTTGAATTTTCAAGCCATCAATTTATTATACGGATGACACGGGATCTCATTTGAGCAGAATGGCGTTCTGCGCTCATGGAAAACCGCAGCAACAGATGCGATGATTTGTGGACATTGGACATCGCAGCGCATCAGCTAATTAACATTTATTCGTTAATTTTCCGTTAGGAAACTTTTTCAAAAGTTCAGGCTTCATAGCGCAAAATTTTCTCAAAATAGGGAAGTAGACCACGGAACCTACCTTACCGACTTTGAGAACATTCTGCAGCTGAAGTGGTTCGTGTCCGTGCTAAGTGGACGTTTTTTGTTGCTCAAAATTCACTCGACTCTTATGTGAACATTTATAACTTTTGTTTAAACAAAAATATGATAAAATATGAAATAAAATATAAAATATGATAAAAATATGATAAGATGCGATGATTTGTGGACATTGGTCATCGCAGCGCATCGCTAATCAACATTTATTTGTTAATTTTCTGTTAGGAAACTTTTTAACAAGTTCAGACTTCATAGCGCAAAATTTTCTCAAAATTGCGAAGTAGATCACGAAACCTACCTTACCGACTTTGAGAACATTCTGCAGCTGAAGTGGTTCGTGTCCGTGCTAACTCAACGTTTTTTGTTGCTCAAAATTCACTCGACTCTTATGAGAATATTTAAAACTTTTTTTCAAACAAAAATATGATAAAATATGAAATAAAATATAAAATATGATAAGATGCCATGATTTGTGGATATTGGTCAACGCAGCGCATCAGCTAATTAACATTGATTCGTTAATTTTCTGTTAGGAAACTTTTTGACAAGTTCAGGCTTCATAGCGCAAAATTTTCTCAAAATAGGGAAGTGGACCACGAAACCTACCTTACCGACTTTGAGAACATTCTGCAGCTGAAGTGGTTCGTTTCTGTGCTAAGTGATCGTTTTTTGTTGCTAAAAATTCACTCGACTCTTATGTGAACATTTATAACGTTTGTTTAAACAAAAATATTCATATCTGATTTATTCCAACAGTCGCAGAACATCATAAAGAATATTTCCTGTAAATTTCATCAAAAAATTTTAAGAATTGGCTGAATTATGGCGAGTTGAAGTAGAAAAGACGAAAATATACTTTTTGAAAAAAAGGGGAATAGGGGAAGGCTGTGAAGCCTGCAAGTTTGACTTTAATTTGAATCTGTCTTAAAACAAGGAAGTTCGTGACATTAAAGAGTGAAAAAGGAATTGTGTCAAGAGACTTCCATTTGCTTGGAATCCTATTAAAACAGTCCATGTTTTCTTTCTTTTCCCCCTGCTGTGTTTTTACTTTTCCTTATTTTAAGTTGCGATGTCCTTTCAAGCTCTCTTCTCTTCATTCTTGGATAGTCACTCCCTCGGGTATTTTACTTGAGAGTCGGAGTATAAAAAATGCACCTACGGCAAGCTATTCTTCTTTACTTAAGGCCAAGTAAACCATCTCTCTAGATAATACTATATTTAGAACAGTATAAAACAAACAAGCGTTTTTGTTGAGCTCAGGAAGTTTTTAAATTAAAATATAAAATTAGTGAAAGTAGGCACCATGCGCATTCATAATAGGGTTTCGTAGCCTGGTAAGTCGTTGAAATGGACCCCTTTCCTCGCCATCACATCCCCTCCATCACTTGCCCCATCATTTCCCAACCTTTCACCACCACCACCTCCTCCTCCTCCACCGCCACTCCTCCTCTTCCTCTTCCTCCTCCACTACCACCTCCTCCTACTACACCACCTCCTCCTCCAGCGACACCTCCTCCTCCTCTTCGTCATCCACTACAACCTCCTCCTACTCCACCACCACCACCTCCTCCTACTACACCAACACCTCCTCCTACTCCACCTCCTCCTACTCCACCTCCTCCTACTCCACCACCTCCTCCTACTCTACCACCTACTCCTCCTCCTCTTCATCCACCTCCTCCTTCACTGTCTTCTTCTGCTTCTGAATTTCAATTGCTCTGATCCTATCCGATCGTAGTTTATCACCCCTCCCCTTTCTTGCCCTTACAAATCCTCTCCCTACTCCTCACCATCCCTCTCTTCCCCTAACCTTCTATCCCTTTAATAATTCCCACCCAGTACAAAAAAAAAAAAAAATTTTCAATAAAATAGTTAAATTTTCGGTAAAAAATTCCTTTTCATCCCAAGAAAAAACACTTTCAATATCAAATAGCTAATTTTTCAACCATTGAAATAAATTTTCAACTAAAATGATGAATTTATTTATTTTAATTTATTTATTTAATTTATCTGGAATACTTCAATTTTCTACCAAAAAAAGTCGATTTTTTAACAAAATACGTGAATTTTCAATTAAATAAATGAATTTTCAATTTGAAAAGACAAATTTACATCCGAATTATTGAATTTTGAACTAGAAAATACCAATTTTTCACCCAAAATGGAGAGGTTAAATTTTCAGTTGAAAAAATTAACTTTCAACCAAACTAATGAATTTTCAATATAATATTTTAATTTTTAAACAAAAAATATCACTTTTTAACCAAATAGTTGAATTTTCTTCCAAAAAAGATCAAATTTCAACCAAAAATAGAAAAGTTGAATTTTCCGCTGAAAATCTAATTCATAACAAAAAAAAATCGGATTTTCAGAAAAAAAGTTCAACTTTTTACTGGAATAGTTAAATTTTCAGTTGGAAAATTGATTTTCAACAAAGTAGTTACATTTTTAAGAAGAGATGAATTTTCAATTAAAATTATGAACCTTCGAACAAAAAAATTAATTTTTAACAAAAGAGCTTAGCTTGTAACCGCAAGTATTTGAATTTTCAGGAAAAAAATTTTTAATCCCCAATGAAAAATGTAAAAAAAAATTATATTATAATTCGGAAATGATGAATATTTAAATCTATCACTTGAATTTTCAACCAAAAAGATAAATTTTCAAACAAGGGGATTAATTTTCAAATAAAAAGATTAATTTTTAAATAAAAAGATTAATTTTCTACCAAAAAATACAATTTTTCCACAAAATACATGATTTTGTAACGAAATAGTTGAATTTTTAATTAAAGAAGACAACTTTTCAACCAAATAGTTGAATTTCGAACTAAAAAATAATAATTTTCAACCGAAAATGGAATAATAACATTTTTAGTTAAAAAAATTAATTTTGAACCAAACATAAGTTTAAAAAATTAATGTTTAACCAAACAGATGAATTTTCAACTACAAGTATGGAATTTTCAATTGGAATAAGTTAAATTTTCTGTTAAAAAAATTATTTTCAACAAAAAAAAAACTAACTTTCAAGAAAATAGTTAAATTTTTAAACAAAGTGATGAATTTTCTAAAAAAAAAATAGTAAATATTGAACAGAAATAGTTGAATTTTAAACCATTTTAACTGAACTGATGAATCTTTAACTAGAATTATTGAATTTTTGAACAAAAAGATTAATTTTAAACTAAGACGATTAATTTCTACCAATAATTAAATTTTTTGTCAAAAAATAAATGTTCAACCAAAGAGGTGAATTTTTAACTAAAATTATGGAATATTTGACTGAAAAAATAGTTATATTTTCAGTTAAAAAAAAATTATCCACAAAGTACATAAATTTTGAAACCAATAGTAGAGAGAGAATAGAAGGAAGAAATTATATACAACATTATGTAGTGCATTGTATTTTTTTTTCACCTTGATCAGCAGGAGTAGTAGATGGATGAAGAGGAGGAGGATGACGAGGAGGATGACGATGATAAGGATGATGAAGATGAGGAGGATGATGAGGAAGAGGAAGAGGTGTAGGAGGAGCAGGAGGAAGAGGAGGAGGAAAAGGAGGAGCAGGAGGATACGAAAGGATGGTAGATGTTAGAAAGAATGATCAAGAGTGGATTTTAACGACTTAATAGGCTACGAAACCCTTTTTTGTAGGCGTATTTCGCCTACTTTGATGACGATGAGAAGAATGACGATGATAAGGATGATGAGGAGGATGAGGATGATAATGAGGAGTTGGAAGTGGAGGTGGTGGATGTTAAGGAGATGGGAGAAGGAGGAGTTGGAGGTGGACGAGGAGTTGGAGGAGGAAGAGGAGGAGGAGGAGGAGGATACCAAAGGAAAGTAGATGGTAGAAAGAATGATCAAGACTGGATTTTAACGACTTAATAGGCTACGAAACCCTTTTCGTGGGTATATGTCGCCTACTTTGACAAATTGGAAAGAAACGAAAGAGAGAGTTCAACAAAAATAAAGGAAAAGTAGATGGATGAAGAGGAGGAGGATGACGATGAGGAAGAGTTGAAGGTGGCGGTGGAGGAGGAGAAGGAGCATGAGGATACGAAAGGATGGTAGATGGTCGAAATAATGATAAAGAGTGGATTTTAACCACTTAATAGGCTACGAAACCCTTTTTTGTAGGCGTATGTCGCCTACTTTGAAGGCGATGAGGAGGATGACGATGATAGGGATGACGATGCGGAGGATGAGGATGATAGTGAGGAGTTGGAGGTGGAGTAGAAGAAAGAGGCGGAGGAGCAGGAGGATACGAAAGGACGGTAGATGGTAGGAAGAATGATAAAGAGTGGAATTTCATGACTTAATAGGTTGGATTTGGAGGTGGAGGAGAAGGAGGAGTTGGAGGTGGAGGAAGAGGAGGTGGAAGTGGAGGAGGAAGAGGAAGAGGAGTAGGAAGAGGAGTAGGAAGAGGAGGAGCAGGATACGAAAGGACGGTAGATGGTAGATAGAATGATGAAGAGTGGATTTCAACAACTTAATAGGCTACGAAACCCTTTCTTTTAGGCCTATGTCGCCTAATTTGACAAATTTGAAGGAAATGAAGAAGAGAGTTCAACGAAAATGAAGGAAAGTAGATGGATGAAGAGGAGGATGACGATGAGGAGAAGGTGGAGGTGGAGGAGGATACGAAAGGATGGTAGATGGTAGATACCGTTACACCCTTTTTTGGATAGGATAAGATAATTTTTACTAGGAATCTGTATTATCATCGGAGATGGTAACGATAAATCAGAAGAGGCAATCAGTTGACCTGGGGTTCGAATCCCATTGGAGCGAAAGGGAAAGATCTTTTTTCTGAATAAAAATTTAAAAATAGGATAATTCTTTTTTTTTCATGACATGAAAGAGAATTTTCAGCGCATATTATGAAAAATACAACTTCTGTTTTCAACTTTAAAACGGCAGTATTCTCACTTGGCAAGGATATTCAAGCGAAATACCAAAGCTGGTAGTTAAGCGCGCGGGTTAAAATTCAACCGCTGGATCGCCCATTTGGGGCGACAAAATTTGCCTCTTACCGAAAATCGTTTCCGTAAAAGGGCAACGAGAGGATTCCCCGGACGCAATAAAATAATCCTTTGGCTTTCGGTATCCTAGCGAGAAAGAGAATTCCTGAAAATCTGCAATTTTCCACTGAGCCTCGATGCTTCCAATTCAATTTGCGTTCGATAAAAATTTTGCGTTCGATTGAAAAAAAATTACTTCCTATATTCCATTTTTAATGATTAGAAGACAATATTTATTCAGAAGAGGAGTATAATGCTCTCAAACCAGGGGAAATTGATTTTTCACAAAGCGATACATTTTTAATTAAAAACAGTTGAATTCAACAAAAAAAAAAATAACTTTCTAAAACAATAGTGGAATCCTCAACAAAAATATATTAATTTTCAATCAACAATGAAATTTGTACCAAGAGATTAATTTTCAAACCAAAAAGACGAATTTTCGACAAAAGAGTTGAATTTTCAACCAAGAATAATTTCTCAGTCCTCAAAGAAAAAAAATGCAACTAAATTGTTGAATTTTCATGCGAAAAAGACGAATTTTCATCAGAAAAGTTAATTTTTAACTAAAGAGTTGAATTTTGTACAAAAATAGTGGAATTTACAATCCAAAAGAATTTTCATCCGAGAAAATCGATTTTCAACCAGAAATTTAATTTTCAACCAAATAGTTGAATTTTCAACCCAAAAAGATGATTTTTCAACCAAAAGAGATAAATTCTTCACGAAAAACGTATTAGTTATTTCAACCAGAAAATATTTTTATTTTAAATAAAAGAGTTGAATTCAACAAAACAAGATGAATTTAAAAAAAATAGCGGATTCTTAAGAAAAACAAATTATTTTCAATCAAAAGTTAAATTTTTACCAAGAGATTGATTTTTAAACCAAAAAGAGGAATTTTCAACAAAAGAGTTGAATTTTCATCCAAGAATGATTTATCAGTCTTTAAAGGAAAAAAAAATTAATAAAATTGTTGAATTTTCATGTGACAAAAAGAATTTTCTATAAAACACTTAAATTTTCAATAAAAAAATACGATTTTTCAACAGAAAAGTTGATTTTTATTCAAAGAGTTGAATTTCTTACAAAAATAGTGGAATTTACAACCAAAAAGAATTTTCATCCAAGAAAATCGATTTCAAACCAGAAAGTTAATTTTCAAAAAAATAGTTGAATTTTCAAAAAAATAGTTGAATTTTCAAAAAAATAGTTGAATTTTCTACCAAAATAGTTGAATTTTCAACCCAAAAAGATGATTTTTCAACTAAAAGAGATAAATTCTCAACGAAAAACGTAATAGTTGTTATTTCGACAAAAAAATATTTTAATTTAAAATAAAAAAAGAGTTGAATTCAACAAAACAAGATGAATTTAAAAAAATAGCGGATTTTTAACAAAAACAGATTATTTTCAATCAAAAGTTAAATTTTTACCAAGAGATTAATTTTTAAACCAAAAAGACGAATTTTCAACAAAAGAGTTGAATTTTCAACCAAGAATGATTTATCGATCCTCAAAGAAAAAAAAAAAACATTGTTGAATTTTCATGTGAAAAAGACGAATTTTCTATAAAACACTTAAATTTTTAATAAAAAAATACGAATTTTCAACAGAAAAGTTCATTTTTATTCAAAGAGTTGAATTTCTTACAAAAATAGTTGAATTTTCAACCAAAAAGATTTTTATTTCAAATAAAAAGCAATTGAATTCAACAAAAAAGTCGAATTTTCTACAAAAGACTTGAATTTTCAATCCAAAAGTATGAATTTTTAACCGAAAAGTTAATTTTCAACCAAATAATTGAATTTTTTTCAAAAAATTCCAGAAAGCTAATTTTTAACCTAATAGTTGAATTTTCTACCAAAATAGTAAAATTTTCAACCCAAAAAGATGAATTTTCATACAAAAATAGTTGAATTTTCAACCAAAAAGATTTGTATTTCAAATAAAAAACAATTGAATTCAACAAAAAAGTCGAATTTTCTACAAAAGACTTGAATTTTCAATCCAAAAGTATGAATTTTCAACCGAAAAGTTAATTTTCAACCAAGTAATTGAATTTTTTACAAAAATTCCAGAAAGTTAATTTTTAACCAAATAGTTGAATTTTCTACCAAAATAGTGCAATTTTCAACCCAAAAAGATGAATTTTCATACAAGAAAATCAATTTTAAACCAAAAAGGTTATTTTCAACTAAATAGTTGAATTTTCGACCCAAAAGGACGAATTCTCAACGCGCAGACGAATTTTCAACAAAAAAGTTTATTTATTATTAGTTACTTTATTTATTATTAATTAGTTTACTTATTAATAATTAGGTTCTATTAATTCAGTTCACATTTCAGAAAAATAACAAGGAAAAGAGGAAAAAGGGAAAGTTTCATGAAAAAAGGGGAAAAAGGAGAAATTTAAAAAAAAGGGGGAAATAGGGGAAAGAGTCTAAGGTCTTGTAATTGATCCCAAATAAATTGGAATTATTAAACTAAGCTGGTTTGCAATATCTTTAAAAAGTAATAAAAAAGGAAATCACGAAATTAAAGAAACTAGATCAGAAGAATGAAAATACGCCACAGACTCTCCGTCTGACCATACAAGTTTTGTTCTACTTATACTCTTCGCGCACTGCAGAAAAATGATAATCCAAAAAAAATTATTGTTTTTAAAAATTATGGAATTTTATTGAATGGGAGCTTATTTTTCTTTTAGAAAAAGATTCTCCACAAGTTTGTGGCATACAATTTTTGAAAATTACTCTATCCTTTTTCAGTTTTTTATTAAAATTGAATTTTTTGTTTATGATTGCAAAAAAAATGAGAAAGAATTCAAATAATTTAGTAGAACGCAATTTCTCAGTGATTTCCAATTTTCTCGGGTGGTTGTGTTTTCAGAATCACGGAATCGCAAAACCGCTGCGGTCAGCATACGTGTGCAATTTATCTTCTCAGATGCTGTATTCACTTGCTAATTTTTGAATAGTAACTTGCATGAATTCAGTCACGCCGAAAATGAATAACTTTCTCAGAAATTGAATTTTTTTTTATTATTTCATTTTTTATTTTTATTTTTTATTAATGAAACAATATTTTAATAGGACTTCAAATTGAAAAAAAAATATAATTATGAATCTATTAATTTGAAAGTATTTTCAATTTGAACATAGTTTACAAAATTTCAATTGGACGTTCAAATTTTTAACGTGAACATCGGCAAATTGCTTAATTTTAAACAGATTCTGAATATTCTTGTAAAATAATTTATTTTTCCATTTCTAACCCTCAAAAATATTAATTTTCAACAAAAAAGTTAATTTCCAATCAAGGAAGATGAATTTTCTAAAAATAGTTGAAATTTCAACCAAATTTTCGAGCAAATAGTTAAATTCTTAAGCCACAAAAAAATGTGCAAAAAAATAGTTTTTTTTTTAACAGAATTGAATTTAAAACAAAATAATTCAATTTCCAATTAAATAGTCGATTTTTAAGCCAAATAGTGGAATTTGTAACCTAGAAAGATGAATTATTAATAAAAAAAATTATACTTGATATATGAACCAAAAAAAATTAAATTTCGACCAACCGAGATAAATTTTAAAATCGAAAAGATGAATTTTCGACCAAAAAAATTAATTTTTCACCAAATTAGTTCAATTTTCAATCGGAAAATATTAATTTTCAACAAAGAAGTTTATTTTCAACCACACAGATGCTTTTTTTACCAAAAAGGAGGAAATTTGAAACCTAGCAGATTAGTTTTCTAAATAAAGATACGAATTTAAAAAAAAAAAATCATTTTTGTGCAAGAAATCGAAAAGTTATATTTCAGTTGAAAAATTAATTTTAAACAAAAAAAATTAATTTTAAACAAAAAAAAATAATTTTTAACAAAAAAAAATCTTTAATCAAAGAGATGAACCTTCACACAAACAAATATTTTTTGAAGAAAGAAGTTCTACTTTTACCCAAGAACTTGAATTTTGAATAAAAAAGTTCTTTTTCAACAAAATAGTTAAACTATCAACTAACGAAATGAATTATCAACAAAAAATTATTTTTTAATAAAGTGGTTCAAATTTGAACCAGGCAATTTAATTTTCAATAAAAAAGAGGAATTTTTAACGAATAACGTAATGGTACATATTAAAAAAAAAATATTTTTATTTTAAATCGAAAATAGTTTACTTCAAGCATAAAAGACAAATTTTTAAGAAAATAGTTGACTTCTCAACCAAAAAAGATTAATTTTCAACCAAACAGTTGCATTTTTATCTAAAAAAATCAAATTTCTACAAAAACAGGCGAATTTTTAATTCAAAAAGACAAATTTTCGTCAAAATAGTCTAATTTTCAAGAAAATAAGAATGAAGTTGAATTTTGGACACCAAAATATGAATTTCAAAAAAGGGTAATTTTCTACCTCAATAGTTGAATTTTCAACCCAAAAAGATTAATTTTCAACCAAACAGTTGAATTTTAAACTAAAAAGGATGAATTTTCACGAAAAATTTTTTTTTTTAACAAAGTAGGTCAACTTTTACCCAAATAGTTGAATTTTCAATTAAAAAGGATCAATTTTCAACGAAATAGTTGAACTTTCAAATAAAGAAATGTATGTAAAAATGATAAATTTTCAACAAAAAAATTATTTTTCATAAAATAATGTAAATGTATTTTCAAGTAAAAAAGACGAATTTTCAACAAGAAGATAATTTTGTAGCAAAATACTTGAACTTCCACCCACAAAGATGAACTTTAAAAAAAAAATTGAATTTTCAACCAAATAGTTATATTTTAAAGCCAAAAAGACAAATTATCAACAAAACAGTAAAATTTTTAATCCATACATATGACTTTTCAAAAAAAAGTTAATTTTCAAAGAAGATAGTTAAATTTTCAACCAGAAATATAAATTTTTAACTAAATGGTTTAATTTTCTACCAAATTTTCGAATTTTCAGCCGGATATAAATATAAATTTTCAACACAAAAATTAGTTTGAAACCAAATAATAAAATTTTCAACTAAAATGATGAATTTTCAAACAAAGAAATTAATTTTCAACGAAGCATACTATGGTTGATATTTGAACCAAAAAAGATTCTAATTTGAAATAAAAAAACAGAAAGAAAAAAAAAACAAAAAAATAAGAATTTTCAATAAAATAGTTGAATCCTCCATCAAAAAAAAGATTAATTTTCAAACAAACCGATGCATTTTGAACCAAAACGATTAATTTTCTATCAAAAGAGATTAATTTTCTATCAAAAGAGATAAATTTTCATGCAAAAGACGAATTTTCCACAAAATACATGAATTTTCAACTAAACAGCTGAATTTCCAAATAAGAAAGATCAATTTTTAATTAAAAATATCAATTTTCAACTAAAAACTGAAAAAATACGCATACAATATTTTTTATAACAAATTCAATCAAATATATTTTGAAGCGAAAGAATAAGATAACCTAAAAACTTTTAAAATTAAACTTTTAAATAATTATCATTAATTTTTCAATATTTAAAAAAAAAGTCAAATTATGTGTCGAATAGGGGAAGTGGTTCTAAAACGGACCTTTAATCACTCATTACGAAAGTAAAATTATTATCGATTTTTAGAGCAGATATGTCGGCGTTTGACAGTTTTCAAATTCTAATTAAAATTCACTAATTGTAAATTAAAAAAATTAAAAATTGGAAAAGAAAAGTTTTATTTAATTTGCGAGCCATCTCTTTATTTGAAAATCCCTACAGATTATGTAAACAATATACTATGTTTTATCATTTTGATATAAAAGTATTTTTGTTGATTGCCTTAGATAGTAACCCGTATAATTACCAAGTACCTCTAAAAGTTATACCCTTTAATGGTCGATGAAACCCACATCTCGACGTTACAATCGTTAAAGTTAAGCCAGCACCGCTTATACGAGAAAGATCAAGCGGTACATCGCCGTAAAATTTTGTGATTTTTTGAAGAGAAAATATCCCGCAAGAAGTTTAAAATAAAATTTAAAAAATTTTTTTTTTAATCTTTAAGAGTTCCCGAGATATGACTAAAAATGTCCAAGCGTATCTGCGTCGGCGTAACCAGCGCCCGACCGGCCTCGCTGGTTACGCCGACTGAAACCCGACGCAGACACTAGCTAGATATTTGAAAATAAAATAATTGGAAAGCTTATGAAATTCCGCGTCGAATGATCCATT
>CAKNYM010052766.1:391619-402062 GCA_932195095.1 Andricus curvator
ACCCGTGAAGATTTTTCAACTTTTATTGGCTTAAATTAATGCTGAGATTTCGAAGATTGCCTTGTGTAAATTTTAAATTTTTGTTACAAGTCTAGATGAGATATATCCTCATGAAAAAGTAAAAAATATCTTTACTAGGGGTCACTTTAAGCGGAATAAACTAAACTAGAAGAGTTGAATCTTCAACCAAAAGGTTAATTTTCCACCAAAAAAGACAATTTTCAACAAAAGAAATAAATTTTCAACGAAATAGTTAAATTTTCAACTAAAAGAGACAAATTTTAACAAAATAATTGAATTTTGAACAAAAAAGATCAATTTTCAACCAAAAATGGAATAGTTAAATTTTCAGTTGAAAAAATTAATTTTCCATTAAAATGATGAATTTTCAACTGAAATAGTTTAATTTTAAACAAACAAGATGAATTTTTTAACAAAAAAGAAATTTTTCCACAAAATAAATTAATTTTCAACGAAATAGTTGAATTTTTTGTTTAAAAATTAATTTTTCGCCAAACTGATGAATTTTAAACTGAAATAGTTGAATTTTAAACAAAAAAGATTAATTTTCAACTAAAATGAACAATCTTTAACTGGAAAAGCTGAATTTTCAGCTAAAAAGATTAATTAAAAACAAGGCATTTTTCAACCAAATAAATTAATTTTCAACGAAATAGTTGAGTATTCAACTAAAAAAGACAAATTTTCAACCATACATTGCATTTTGAACTAAAAAAGATCAATTTCCATCCAAAAATTAAATAGTTCAAATGTCAGTTGAAAAAATTAATTTTCAACCAAACTGATTAATTTTCAACAAAAATGATGAATCTTCAACTGGAATAGTTGAATTTTAAATAAAAAAGATCAATTTTTAACCAGAAATGAAATAGTTAAATTTTCAGTTGCAAAAAATTAATTTTCCACCAAACTTATGAATTTTCAATCAAAAATGGAACAGTTAAATTTTCAGTTAAAAAAAAAAAATAATTTTCCACCAAACTAATGAATTTTCAAATAATAAAAAAACTAATTATCAACCAAAAATTGAATAGTCAAATTATTGTATAAAACATTAATTTTGAACCAAAGAGATGAATTTTCAACTAAAATGATGGAATATTCAATTAGAATATTTACATCTCCAGTTTAAAAAAATAATTTCAATTTTCAAAAAAAAAAAAAGAAAAAAAAAAAAAACAACTAATATTGGAAAAACATAGTTACGTTTTCAAACAGAGTTATGAATTTTTAATTAAATTTATGAATCGTTAACTAGAATAACTGAATTTTTGACCAAAAAAATAATAAATTTTCAACCAGGAAGATTAATTTTTTCCAAAAAATACGAATTTTCATCTGAAAAAGATAAATTGTCAGCCAAAAATTAAATAATTGACTTTCCAGGTAAAAAAATTAATGTTAAACAAAAAAGATGAATTTTCAATTAAAATGATGGAATATTCAACTGGAATAGTAGAGCAGGGTATCTACTAAATTTTGCCTCAAAGGGATAATACAAAATAAAAAATTGAAACGAAATGAAATGCACTTCCCGCATCAAAAATAAAATCAAGGACATTTCCCGGATTTTTTTCCATTCCCGGACAATTCCCGGATTTCCTTGAATTCCTGCACCCTGTATATGATCAATAAAATAGAAGAAGCATAGACTGATATTTTAATTAATTTTTTTCTGAAAAAAGATCTTCTTTCGCTCCGCTGGCAATCGAACCACCGAACTTCCGATTGCCGGTCGGGTGCTTTCCCATTAAGCTACTAGAGGGATCGAGAGAAGAAACTTTTTTCAGAAAATACACGCATTATTTTGCAAGGTGGCACATATCAAATTTTTCAAGGAATCTGTATTATCATCAGAAAATAACAGAAATTTTTAACGTCTTTTCAGACAAGATGGAAATATGAATTAAAAATCATTTTAATAATTTTTTTTCTGAAAAAAGATTTGATATGTACCACCTTGCAAAATAATGCATGTATTTTCTGAAAAAAGTTTCTTCTCTCGATCTCTCTAGTAGCTTAATGGGAAAGCACCCGACCGGTATTTGGAAGTTCTGTGGTTCGATTCCCAGCAGAGCGAAAGGAGAAGATCTTTTTTCAGAAAAAATTAATTAAAATAATTTTTAATTCATATTACCATCTAGTCTGAAAAAACGTTAAAAATATCTGTTATTCTCTGATGATAATACAGATTTCTTGAAAAATTTCATAGTGTGATAATACTTTATTCATTCTGAAAGATTTTAGAGTCTCTTTGGCGTCTTTTCTGAAGAATAAAAAATGCATAGGCTAATAAAAGGAAACTTTTGGACTCGAGAAAGGAGCTCAAAAGGTATTTGCGTATCGCTGACTCAGTGTAGGAACTTTGTCAGTGGAAACCACTGGACATTCCTATGGGACAGGACTTTAGTATGTGACAGCAAATGTGGTTTCTAAATCTGAGCGACCCATGTTTACAAACCACCCTGATATTCTGGTCGTACATACTATCCTGAACAACTAAACTAGATCACTCAGGTATTTCAAAATTTGTTGCGGGGACAGGTTTTCTGCTCAAATCCTGCAAAAAATCCCCGAACAATTCCAGGATTTTTCAGGTACGCTACCCACGGATAGAATCGGACCACTAACCGAATATGCTCCTTATTTCGAAATTTGTTGCGGGGACAGGATTTCTACTCAAATCCTAAAAAAATTCGAGAAATTAAAAAATATTGATTTAGGAGATTGTGATTGTCTAATACCATCTTTTACATACCAATACGATCATCAGATTCTATTTTGAAATAGAAAATAATCCACTGTATGAGTCAAATGTACCTGAAACACAAAGGAAATGTACACCTTAGTATTTGGAACAATAATAATTTTTTTTAACTATTTAAGATAAAAATCGGGGAGACCAAAAAAAAGTCTATTTTGTCAAAAAATAAAAAATAAATTATCTCAATAACTGACTTTTTTAACGTTTCAGGGTTTTCACGGAATTATGATCACTTTATACTCAATTTCATAAATTTTTTTAATAAAACATTTGTATTTTTCTGAAAAAACACACAAAATAATCAACAATTTTTTTTTATAATTTTTTTTTTTTCAAATTTAATTTTAGAACGAAACAGTTTGAGAAGAAATGTATTATACTTAAAGAAATGTGAATAGACTAAAGATTTCACTGATGTTAAAATTATAAATGATACAAATAATAAGCAATAAAAAATAATTCTAAACTTGGAAGAATTTCGAAAAATTTTAAAAAAACATATACTTTTGAAGATTTCGAACAAAAAATGTAGAAGATTCTAAGCTTTCTGAAAGGTTTCAAAAAATATTTTTTATAAGATTCCTAGGAAAATTAAAAATGATTTTCTATTTTGAAAAATGAATTTAAGAGAATATTTCAAAAGATTTAAAAAAATTTAGAATTTGTTCAAGTGTTTTGAAAGCTTTCAAAAGAATAAAACAGTTTTATTAAAGGTCCTAGGAAAATTGAAAATGATTTTTTATTTTGAAACATTAATTTTCAGAGATTAATTAGAAAGATTTAAAAAGAGTTTCAAAATTGACAAAAAATAATCTGGAAGATTTGAAGGCAATTTTTTTAATTTTTCAGGATTTAAAAATATTTCAAAAAATATTTAGAAGTTTCGAAAAAAATTTAAAATAATTAATAATTTAAAAAGATTGCAAACAATTTTTAAAAAATGAAGATTTTTAGGGATGACTGAAAAATCTCGAAAAATAAAATAGCCGAACTGGAGAATTTCCAAATAATAAAATTCTTGAATTGGAAAATTTCCGTTAGTTTATAGTATTACCGAATTTGAAAATTCCCGACAGAAAATTGCCGAATTATAAAATATCCAAACAAGAACATTCCCGAATTTAAACAATAAATTTTCTTCTATAAATAATAGTTATTTATTAAAAATAAAATAATCAAATATTTTTATTAAAATTTATGTTATTTTAAACAATAATTTTGGAAACTTTCAACATTGAAAATATTTGGTTATTGTATTTTTCATAAATAAATAATATTTATAAAAGAAAATTTTTTGAGCGTTTAAATTCGGGAATTTTATAGTTTGGATATTTTATAATTCGGCAGTTTTCTGTCGGGAATTTTCAAATCGTGCCGATTTTTAAAGATTTTAAAATAAAATTTGGAATAATAAAAAAAATGTCTTAAGATTCCTCAGATAATTTTAAATAATTTTTTATTTAAAAAAAAAAATAATTTCAAGCAAGTATTTAAAAAGATTTCAAAACGAATTTTGACGTACAAATAACAATTACACAATTATTAAATTAACGAATTAAAATAAAAATGATTTATTTTTAGATTTAAAAATTGTTAAATTAAATAAAAATTTGTATCCTTTCAAGTTTTAATGTGTGTAACTTAAAATTGCTTAAAATTGTATAATTTTGAAAATTTACAAATCTGTTGATTCACTCTTCAATTTAGAGCACTGAAATTGATAGCGTAAATTTTTTTTTTAATCTTTGAACTGAAAATCGTGATAAAAAATTAAAGAACAATTATAAAATTACATAAGAATAAGATTTTGTTGGGAAAAGTATATTTTATTATCTGTTAGTTGGTAAAAAAGTTGGTTATGAAAGATGAAAACCAAGGCGACGACTTTGGGATACTGTTCTTTTAGGTCGCAAACCCGCCCCGCGACCAATGATCTGGGAATGGTGAATAGGTAAAAAAACAATTCAAAAGCTACCAAACGATTACATTTTGCTGAGAAAAGTTGATTTTATAATCTGTAGGATGGTAAAGAAGTTGGTTATGAAAGATGAAAACCAAGGCGAGGACCTTGGGATGCTGTTCTTTTAGGTCGCAAACCCGCACCGCGACCAATGATCTGGGAATGGTGAATAGGTAAAAAAACAATTCAAAAGCTACCAAATGATTACATTTTGCTGAGAAAAGTTTATTTTATAATCTGTTGGATGGTAAACCAGTTGGTTATGGAAGATGAAAACCAAGGCGAGGACTCTGGTATGCTGTTCTTTTAGGTCGCAAACCCGCGCCACAACCGATGATCTGGGAAAGGTGAATAGGTAAAAAACAATTCAAAAGCTACCAAATGATTACATTTTGCTGAGAAAAGTTAATTTTACAATCTGTTGGATGGTAAACCAGTTGGTTATGGAAGATGAAAACCAAGGCGAGGACTCTGGTATACTGTTCTTTTAGGTCGCAAACCCGCGCCGCGACGGATGATCTGGGAAAGGTGAATAGCTAAAAAACAATTCAAAAGCTACGAAATGATTACATTTTGCTGAGAAAAGTTGATTTTATAATCTGTTGGTTATGAAAGATGAAAACCAAGGCGACGATCTGGGATACTGTTCTTTTAGGCAAACCCGCGCCGCGACCGATGATCTGGGAAGGGTGAATAGGTAAAAACAATTCAAAAGCTACGAAATGATTACATTTTGCTGAGAAAAGTTGATTTTATAATCTGTTCGATGGTAAACAAGTTGGTTATGAACGATGAAAACCAAGGCGAGGGCTCTGGGATGCTGTTCATCAGGTCGCAAACCCGCGCCGCAACCGATGATCTGGGAAAGGTGAATAGGTAAAAAACAATTCAAAAGCAACAATTATCACATTTTGTTGGGAAAAGTTGATTTTATTGTCCGTTAGTTGGTGAACCATTTGGTTATTGAAGATAAAAACCAAAGCTAGGACCGCGGGATACTATTCTTTTAGGTCGCAAACCCGCCCCGCGACCGATGATCTGGGAAAGGTGCATGGGTTAAAAACAAGTAAAAACCTAAAAAATGATCAGATTTTATTGGGAAAAGTTGATTTCATTATCTGTTGGTTGGTAAACAATTTAAGTCTTCACACCTCGTCACAGAGAGGATACTTCTGGACAGGAGTTTACAAAGTTCAGCATCGCCGCCTGCTTCCTAGAAGCAATAATTATTTTATGCGAAATTGAGTTTGCATAATTCAATTGAAACGTCATCATCGGTGAGTAAGTTGGTTATGGGAAGATGGAAACCAAGGCGAGGACACTGCTGGATGCTGCTCCTTCAGGTCGGTTGGAATGGGGTGCTCTTCCTTTAGCGCCGCGGCCTACAAGCTAGGAAAGGTGCATAGGTAGAAGGGTGGCTCCTGAAGGAGTTGATTTAGCGCCCTGTAAACCAACCTTAATCTCCGTGGAGATTTGCGGCTGTCTGGGCGAAATTGGCAACCGAGAAGCAGTTTCCAGGTCTCCGAGACCTCGCCTCGACTGGAAACTGCTAACTCTGCGTCACAGTGTTTACCCGCAATAAACTTTTTGTCACCAATCCGCGAAACTTTCATCGAAACTCCTATCCGGAGATCTTCCTCTCACACTTCCAACTCGAGTTTCCGGTGTATGTCGCGATGTCGATTTCGACCAGAGACGAAATCCACTCATCTCTGTAAGTAGGTACTAGGTGTCCTAGCATTAAAGATTCGTGAGAACCTCCAACTTTTGACTGAAACTTCTTCCTCAGGTGGAATTACGATTTGGGACACCCTTTTTTTCAAGCTCACTCGCATTGCTGGAAAACTGTCTTGAAAAAATATTGTTTTACCGAATTTCGAGGATTCGGTGAAAGCTATCTCATTGCATTTTAACGAGGTTTCTACGGAGACTGTTTTCGTATTTAGATTCTGAGGCTCTTTCGGCATAATCTATATTCAAATCTAAGGAATACAATTTAAGGGAAAATTCCTTTGGCTTTCTAGTGTTGCAAAATCAATACTTTTCCGAAAAATTAGGTGAAGAGGTTGTACGAAAAATTGAAATGCAATTTACTTCAACATTATTTTGAACACAAAGCAAGATGGCTCATTGGAATCGAGTTTCAGTTGATTAAGATTTATTATTTTTAAATTGTATTGTTACATTTTCAGTTAAAATGATTAATTTTCAATCAAGAATCATTGTTAAAAAATAAATTCTCAACAAAAAGTGTAATTGTTGATATTTCCGCAAAAAATTTTTAACTTTCAATAAAAAACTGTTAAATTAAACCAAAAAATACGAATTTTGTACCAAGAAAGATTTTTCAATTAATGAAAAAAATCTCATCCAAAAGGTTGAGTTTTTAAATTATAAAGATGAATTTCTGAGAAAAAAAAGTTGAATTCACAACCCAAAAATATACGTTTCCTACCAAAACAATTGAATTTTCGACTAAAAAATACAAGTTTTCAACAAAATAAGTGAATTTTTAACTGAAAAAGATCAATTTTCTAGCAAAAATTAAACAGCAACATTTTTAATTAAAAAAATTCATTTTCAACAAAAAAAACGGATTTTCAACAAAATTTGTTATATTTTTAACCAAAGAAATGAATTTTTAACTAAAATTATGCATCTTCAATCAAAAAAATAAATTTTTAACCAAATAGTTAAATTTTCAACCAAAAAGATTATATTGCTACCAAAAAAGAAAATTTTTCGACAAAATAGATGAATTTTCAACTAAAATAGAATAGTTTAATTTTAGGTTAGAGAAATAGGCTTTTAAGCAAATAAAAGAAATTTTCAAAAAAATAGTTAAATTTTCAAACAAACAGATTAAATGTCTATAAAAAAAAATGTCGACGAAAAATTGAATAGTTAAATATTTAGTGAAAAAAAATTAATTTTCAATAAAAAAAAAACTAATTTTCAACCAGAGAAATGGACTTTCAAACCAAAAATATTAAGTTTCTACCAAATATTTTAATTTTTAATGGAATTTTCAACCAAATAACTGAATTTTCAACCAAAATGTTATATACCTACCGAAAAATACAAATTTCCAACAAAATAGATGAATTTTCAACTAAAAAATATAAGTTTTCAACCAAAAATAGAATAGTTTAATTTCAAGTTCAAAAAAAAATAAGCTTTTAACGAAATAAAATAAATGTTACACACAACAAATAGATTTTCCACCAAAAACATTAAATGTCTATCAAAAAAATTTTTACAAAAAATGGAATAGTTACATTTTTGATTAAAAAAATTAATTTTCAATTTAAAAAACTACTTTTCTACCTAAAAAGAATAATTTTTAACAAAACACATGAATTTTCAACCGAATATTTTAATTTTTCATTAAATTTTCAACCAAAAAGTTTAATTTTCTAACAAAAAAGACAAATTTTCAACAAAATAGATTAATTTTCAATTGAAAAAGACAAATTTTCAACAAAATATATGAATTTTCAACTAAAAAATATAAATTTTCAACAAAAAATAGAATAGTTTAATTTTAAGTTAAAGAAATAAGTTTTGAACAAAATAAAATAAATTTTCAACACAACAAATAGATTTTCTACCAAAAAGATGAAATGTCTATCAAAAAAAAAATGGACGAAAAATGTAATAGTTAAATTTTCGACTAAAAAAATTAATTTTCAATTAAAAAAACTAATTTTCTAAAAAAAAAAAGAGTAATTTTCAACAAAATACATTAAGTTTTCAAGAAAATAGATGAATTTTCAATAAAAAACAAAAATTTCAACAAAAAATAGAATAGATTAATTTTCAGTTAGAGAAATATTTTTTTAAGCTAATAAATTTCCAACACAACAAATTGAGTTTCTACCAAAAATATTAAATGTTTATAAAAAAAAATTTCGACGAAACATTTAGTTAAATTTTTATTTAAAAAAATTAATTTTCAATAAAAACACTAATTTTCATCAACAAAAAATTAACTTTCAATAAAAAAAATAATTTTCAGTAAAGAAAAATAATAATTTTTCTACCAAAAAATAATTTTTATCAAAATACATTAATTTCCAACTAAATATTTTAACTTTCAATGGAATTTTCAAACAAATAGTTGAATTTTCAAGGGTTTTTGACTAGCGAAATGTAGTAAATAATTTGATGTTAATTTTTTTTGTCCACATGGTCTAAAATAAATATTTTTTGAACATTGATTATTAATTTGATAAGTTTTGAATAAAATGTCTCTAGCACCGCCGGGATTCGAACCCAAACAAACATGATATAGTTAAATTTTCAGTTCAAAAAATAATTTTCAATACAAAAAAAAAAAATTTTGAACCAAAAAGGTTAATTTTCAACCAAATAGTTGAATTTCCAACTAAAGAAGATAAATGTTCAACCAAACATGGAATAGTTGAATTTTCAATAAAAAAAAAAGTTTAACAAAATACTTAAATTTTGAAACAGAAAAAAGATTTTTCAACTAAAATGATGAATCATAAAAAAAAAAGAATTTTTAAAAAAGTCGTTCCACTTAGAAGATTTTTCCTAAAGAAAGGGTAATTAGCGTGCGCGTAGCGCGCACAATGTTGTAGAATCTTAAATTTGAAAGTTAAATCTGCAAATAATCCCTTTCAATGAGAAAAATTATAGGAAACCTTATACGAATTGAAAAACATTCGTTCTTTTTAATACTTTTTTTCAAGGAATCTGTATTATCATTAAAGAATAACAGAAATTTTTAACGTCTTTTCAGACTAGATGGAAGTATGAATAAAAATTTTTTTAATTAATTTTTTTTCTGGAAAAAGATCTTCTCCTTTCGCTCCGCTGGGAATCGAACATCAGATCTTTTTTCAGAAAAAAGATTAATTAAAATAATTTTTTATTCATATTTCCATCTAGTCTGAAAAGACGTTAAAAATTTCTGTTATACTCTGATGATAATACAGATTCCTTGAAAAAAATTGGATTTACAACCTGGCAAAATAATGCGTGTATTTTCTGAAAAAAGTTTCTTCTCTCGATCTCTCTAGTAGCTTAATGGGAAAGCGCCCGACCGGCAATCGGAAGTTCTGAGGTTCGATTCCCAGCGGAGCGAAATGAGAAGATCTTTTTTCAGATAAAATAGATACTATGAAATACAACATTTTGTGAACATAACATTCATAAAAGCTTGTATTTTGCATCGTAGATGTTTTTGGTGGGACTTAACTTGTCACAAAGAAACAAAATGTAATTGTCTTAATACCAATGGAAATAAAAAAGGAAGAAAAAAGCTAAGTTTGCAAGCAGAAATAATGTGAAACCATTAACTTTCATCAAATACAATCCACTTGAAGGTACCATAAACTAAGAAAAGCTTCTAGAGAAGATAATTTTAGCACTTATATTTATATGTTCACACTCAATAACCATTATTTTCTGGATGTCAAACCACAGGCTCATTTGGTAGTAAACTAATCCGTTGATTTCTATCAAAATGCAACAACATGATAGGCTTTGAAACATAGCTGCTTTCCAATATATATCAAGTGTGTTGGTTCAATAAAACAAGGAAATTTGGTATATCCAATAAATAATAATTAACTCTGGAAATCGAATTCCGATGTGAGAGCACGTTCTCATCATAACGATAAAGTCAGCAGGAACAGATCCAGCTTCTAATACCAGTATTATTATCCTCAAT
>CAKNYM010052766.1:420437-432701 GCA_932195095.1 Andricus curvator
GAGTAGGGGAAAGGAGAGCAGGGAAGAGGAGAAGAGTAGGGGAAAGGAGGAGAGTAGGGAGAGTAACGGAAAGCCAATTAGTCAGTAGGAAACATCAATTTTAGGCGTTTCTTCGAACAGAATTGAATTTCGTTTCAATACGAATTGAAAGTAGATTGGAGAAAGGAAGAGCGTCACGACGGAATGAAATTAGCATATTAAAGGCTTGAATCGCCGTCTGAATTTGGAGCGAAAAACCATCTCGTAGTACACAAAAGAGACAGAAACCTGCTCGATGAGTGAGTCAGCTGGTACGCTCATTTTTATCGGAAGTTACGGCGTGAATCTCTTATCGGAAATTCTTAGAAGACCTATTGGATGCCGACAGCAGGATATCGATAGTTACCAGCATTGTGTAACAGCTTCCATTCAAGAAAATAAATTTTTCCCTCAAGCAGAAAATCATAAAAAGTAGATCCAATATAAAATCTTAATTATCATATACCTGAAGCTCAGAACGATCGGAGAAAATATTTTCCCTCGATTCTGCTTTATTCAGAAATACTGTTATACAAATAAAAATACCGATCACAGGTTTATAGTTGAAAAAGCAAGCAATAAAAAATGGTTATTTGAATTTGAAAAACTTTCCCGATTTCTCAGTTAGGTAGACACCCTATTTGAGTACACTCAATTATCGGGGTTACACGACTCGTCCTCACACCCCTCTAGTCTTTTCCTTACTATATATTTTGTACGTTTGAAGCCATTTAAATTTTTGTGAAAAATTTTGTTTGCACCCTTGCACCTTTGAATATTATTTAGAACCAACAAAAAAATTAATTTATCTACTACGAAATGCTGAATCAGCTCCAAATCAACCAGAGGGGCAAGAGTGCGCTGGCGGCGCAAGACCCAGAACGTGCGCAAGGCCCGGAACGTGCGCAAGGCCCAGAACGTGCGCAAGGCCCAGAACTCTAATAAAAAATTCCCATGAATAGAATCATAAAAAGATAAATACTTCAAAAGGAATCTTTGTAGCGATAAAGGATGCTGCTTATCAGGAAAATCTCTTGTTTTTTTTCTTTTTTGTTTCTATAGCGACTATGTGAAACGAGTACTAATCTCCTTTACCCTTTTGCAGCTTCCAAAGTACCTTTGCTCTTTGCACCGAAACAATGGCGCTCTATACTCGTTTGCTCATGAAATACACATAGAGATTGGAAATAAAACGAGAACCTGTTGCCACCGACCGGCTTCCAGAATGACGAGGAAATTGGATTTTTCAAAGCAGTTTACGCTGCAAGGCAGAGTCAGGTCGGGAGACGTGACTTTTAAATAAATAGCAATTACCCCTAACGAGCACGAGGGCACGTCAACTTGACAAGAAAAGTGTGTTACTTTCAAAATGTATTTTTTTTCTATAGAAAAGAATTTAAAAGAAAGTTCAGAAAAAAATTGGTAACGTAAAGCGCGAAAATACTTGTAGGGTTCTTACAGAAGTCCGGTTTCAAAATTCCATAACTTTTTTAGGTTCCCAGGCCTAATTTTGAAAAAATTCCTTTTTAAGTTTTTTTTTTTTTTTTAATACAATCAATTTTTTTCCACATAATAGAGAAAATTAATTTTTAAAGAATAATTTTCTATAAAAAGACGAATCTTCAACAAAATACATAAATTTTAACTAAAAACAATAAATTTTCAACCAAAACATAAATATATAAATTTTCAGTTAAAAAAAATACTTTTTCAACCAGAGATTAATTTTCAACTAAAATTATGAAATATTCAACTGGATTAGTTGAATTTTCAGTTGAAAAAATTACTTGCCATAAAAATTTCAACAAAGTAATTTAAATTTTCAGTTTTAAAAAATCAATTTTCAACCAAAGAAACAATTTTTCAACAAAATAGTGAAATTTTCTATTAAAAAAATTATTTTTCAACCAAAAAACCGAATTTTCAAACAAATAAAAAGAATTTTCAACGTGGTATTTCAATTTTTAGTTAAAAGAAATCAACTTTTAACCTACAAAACAAAGTGTCAGCAAAACAGTTACATTTTCAATCTAAAAAGTTAATTTTCAACAACAAAAACTAATTTTCAACGAAATAGTTACATTTTCAACCAAAAAGGTGAATTTTCAACCGAAAAAATGACTTTTTAACCAAGAAGATTAATTTTCCGCAAAAAAACGAATCCTCAACAAAATACATGAATTTCAACTAAAAACAATAAATTTTCAACCAAAAATTAAATATATGAATTTTCAGTTGGATGAATTGATTTTCAGCAAAAAAAAAAAGAATTTTCAACAAAGTATTTAAATTTTCAGTCAAAAAAATCAATTTTCAACCAAAAAAACGATTTTTTAACAAAATAGTGCATTTTTTAATTAAAAAAATTAATTTTCAATAGAAAAAACGAATTTTCAAACAAATAACAAAATAATTTTCAACGTGGTATTTCAATTTTCAGTTCAAAAAATTAATTTTCAACCCAAGAAACAAAATCTCAACAAAAAAAGTTACATTTTCAATTAAAAAGTTAATTTTCAAACAAAATAATTAATTTTCAACAAAATAGTTACATTTTTAACCAATAAGATAAATTTTTAACAGAAAAAATGACTTTTCAACCAACAAGATTAATTTTCCGCAAAAAAACGAATCCTCAACAAAATACATGAATTTCAACTAAAAACAATACAATTTGAACCAAAAATTAAACATATAAATTTTCAGTTGGATACATTGATTTTCAACAAAAAAAAAGAATTTTCAACAAAGTATTTAAATTTTCAGTCAAAAAAATCAATTTTCAACCAAAGAAATGATTTTTTAACAAAATAGTGAATTTTTTCATTGAAAAAATTAATTTTCAATAGAAAAAACAAATTTTCAAACAAATAAGAAAATAATTTTCAACTTCGTATTTCAATTTTCAGTTTAAAAAATTAATTTTCAACAACAACAACAAATTTTCAACAAAGTATTTAAATTTTCAGATAAAAAAAAGATTTTTAATTAAAAAAAGAAAAAAAATTCAACAAAGTAATTTGAATTTTCAGTTAAAAAAATCAATTTTCAACCAAGGAAACGAATTTTCAACGAAATAGTGAATTTTTTAATTTAAAAAATTAATTTTTAACAGAAAAAACAAATTTTCAAACAAATAACAAAATAATTTTGAACGTGGTATTTCAATTTTCAGTTTAAAAAAATAATTTTCAACCCAAGAAACAAAATCTCAACAAAACAGTTACATTTTCAATTTAAAAAATTAATATAAAAACAAATTCATTTTCAAGAAAATAGTTATATTTTCAAACAAAGAGGTGAATTTTTTAATTATAATGATGAATCTTCAACAACAACAAAAAATTGTTACAAAAGAGTTTAAATTTTAAACAAACAGTTTAATTCTCCACTAAAATGATGTTTTCAAACAAAGAAACACATTTGCAATCAAATAATTAAATTTTCAATAAAAAAAATTAATGATCAACAAAGAAAAATGAATTCTCAACAAAATAGTAACATTTTCACACGAAGAGATACATTTTTCAAGTTTTAAAATCTTTCAATTTCACGAATTTCCAGTTTTGGGGAAAAATTTGATTAAAACTATCTTAATTTCAATAGTAATCATTCTTTTTAAATCTTTTTCATTCTTTTCATAAAAAGACAATATTTTACCTTTTTTTATTAAGGGCGGTTCAAAAGCCTAACCTCAGAACTTAAATTGTCTGTAAATTTTAAAAGTTTAGGGGAAGTTTTCCATAAATAGAACACATTTTTAAACAATTCAGTTTTGTCTACCATCATTTTATTGCCACCCCAATGCACACCGATTTGAAATTAACTCTCTACTATAAAATAAAGTTAAACAATTTTCTGCTGCACACTTTTTGATTTCAGGCTAGGCAACATTTAACCTTCCAGCCTGTAGTGGTTCGTGTCCGTTCTAAGTTTTTTAGGAAAAGGGTTCGTGTCCGTGCTAAGTTTCCAGAACATTCTTGATGACGTCATCAAGAATGTTCCTAGAAACTTAGCACGGAAACGAAAAGTGGTTTACGTCCGTTTCGGTCTTGGATAAGGGATTCAATTGAAGCTGTCGCCAGAAAAGAAATTAATTAAGAGCCACATTGCACCAGAAATTGCTGAATAAGCTGCGATGCATGATTCGCAGGTCCGTGTCACTTAGTAGGGAGCATTAAAGAGGGCACAAATAGGTACAAACATAGAGCACAAGGTCGGATACTTTCTGGACAGACCTGGTAGTTATTAGTTTGAAATCTAATTCGTGCTCACATTGTATAGTTAAATTTCAATCAAAGGCATGAGTAATGAGTATATTGGCTCTATGGCAGAGTTGTCGCTTATGCCGTTTGTCTCGGTTGATTTGCCCCAACTTTACTCTTAACTCTAAGCTTTGTCACAGTCAATATGATCATATCTAAAATCTGGAACTGGAACATTCCCAAGCTCGGAACCAGGCACTAATGAGCTGAAGCAACAATGGCAAGAGCTAGCGTCGACAGGCTTTATCACTCTATGTGTACTGTATATTCGGTTCGGTTTGAATGCATGATCGGTGAAATAGGAAGTGGATAGAGTAAACCGAACTGTTACCTTTGTGCAGTGCTCTAGACCACTGAATGTACGCATTAATTGCTACTTTGATAAATTGTAAACATCAAAAGGATCAACTGCCTGTGCTATTCTGCACCTGATTCATCATTCATCTCTGAGTTTACACAATTAACAAACAGTCAGAGTTTTTACAATGTGATGAAGATTTATGTGATGTTTTATTAGAAAGGTATATGAAGTCAGTGACACTGGACCTCGCGTCATCAAGATATTGATAAAAAAATTAGGAATGATAGTTTGCATGTAGGGTAATAACAAACCGTCATGCTGACCAAGCAAATCCTGAACCCACGTACCTTAATTAATTATTGAAAAATTTATTTTCCGTCAAAATTAGCATGAAAGGGTGTTAGTTTCGTCATTGAACTTGCGTCATGGCGGATATGATTTTTTTGTTTTAATGCAGGTCTGAGTCCTCATAACACGAATAAATATGTGTGCCTTGAAATGTTTCTAGAAACTTAGCACGGAAACGAAAAGTGGTTTATGGCCGTGCTAAGTTTCTAGAACATTCTTGATGACGTCATCAAGAATGTTCTAGAAACTTAGCACGGACACGAACCACTACAGTTTAGAAGCTTCTTGATGACGGTAAGGTAGGAATCTATAATTGGAACCGGCCTTGCTCATCTACTTAAATTCCCGGTGTTTTAATTAAATTCCCAGTCATTTCCTGGTCACGTCGCCACTCTGTAAATTGAATCCCTTTTTGCTGTGGATAGACTGTTTCTAGGAGTTGAATTTTGAATCCATCTGGGATCAGAGTGAATGTTCGTGCTGGTGAACAGTGATCGCAACGGAGAGTCCATTGGGGGCAGTGACTGCACTTAACACTCCTGAGGTCTGGGAAGAGCGGGTACTTCGTATAAATACCAACCCTAATGTTTCCGTGGCCTTATCCCAACGACATGCCATTTCCTCAAGTGAAGTTGTTGAGTCTCAATGGACGAAATTGTGTGCAACTGTGCACTTTCGGAACTCCATGTAAAGCACAACTACACTACCACAAAAACAGCAATTGGGACGTCCAGAGACTCATCAGTTTATCGAAACTGGCCAGGAGAAATTTTCAGTTTCAGAACCCAAAATTCTCTCAAAATAGGGTAGTTTTAAAAAAAAATGGGGGAATAAATTGTTCTAGATGAAATTAATGTATATGTACAATATTGAAACTAAACTAGATGAACTTTAGACCCTAAAGGAGAAATTTTCAACTCAGGAGTTTATGTTTTCAAGCTAAAAAGTCGAATGTTTTAAAATTAGTTGAATTTTTAACAATCAAATTCATTTTTAACCAAACGGTTGCATTTATGAACGAATGGAATTTTGGACGTAAAGAGACGAATTTTTTAGAAGCCAGTTAAATTTTCGACCAAAAAAGATAAATGTTCAACAAAAAAGTCCATTTTCAACAAAATACATCATTTTCAACCAAGCGGTTGAATTTTCTACCATAAAAGACGAATTTTTAACCAAATAATTAAATAATTAACAAAAAAGATCAATTTTCCACAATAAGGTAAATTTTCAACCGAAATAGACGAATTTGCAAATAAATTGTGGAGTTTTGAAGCTAAAAATATAAATTTTCAAAAAATACTTTAATTTTCAACCAAATAGTTGAATATAAACGCAGAAGATTAACTTTTTACCAAAAACATGAAATTTTTACCAAAAGAGACAAATTGGGTCGCATAATATTGTGCAATATACTCGACTGAGTACTCGTGCACTGCGGCCCTTCCGAGCCGAGAGTCGCAACCGTCTCTCGCCCTGCGCGCTGAGAAACTGCGCGGGCCAGAATGATTTTAATTTAAATAAAAAACAGTTGAGTTTTCAACCAAAAAAATTACTTTAAACAAAATAGTTGATTTTTCAACCAAAGAATTAAATTTCTAACCAAATAGTGGAATTTTGAACCAAACGAGATGAATTCTCAAGCAAAAATATAATAGCAGACTTTTTAGCCAAAAAGAGTGAACTTTTCCCTAACAATGTTTGAATTTTCTTATTCGATTATGTTAATTCAGTTCCCATTTCAGCCAAAAAACGAGAAAAGGGGGCAAAAAGGGGAAGTTCCTTGAAAAAGGGGAATTCTTTTTGAAAATAAGGAAAAGAGGGGAATAGTCCCAAGAGTTTGAAGTCCAAATTTGGTACTACAACTATTTTTTCTAATTGCAGAAAATCAGGGTAAAAAATCATGAAGCGTATTTGAGGTTTTCCTGTTGGTTTTCGGTATTCCTGCTGTATTCAAGAGGATCTAATGGAATTACGTGTACCACTTGTGACAATATTGCGCGCACTGGTACGGAGCTTTACTTAGTGGTTTCTATGTACTCTTGAATACTGTCTTCGAGTGCAATTACATTTTCTCCAGTATAGGTGTATTAGGGTATTATGGTGGGTATCGCTGGAACAGAACAGTAGGACCATTTCAATCAAGGAAATTGTATTTTCCTTCAAAATCTCTCTTAGACGTATTTTACGGAAGGTATACAAGATTGAAACTAAATGAAATGAGTAGATAGGCGGCGGCTTTTCGGGATCGCGAAACCTACCTTACCGACCTCGAGAGAATTCTAGAGCTCAAGTGGTTTGTGTCCGTACTAAGTTTCTAGAATCTTGCTAAGTTTCTAGAATCTTGCTAAGTTTCTAGAATCTTGCTAAGTTTCTAGAATCTTTCTAAGTTTCTAGAATCTTGCTAAGTTTCTGGAATCTACGCAAAGGGACTCGATGACGTCACAGAATTATATTTCCCAATTGTGAGAAACCAATTTCGCATAAGGGACCGTCCTTAAATCGAAATATATTGCATTTTCAAGAGATTAGTTAAATTTTCCGTCAAAAGGTATTTTTTAACAGTTAAGTTTTCAACCAAGAAAGATTACTTGCCTACCATAAAAGATGAGTTTTCAATCAAAGGCGACATATCTTGAAGAAAACTGTTTAATTTTTGCCCAAAAAAATGACTTTAATAAAATAGTTGAATTTTCAACCAAAAAAGATGACTTTGAGAAAATAGATTAATTTTTAACAAAATAATTGAATTTTTAACCAAATGGCAGAACTTTATTTCTACACACATAAATTTTCTACCAAATGACGAATTTTCGAACAAATATTTGAACTTTCAACTAAAAAAATATACACTTCACCAAAAAATTAAATCTTTACATTTTCAGTTTGAAAAAGTAATTTTCAACAAAAACAAAACGAATTTTCAACAAATTGATTTCTACCAAAAAATATGAATTTGCAATTCAAAAGGACGATTTTTCAACCAAATATTTAAATTTTCCACTAAAAAATATAAATTTTCAACGAAAAATTAAATCTTTAAATTTTCAGATTGAAAAAGTAACTTAAAAAAAAACGAATTTTCAACCATTTGAATTCAAACAAAAAAAACGAATGTTTATCAAAATAGTTGAATCCTTAACCAATGATAAATTTTCAACAAAATACATACATTTTCTCCCCAATAGTTAAATTTTCAACTTATAACATACATTTTCAACAAAAAATGAAACAGTTAAATTTTTAGATAAAAAAAATTATTTTCTAACTAAAAATGAAACAAATTTTCAAAAAAATATTACAATTTTCCACCAAAGAGGTGAATCTTTGAAAAAAAGTTTTAACTAAATAGTTGAATTTTCTATCAGAATAGTTAAATCTTCCATCAAAAATATGAATTTTTAACAATAAAGTTAATTTTCCACCAAGCAGTTTCAACTTGTTATCAAATTGTTAAATTTTCAACCAAAAAAACTAATTTTCTACCAGAAAATATGAATTATAAGCAAAAAATTTAATTTATAATCAAAAATTTAAATTTCCAACTACAATCACGAATCTTCGCGTAAAACTAATGAATTTTTTGTAAAGTAGTTCAAATTTAAACCAACTAGTTGATTTTTCAACCCAAAAAGGTTAAAATTCACAGTTGTATGGAATAAAAGACGAATTTTCAACAAAATAGTTAAATTTTCAAAAAAAAGTTAAATTTTCAACCAAAAAAATCATTTTTTCACCAAAAAGTTGAATTTGTATAAAAAAGACAAATTTTTGAAAAAATACATGAATTTTCAACGTGAAAAGATCAATTTTAAATCAAAAAAATAACCATTTTCACCAAAAATGGAATATTTACGTTTTCAGTTAAAAAAACTTAATTCTCAACAAAAAAAGACGAACTTTCAACAAAATATTTAATTTTACAACCAAAAAGATGAATTTCGAAACAAAATGATAAATCTTTTTAAAAAATTACTTTTCAACAAAAGTGTTCCATTTTCAACCGAATAGTTGAACTTTCATTAAAAAATATCACTTTGACAAAATTTTCTTATTGACATATAATAATTCAGTTTGCATTTGAGAAGAAAAAAATAAAAAAAGAAGTTCCTTGAAAATAGGGGAAAAAAAAAGAAAACTTCCTTTCATTACGCTTCATTGACAACGAAGTTTATGGACTCTTATGGACTCTCTTGTTTACGCAAAATTGGTTTCTCACAATTGGAAAATATAATTCTGTGACGTCATCAGGTCCTTACGAGAAGATTCTAGAAACATAGCAAGATTCTAGAAACTTAGCACGATTCTAGAAACTTAGAAAGATTCTAGAAACTTAGATCGATTCTAGAAACTTATCAAGATTCTAGAAACTTAGATCGATTCTAGAAACTTAGCACGATTCTGGAAACTTAGTAAGATTCTAGAAACTTAGCAAGATTCTATAAACTTAGCAAGATTCTATAAACTTAGCAATATTCTAGAAACTTAGCACGGACACGAACCACTTGAGCTCTAGAATGGTCTCAAAGTCGGCAAGGTAGGGATTTTTATCCGGAAACGCCCTTCCCTATCTACTGCTAAAGGAAGAGTATCTACTAAAATCTGCATTCGAAACTATTATATTAGCTCCGTATTTTCATATTATGGGTTTCGAGGAATACGAGAAAGTTCCAGTCGTAACATTGATTTTCTGCAAATTGCATATACAAATACACTGACTTGTATTTGGATATCTATACGGAGAGATAGACCTAACCGAGTAATATATTTATGGATGAGATGTACACACTGCATATTTATGAAACAGTCTGATGTATCAAATTGGAGAAGTTTAGTCTTGAGTTTAGTGGATATATTCTATTCCGAACGCATTAAACCAACACTCAGGGAATTGAGAGGAATATAAAAATGGAGTTACAAAATTGCGAATTAGTTGAATGGCGAAATAAACCTGCTGAATTTTTTCCGCCACTTTTTAATTGAACTTTTCTTGAAATCGATTTCTTTTTAGAGGATGCTTCAATTTGGGAAAGATCCAGAAATCACAAGGAGCCAGGTCTGGACAGTATGGGGGCTGCAGAAATTGCTGAATAAGCTGCGATGAGTCGACTAAAGATTCGCAGATCAGTGTCACTTAGTAGGATCAGATTAGGGCCTGAACATTTTTAAATTGTGGACTCAAAAGAAGCAACGTGGAACACTTTTTTTTAAACCGTATCAATAACAAGCATTAAGGGCCAAAATGTTCTAAAAACAGGGGAAATGAGATTTTTTTACAAAAATAGGAGAATTAGTTCTTACAAATGAAACGAATGTGGGTAATATTTAAATTGCTAACATTGTCAGGACAGTGTGGGGGCTGCCGAATTGATGTAAGGCCGTGTTTCACCAGAAATTGCTGAATAAGCTGCGATGAAGGATTTTAAACCAAAACACGAATTTCAACTAAAAACAATACATTTTCAACCAAAAATTAAATATTTAAATTTTCATTTAAAAAAATACCTTTTTCAGCCAGAGATTAATTTTTAACTGAAATAATGAAATTTTCAACTGGATTAGTTCAATTTTCAGTTGAAAAAATTAATTTTCATCACAAAAAAAAAGAATTTTCAACAAAGTATTTAAATTCTCAGGTAAAAAAATTGATTTTCAATAAAAAAAAACATTAAAAAAAAAAGAATTTTCAACAGATAAGTTTAAATTTTCAGCTTAAATAATTCAATTTGCAACCAAAGAAATAAATTTTCAACAAAATAGTGAAATTTTCAATTAAAAACATTAATTTTCAACAAAAAAAAAACAACGAATTTTCCGGAAAAAAAAATAATTTTTACAAACGAGATTAAGTTTTAATCAAATAGTTGAATTCTCCACTAAAATGATTAAATATTCAACTGGATTGGTTCAATTTTCAGTTAAAACCATAAATTTTCAAACAAAAAAAAGAATTTTCAACAAAAAATATAAATTTTCGGTTGAAAAGATTGATTTTCAACAAATTAATTTAAATTTTCAGTTAAAAAAAATCAATTTTCAACCAAAGAAACGAATTTTCAACAAAATAATGAAATTTTTAATGAGAAAAATTAAGCTTCAACAAAAAAACCGGATTTTCAACAAAATAGTTAGATTTTTAAAGAGATGAATTTTTTAATTATAATGACGAATTTAAAAAAAAAAATAATTTTTACAAAAGAGTTAAAGTTTTAAACAAATAGTTGAATTCTTCACTAAAATAATGAAATATTCAACTGGGCTGGTAATTGAAAAAAATTAATTTTCAACAAAAAAAAAAAGAATTTTCAACAAATTAATTTAAATTTTCTGTTTAAAAAAAATCAATTTTCAACCAAAGAAACGAATTTTCAACAAAATAATGAAATATTCAACTTGTATTGGTTCAATTTTCAATTGAAAGAATTAATATTCAACAAAAAAAAAATTTTCAACAAAGTATTTAAATTTTCAGCTAAAAAAATTAATTTTCAACCAAAAAAAGAATTTTTAACAAAGTATTTAAATTTTCAGTTAAAAAAATAATTTTCAACCAAAGAAACAAATTTTGAACAAAATAATTGACTTTTAAATGAAAAAATGAATTAAAAAAAAAATGAATTCTCAAAAAAAGAGTAATATTTTCACACGAAAGAGATACATTTTTAAAGTTTTAAAGTCTTTCAATTTCACGAATTTCCAGTTTTGGGAAAAAATTTGTTTAAAACTATTCTATTTTTAAAAGTATTTTTAAGAAGCAACTCTTAAGATACTTTAATTTTTTTTTAAATCTGTAAGATATCTTGGAATTAAAAAATAATTCTCTTTAATAACATTTCATACCAGTTGCGTCTAAAATTAAAAAAGAAACAGAATATAACTTTGGATTCTTTTCACAAAAAGACAATATTTTACCATTTTTTGTTATTAAGGCCATGTGACGAGTGGGTCACGTGACCGGATTCCTACCTTACCGACACTTTTTTTATTTCCTAACTTATTTTGACACGAAGCGCCACACCGAGTTGAAAATTTGGGATACTAAATAAAAAGTACTAAGAAAGGTGGGCCTAGTCCTAAATGTTAATAATCATGAAAAAAGCACAAAAAAATGATTTACAAAAAAAACTTTTTTCATAATTATAAAAATTCAGGACGAGACCCACCTTTCTTAGTGCTTCTTATTTAGTATCCCAAATTTTCAACTCGATGTGGCGCTTTATGATGTGACTCACTTATCACATGGCCTTAAGGGTGGTTTAAAGGCCTAACCTCAGGACTTAAATTGTCTGTAATTTTTTCAATTTTAGGGGTAGTTTTCCATCAATGGAACAC
>CAKNYM010052767.1:0-24256 GCA_932195095.1 Andricus curvator
AAAAATGGGTGTCAATATATTAAATGGCGGTAGTATAAACTGGAAATTTACACATCTTAAAATTATAATTGTTCACTTCGAAATATTTGTTTTTGATATAATTTCAACTGTTCAACTTTTAAAACTCCCAATTTAAGATAACACTTAATAATCTTGAATGATTCAATTTCAGAACAGTAACCGTAAAAAAGTAAAATAAATTCATATTCATATAGCCTTTAAAATAAGAAAAAAGTAAAATAAATTCATATTCATAGCCTTTGAAATAAGAAAATCTCTAATTGAGGATTCACTTTAAAAGTGCACACTTTGAAAATGGAAGCTCTTGAAACTAAACAATTTTGTACTTTGAAGTTCAAACAGAAACAAAATCAATAGTAGGCATTCAAGAAATAAAATGTAAAACTCTAAAACATTCGCAATTTATCAATTTTGAACTAAAGGCGTTCAAATCTGAATAATATTAAATTGAAAGCACTCAGAATTGTACAATACTAAATTAAAATCATTCATATAGTTCCAAATTGTAGGTATATTCGAAAATGTAAAACTTTAAATTTGAAGTCACCACAATAAAAAATGTTAAACAAATTAAATTAAAATTCGTTCAAACATTAGGGTTTTCAATTTTAAATAAAATTATGTAGTAATGAAGTGTTTGGTTCAAAAATTTTCAAATTCAAACGCTACTATTTCTATATCGTGAAATTGATAAAATTCTAATCAAACCATTTTGGAAGTAGGCTTACAACACTAAAATAAAAGTCTTTGAAATCTTAAATAATTTAAAACTTAAAAATGAAACTGTACAATTTGATTATGGTATCGTAGAAATTATTCTATAGACTTAAAGTTCGCAACGTAAAAGTCTTCAGTTTAAAGAAAAATATGAACCTTGGTTATTCTATAAATGAAATTAACACTCGTTACTTAAACTAATTAGATGTCTTTTCTATCCAAAAAAATTCTTATCAGTCTAATTAAAATGTTGATAAAATCTACCAATAAACTTAATTACTACATACTTCAACAGCTCTCCCCTAAACCCAATATATCTTCTTGGATAAATCCCAGTCTATCAATCACTTTACTTGATTCAGGGTTTAACCGAAGAGTAAAAACTTGTAGTGAGCGAAGAAATAACTTATTTAATTAAACTCTCAATCACATTGGTTTATAGATCAATACCCAGAAATAAAGAAAAATTATGACGTAGATTGAATACAGAGATTAATTTAAATTTAAAAAGTGGTGCCAATATATCCTTCAAACTGAGTAGAAAATTTTTATTTAATGCCGAATTTAAATCCCAAGATGAGAAAATTTTGCAAATTTTTTGCCTAATTATAATTAATCTCTCTTCTTAAGTGCTTTTCTTTATTTCGTGTTGTTTTTTTATAAAAAGTTTTGATTTTGAACGAAACTTACCCATCATGTTGCCACTTTTTTTTCTTTTTACTCGAAGGCATATTGTCCTTGATTTGATGCACTGAAAAATAAAAAAACCTATATGGTACCTATTTCTTGAAAATTGAAAATTCAAAATATAACTTATTATAAAAATTGGTATAAGATACAGAAAATAATGTACACATTTTTAAAAGTATTGTTTGGATTTTTAAATCAAAACCTAAAGGAGGGGTGCCAATGGAGGATTATGTTCACTTCATTGTACCCCAGTTACCATATATTTTCTACAGTTTTATTTTAATATTATAAATTAAATACTTGAGTTTAGATAGTGTGCTCAGATGTGCTCGCTTTGAGAAAAGAGTCGAAGTATGACATAAAAAACTTGTTTTTCTCATTATTCTCAAATTTTTTCCAGACTCAATATTGTTTCGATTATTCAATTGAAAACCGTGAATACAAATATGATATTGAAATGAAATGAAAAATTTCATACGGAAAATATGACTTTGAAAGAAGGTTTAAAAATAATCTAGCATATTCTATAATAAATCACCTGATGGATGTATTGAGTCACTTCGGAATGAGTCGCATCCTCCAGGGTACGACCGTTGACCTCGAGGATCTCGTCGCCCACCTCTAAACTGTCCGCATTATCCGCAGGCGATCCTGAAACAGAAAATAATTACAATGATATATCACCCTAACTTTTCACAAAACTTAACTCCCGCAAGCCTTGCTTCCATCCATCAAGACAAAATTTCATTCATATATTATTATTATTATTATTGCGTATTAATCTATTTAAAACTTTCCAAAAATCTTCTTTCAACTACATAGAACAACTTTCGCTGGAAGTTGTTTAAAATTTAAAGTTTCCTGGATACTTTTTGCCTCCGAAATTAGAAATTTGTGGTTACCGATCGGCTTCAATGTTTAATTGAATATTATTAAACAAAAGGTTATTTCCAACTTTTTATCATTTTGCAAGCATTCTTAGAGTATACTTTGTATGTGTACCAAATTTCAAACTATTCAATAATATTTGGCCGAGTTATTTTGATTTATGTTTTAATCACTTATTGATTTTCGGGAATTTTTTTTTTAGTTTTTAATTTTTATTCTTAAAACTATCGCCAACGGCGATACCACGCTGAAAACACCAGTTCTCGTAAGATCACTGAAGTTGAGCATTGTTGGGCGCGGTTAGTACTTGGATGGGTGACCGTTCAGGAATACTGCGTGCTGTTGGCCCGTCGTGGGTGTGGTGGGCCCCGCATTGGTAGTAAATATCCACCTAGAAACACTACCCGAATCGGGTAGTGAGGCAATGAACTTTCGAGTTCGAACTGCTAATCAATGTATGTATGTATGTATTATACTTTAACATCCCATCCTCACCGAGTGAGTCACGCTTACCCTGTACAATAATATGATATAATAATAATTTTAAAATAAAAATGTTTAATTCTTTTAGTTTCCACTACAAAACAGTGTCGTTCTTATCTTACAGGGTGTGCGTAGTTGAGGGGAAACCTGGAAATCAGGGAAAAGTCAGAGAATTGTATTCGTCAGGAAAAAGTCAAGGATTTTAAAAAAGTCTTGCGAAAGTCAGGGAATTTCTCTAAGAGACACTTTAAATAACTGTCAAGGATAATAAATTTAACACTTTTTAATTTTAATATGAAATTTTTTTATTCCGGAATGATTATATAAATGATTCTATGTTAAAAATGCTTCAAAATTAAGATTCTGGTCTTTGAATATTAATGATCACGGAAAATGAAAAATTGGTCAGGGAAAATTTAAAGAATTTTAAAAATGAAATTTTAGGGCCACCCTGATATAATATTCTTGTTAATAATATATTTAGGTTATATTTTTATTTATTTTTTTTTGCAGTTGCTTTCTCCTGACGATTATATTTTTAGTTGAAAATGTTATTATTTGGTTGAAGACTTCAATATTTTGGTATAAAATTAATTGCTGGATAAAAATGCAACTGTTTGTTTAAAAAATAACCTTCTTTAGTTGAAAATTCGTTTTTGTTTGGGTTGAAAATTAATTTTTTTAAGTGAAAATTTAACTATTCCAGTTGAAGCTTCATAATTTTAGGGGAAAATCCATCTCTTTGGTTGAAAGTTGGACTATTTCGTTAAAAATTTATCTTTTTTAATTGAAAATTCAACTACATGTGTAAAAGTTGAACTACTTCGTTCAAAATGCATTTTTCTTATTGACGATTCATCTCTTTGGTTGAAAACTTAACTAGTTTGTTGAAAATTCGTTTGTTTGGCTTGAAATTAATTTTTTTAACTGGAAATGTAACCTTTTCATTGTTGTTTAAGAATTAATCTTTTTCAGTTTAATATCCGCATTTTTTGGTAGAAAACTAATCTGCTTGGTATCAAATTTCCCCTTTTTGATTAAAAATGACACTGTTTAGTTGGAAAATTCACAACTTTAGTTGAAAATTCAACTATTTGATTGAAAATTTGTTTTCTTTTTTGTTGAAAATTAATTTTTTTTACCGTCTTTTTGGTTTTAAAATTCATTTCTTTCGGTAGAAATTAATTTTTTTTCCTAAAATAACAACTATTATATTTTTTATTGTGAATTCATCTTTGTAAGTTGAAAATTCTACTATTTGGTTAAAAATTCAACTCCTTGGTTGAACATTTAGCTATTTTGTTGGAAATTTGTTTTTTTTTGTTCATTGAAATATCATATATTACATTTTTTGTTGAGAATTATTAAATATCAACTATAACATTTTTCGTTGAAAATTTATTCTTTTTGATCGAAAATTTAACTGTTTTATCGAAAATTCGTCTATTTGGACAGAAAATTAATTTTATTGGTTAAAAATGAGTCTTCATTCATCTCTTTTGGTAGAAATTTCATCTTTTTGGTTGAAATATCAAGTATTACGTTTTTTGTTGGGAATTCATCTTTTTAGGTTGAAAATTCAACTATTTGTTTAAAAGCTTAACTATTTTTTGGAAAAAAAATGTTTGTTGGTTGAAATGTCACAAATTAGCTTTCTGGTTGAAAATTCATCTTTTTAGGCTGAAAATTCAAATATTTGGTTAAAAATTCAATTATTTCGTTACAAATTCAACTCATTGGTGGAAAATTTAGCTACTTTGTTGAAAATTCGTTTTTTTCTGTTTTTTTAAATATCATTTATTACATTTTTTGTTGAAGTTTAATCTTTTTGGTTGGACATTCGACCATTTGGTTAAAAATTCATCTTTGCAAGTTGAAAATACAATTTTTTTGGTTGAAATAAATAAATTTGAAAGTTTAATCTGTGATTGTTTTATTCCGCTACTCTGCCTTTATATATTTTCTTCATAATGAGAATGTGAAAAATAATCAAGGGGGCCAAAATCAGTATTCAATAATCAATAGTTATTTCAAGATAATTCCTTTTACCTCATACAAACGGTTTTTCAAAACCTATTTTATAACACATATTGGAAACTTTAAAATAAATTTTCCCTTGAATATTCAGTTAGATTAAAACTGATACAGCGACATTATATATATATAAAGCCACGCAGTCACTTTGAAGTTTTGAAGAGTCATTCAGTCCCAGTTGCATCTAAACACCTGTGGCATTTTTTTGCATCATGAAAGAAAGAACAACAATTTTCTTTATATTTTCATATTGTAAGCACTTCAGCTAAATCTTACGATCCAAAGGCTCTTCGTAAATCCGGAATATAGCCTGTACAAAGTGCCCCCTTCAGGATGAATTAATCAAGAAACTTTGAATATCTTCAAGTGAACCTAAACTTCACAGTTCACAGTCACCCTTTAAGTTCTCCCGAGAAACTAAGTTCAGCCATTTCAGATATGGACTTTATTTAAAAATTTTAAACTGAATTTCAATTTCAGATTTTTTAGTTTTTAAACTTTAGATAATAAAAAGTTTGATTCCCGATTTTTGATAAAATGGGTTTATGATCCAGCTGCAACTTCCAGAGAGTATAAGATTAAAAATGTCAAATAACTTCTATTGGTTCAGACTGTAAAGATTAATAAGGAAGAAGACCATTTTTCCATCTTCCAGTCAAATTTAATTAAAGCGAATTCACTGCATTCCATAATCAAGATTCCTTTGTTGAAGAATATCAGTTTGACAGCCTCTCTAGAGTCGTTGAAATAATTAATGAATTTATTAATTAGGTCGTAGACTATACTTGCATATAATTATGATGTACAATTACTCTCTGGAAAGTGCCAAAAATGGATAAAATCACTTAGTTAGGCCCTTGGAAGTAATATTCAGTCGATTCCAATCTAAATGGAAGCACTTGGATTTTCTTAGTGTAGTACATGTATCTTCTTTTGAAACCAAAAATCCTAGAAATCGTCGTTTTTCAGTTATATGTCCATATGCACATTGAAATCGACCAAATATTACTTCTAAGGGTCTAAGTGATTTTATCCAATCTGAGCCAATTTTGAAGGAAGCCGAAAAGTGGCCTTATTGACCGTCCTCCTTCCTTATTTAATACAACTAAATAATAAAGATTTATCTCAGAAATATATTTCATAACATTTTTAATGGAAAATAAACATTTCTATTTAAATTTAAAAAAAATAAAAATAAATTTGGAAACAGTCGAGCTTGAACAATCTCAAATTGGAAAAGCTCAGAATTTAGCAATATTTTCAAGCTTTAAAATTGCCAACTTTAAGCACTGATCAATCAAAAATATAGTATAAGCCTTAAAAATGTATAATCAATTTGAGAATATTAGAGTGTTTAAAAATGAACAGTTGCAATTCGGAACAACGATCATTTTATCCAATTGATTCAAAACTTTGATTGATTCAAGGAAAACAAGAACTTTTAAAGTTGATAATTATTTTCATTTTCTGTATTTCGCTATAATTAGTCCACTTTAAAACGATTTTAAAAATTGTTCACTCATTAAAATTAGTTTACAGAATATTACTTCTATCTCAGAAAAAAAATCCTGATTACCAACAGCATTTTTACCTCATACGCTTTTTTTCCTTTATTTTTTCTGTGAAATATTTAAATTAAAAAGAAACTTAAAAGAAAACAAAGGAGCGAAATCGTGTAGAAAATAAAGAAAGCTGGGACTAATTAATCGAAGAAACGACTAAATGGGAAGAATCTGAAGACGGTAAAGAAACATTTAGATTTGAAACACTTTTTTCATACTAATAGCACTCTGTTACCCGGAGGACGTTTTAAAAAGGAGGGCACTATTCAAAGAGTCTCTCAATGCAACCCTCTGATCTTTAAAGGGTATATGAAAGTAGTTACAGACCGGTGCTGTCAGACACTAGAATATCATTCTCCACTGCTTCAAAAGCGCTGTTTCAATGTTAGTTATATAGATATAATTGGATATAATTCAAGCCTCACTCAACACGGGATTCAAATTTAATATATGTAAAGGAATCGATATACAATCTACTCCCTGCCCATTAATATAAAATGTGACCACAAATAAACCATCTTTTTGTAAAATCTGCATTTTCGTATCGAGAAGAGGAATTTTAAATTGAGACATCTATTTCAGAATTTATGTAGAGGCTTTATTTGAGGGTCAGATTTTTATTTGAAGTATTTTTATATTCAACTTTAAACTCTCAATTTAGTAAGCGCTGGAAAGTTTCGCATTACTTATACTTATTTATTTGAGAACATTTTTTAAATGTTTTGAATGTTCATTAAATAAAACGCAATGTAAAACCATATTCACAAACTTTCCCTTCTTATATCTTTTAAAATGTGGACGAAAGTGCGGAAAAATAATTACCTACAATTCTTTTTCAGTCATTTTTTGAGGTCCAGAAAAGATTAATTGGATGGACTTTTTTATAGAAATGAAAATTTTCTATCTAAAGGATCTAAAAAAATCTCTATGTTACCAAGAATGTAAAGAGAAGAAGAAAATGTTTGAAAATATGAATTAAACATTTTTCTTTAATTAAAAGTAGCTGCTCTAAAAAACAAGACTGTACAAATTTTCTTGGCATTTCATAGTATCCAAGTTAAAAACTTTTTCGTTTCATATGAATTCCGCCATAAAAATTGGTAATTCGAAGATAAAAAAAAAAACGAACTCTCTATAGCGCACTCGTTACATTACCAACAACATTTTTTGATTTACTCTTATTTTCCAATAAAATATGTTCCATAAATAAACAGTCGATAGCTTCAACTATACGTGATGGTTGTGTATGCAGTTGAAGCAAATGGAAAAGCTGTGATAGATTCGTGAATTTCCCAAACTTCTCAAGCAATTCCAATATTTTATGTAATACAATTTTTCCTCTCTTTTCTAAACATAATTACAAAACCCATAACCAACACCCTTTAAAAATGTTAGCCTTTTTACAGCAATTTCCATTGCATTTCCAGTTTATGATGAGACGTGATATAATTAAACATAACTTATACTCGATATTGAAAATAGCCAAGACATCAACTTTAATTTACAATTTAAAACTTATAATTTGCACATTCAAGCATCTGACTCATTTGATAAATTCAAATTAGTTTCAACAGTAGCATAAATCTTAAAAAATAGTAGTAAAATAGTGTCATGCAATTTTTAAATATTAACGAGTACATAGAGGGGTTAACTATTTTTGAATTTTTTTTCTATATTTGAATTTTGTCTTTTTCATTGGTTTTTTGTTGTTTTTATTTTCTATAAATGTCTTGAAAATGCATGTATTCACATTTTATACACGTCAAATTATCCCCTTTTAGATTACCGTGATTTTAAATGATTTAATGAAACTTTTAAACTCAATTTTAAGGAAAATAAGAATTTTTTTTACTTGTTTAACATTTTTCTACAAGTAACTTTTATAAAATTTAATTATTTTATCTTGTAATTGGCAGACCATATGCCAAATTCTTATAGAAAAATGTGAAACAGCTAAAATGATTGTTTTCCTTAAAAATGAGTTTCAAAATGTTCATTAAATGATGGACGACGAGACACTTCGTTAAATTAGGTATAATGATCGGAATGTAAAAGGGGATAATTCTATATACAAATTTAATGCATGCACTTTCAAGAAATTGTGAAGATAAAGACAATAAAAAATCAATAAAATAGACAAAACTCAAATACGGGACCTCTAAATCATATCCAATTTTGAATTTTTTTGTTTGAAAAATTTGTCCTCTAAAAAGGTACAATTTACGCTAATATGCTTGTTCAGATTCGTAAATCATTTTTTGACCTTATAAAATGAATCCCCCCAATATATTACATCTCCGATAAAATTGTGTGAAATCTTTTGCGGATCTTTTGAAATACCCCACAAGCTTTAAAATCCGTTGTAATCCTTTTACCCCCCCCCCCATGAAATCCCATAAAATCCCTTGAATATTGTAAAATTCCTTGAAATGTCTGAAATCCCTGGAATCAGCAGAAATCCTTAGCCAAATCTAGAGTTCCCTTAACATTACATCTTGTTTTATTTATTCCCTACAGTTTTCTAGAAATCCGTTAGAAGCCTTTGAAATCTTTTAAATACCATTGATATCCTGAATACCTCCTTGAAATCATTTGAAATTTTCTGAAATCCTGCGAAATTATTTGAGAACCCGTAAAAATGTATAAATCTCGTTGAATTTCTTAGTATATTTAAAATACCCTACACTCATTAAAATCTTTTTAAATCCTTTAAAATCCCTTGGAATTGATAAAATCGCTGAAATCTGGTCAAGTCCTTAGTAATATCACAAAAATCGAGTAAAATCTTGAACTCTGTAATATCATTCAGAATTCCCGTAAAATTGGAAAAATTGAATTGAAATCCCGTAAAATCTGATAAATATCCTTTAAATCCCTTAATATATTTTAAAATACCCTAAAATCTTTTAAACCTACTACAAACCCTTAGATTCTATTGAAATCCTCAGTAATCTACGGAAAACTCTCCAATTTGGCCAACTCCCTTGAAATCTATAGAAATAGATAAAATATTTTAAAATTCCTTGAAATCCCTTGTAATTTTGTAAATGGCTGAGGATGTTCGTACGGCCGACCGTACACAATCTTGCAAAATGATTGGGGGAACTGGAAAGGGGTTACATAGTGGGGGATGCCGGACAAAATTTTCACCAATTATGCCACTATATATCTCGTCAACAACATGTACAACATCTTGAAATCTTTAATATCTTTTAAAACTCATTAAAAAAAATCGTTGAATCCCTCTGAGACACCATAAAATCCGTATAGAAATCTTTAGAAGTCGCTTAAAATTTCATTGCAATTAATTTACTCCCTACAGTTTGGTACAAAATTCTTTGAAATTTCCTATAATCCCTATAATACCTATAATCCGGCAAAATCTTTGAAATCCTTCGATTTCTTGGATCCCTTTTTTAAAATCCCGTAAAATTTTTGAAATCTGTCGACATTTCTTAGAATCTTGTAAAATACCCTAAAATCTTTTAAATCCTTTGGAATCCATTGAAATTCTTAAAATCTTTAACTTCGTTGGAGATCCTATAAAATAACGTAGGCCTGGTAAAATACCTACAAATCCTTTGATATTCTCTGAAATCTTTTGGTATCTGTTGAAATACTCTAAAAGCTTTAAAACACCTATGAAATCCTTTCAAATCCCTGAAATCAGTTAAAATCCTTTGAAACCTCTTTGGAATCTGTTGAAATTTTTGAAATCTCTTGTAATGTTTTGAAAATTTTTGAATTCTTTTGAAATTTCAACTTTTCTCATAGCGGAAATGTTATTTTAGCCCATCTAGCGAAGAAGTTTGGAAATATGTTTAACGACAATGCGAAGAAATAGTTTCAATACCAAGAAATTTAAGGAAATAGTTAAATTTTTTTCAAAATAGTAGCAAAATTGTTGCCGATTTCAAAAAAATTGTCAAAAAGTGTTAATATAGTGGCATAAGTCCGAGGCCTGCAACTCATACTGCAGATTTGATATTTCATTAATAATTCGTAAAAAATTCAATTATATTGATCCAGGAAGTAATTAAAATTCATCGAGAGGCAATATGATAAAATGAACGTTAAAATAATGTTCATGCCCTGCCCTGTGGTTTGTTTCATTTACGCAACTTATAATTGAGTTACTTTGTCAGCCAGAAAAAATAGAATAAATGTGAAGCTTGGGAGTCGAGTTTCGACAAACTGACGGAGAAATTTTAATAATCCAATTTCCTATACGTTAGATCATCGCTAAAATTTGCACTTTGAAAAATATGTAATATAGAAAAATGGAGCATTGTTTTACAATTAGGAAATAAAATCCTCTAAGTATTTAAAAAAGTTTCACAACCAACTTTTTTGTGCAATTTAAATATTACTCTCGTGCTAATATTCAGCTCTGTGTCATAATTTTTTGCCATTTCAGCAGGATGCGTTTTTTCCTCCCTGCGGATTCAACGCTGAAGCAATAATTGGAGTTACGCTATACTTCTACAATGCCTCCGAGTTCATGAGTTTCAGCCAATGTTTTTCTTCAAATTCATTTACGTGGTTTTTTTTACGATCACAATTTTAGTTACGCGCTAAGATTTTGTTAAAGCACCCTATTAATTTTCTAGTTTAATTTAAAAATATTTTAAATTAAATTCCCTCTTAAATCCCTGTTCATTTATAATGTCAGCTTTTAAAGCTGTGAAAATTGTATTGCTATAAAACAATATTTTCACTCAGCGTTTAAGTACATATATAAATTAGTACGCCGAACAGTTATAAATGATTAAAATTTTTTTACTATTAATTTGAAATGTCTGATTAATTTCGAAACAAAAATGTTTCGAACACAAAATTTTTAAATTACTTTCGAAGTTATAAGTTGAGAATTTAGAATTTTAAATTGTATATTTTGACCTTCAAACTTGAACGGTTTGGAATTGAAGACTTCGAAATTGATGAATTAAAAATGTAAGACGTACAAAATGGATCAATTTTGAAATTTTTCGAAAAGCTTAACAAATTTAAACTTCGAATTTAAATCGTCAAAATAGAACAAAAGTTACAACTGTAAGCTTTTAAAGATATGTAAATAATATTGCAGATTGAAAAATTTATATCTCAATCCTTAAAAATTTCAATTTGTAAGTCTTATATACATAAAAAAATTATTATAGTAAAAGATTACAATCCAAAGTCTGAAAAAGTATTAAACATTTTGGAATTTGAAGTATTAAAAATTTTTAAATATTTAAAATCATAAAAATTTGGAAATATTCAAAGTGAAACGTTAAATAACAATATGAACAGAGAAGCGGTTACAAATGAAAAATGGTTAATGTCCAGTTTTTAAGATAAGATAATTATTTTTATTGAAAATGCTCATTACGGGAACAATTTCAAATCCAAATATTAAAAATTGAACAATTTCAATTTGAAGCGTTGAATAAAATTTCGAATTGAGTTTGTGGACGGAATGTGTGTGGCGATTTGTAATTGTGGACGATTTTTAATTTTAACTTAAAAGTCTCTCTCTAGTACATGTTTTAAGAAAGAAAGTATTTTCAAAATAATACAGGAAAATTTGAAGAAAATTTCGCTTCGAAGTGATCTCCAAAAATTGGAAAAAGATTAAGTGACCGAATCCACTTCAAATCAGAGAGATGGGTATACTTGAAGTTGTAAAATCTCTTAGCGACAAACTTAGAGGAAATTCGGTGACACGTATTTTTTTGATTAGAGAAAAAAAAGTCTATGAAGTTATGAGAAAACACCAAAAAACACCAATTCTTTCTTTGAACCACTATAACTTTTGACTTAATAGAGATATTTAAATTATATTTCCAAACTAATGTCACAAAAACCCCACCTTTCTATTTTTTTGTTAAATTTGTATTTCTATAAGGAAGAAATCCTGTGAGTTTTATGCGAGCTAAAACATTTTTGTGGCATCGAGAATTTTTGATCGCAAATGTTATTTTTCGTATTTTTCTTACAAACAACGAAAGATTCGACAAAATGCTAAGAAAAGAGTTCGTTCATTTTGAAAAGTTCTACAAAAATACCTCATAATTTTTTATAATATCTTGCATTGTTTGCAAGAAAAAAGGAAAAATACCATTTTTCGAGAAAAAAATTCTCGTGGCGAAAAGACAAAGTATTTGGTTGCCAAAAGAGATTCGGTCAAGTATTTTGAGAGTTGTCAATAATATTAGATAAAGTGATATTTTCACTATTTTTCTAATCTCAAAATAAAAAAATTACGAAAATCATATTACATATTGGGCGTAATTAATTCAGCATTTGTATACCGTTCGAGTTATAATAGAGAAAAAATATTATTTGTACAATGAAAATCAGCATGAGTTAAGCAACTGTTAATAGCGAATGATGAATTTAATATTAAAATAGACGATCATTAAAAAAGATAAATAAACATACACCAAAAAATAGTTTCTCACCATAAAGTTTAATTTTTCCATTGTGGTTCATCAAAATGATGATGTACCCTCCTAGGTCGACCATTTTCACCCTCGTAATAAAATTTCAGACTATTAAAAAAATCCCTCACTCACGACAATCTATTCGAAACACACACTGTACACAAAACTCCCCTTTCCGCATCCACTTTATCCAACAACCCGGCAAACGCGCACTTCCCTTTTTATATAATTTTGCAAACTACCCCCTTGTTTGCCTCGAGGACGGGTTTCTTTCCTCGTAATCGTGAACCCTCCTCCAATTTTATATAATCATATCTACTCCTTCCCCTTCCAAATACCCCTTATTAAAAGATGAACACTATTAAATATAATTATTAAAATACAAAAAAATAATAATTTACAAAGTCCCCTTCTTTATGGAATTAATTCACTTTGGCCACTTTGGGGCCCTGGCCATGGGCCCCCCTACATCTCTACAACGCTCCACTACCAATTCTTCCTTGATCGAATTCAAAGTCTCAATCGCATAGTTCCCATCTTATTGATCAAAAATTCCAAATTAACTACCGGCTCGACTGTAAGCATCCCCTTCATTTCAAATACTTGCCAGATGATTCAAAAATCTCCAAGAATAATTTTTTCTAAATGATTGAAAATCATTATTTCCGGATTCACTTCTAATTAAAACTGTGTCGTGAACTTGAAAATGAGAGAGCTACAAAAGGAAAAAGTCAACACTAGGTTGCAACCTAGTTAGGAATAAAAATCCATTAAAAGCTCCAGAGTTCAGATTCCACTTCCACTTGTTATTTTCGAGTATATATGTAGTAGCACTTGCTCACTTCTTTTCCTTCTTAATTCACCTCAATTCACCTAGTGCTCTCTATATTATAAAATCCATCTCAGTCTTGACGACAATGTTCCTCCCTTATTTCCATTTATTTATCACACGCACTGGAGCTTGAGGTTCGCGAGGAAATAAATCACCGAGTAAATAAATAAAGTGCGGAGTAAAAAATAAATAGGCGAGGATCCTCAGCGAAGGGTGTGAACCGATTGGTACGCGCCCAGGTTACTCTCGGCCCTGATCGGCATCTCGGGCTCCGGATTCCGGCTCGTCCTCGCGACTTTTCGTTTTCGTTCGTCGTTCGCGCTCCAGCCGACGGGGATGGATGGTGAGGTTACGTTCGCGCCTGCGATCACGCTCGCCCTGGGTCAAAAAAGCGCCCTCACTATTCGGGCTCTGGACCTGGTGCACGGGTGCAGCCTCTTCCCAAAATCGCCAAGCGGCTTCAACGAGCCAAGACTGCACTGGTCCATACTGCGAACATGTTCGTGTATAATTCACGTCGAAACGACAACGAGGAGGTTGCGTTGGAGATCCGTCGCGCAGGGGGTGGCCACCCCTCTTAACCCACCAGCTTTCCTTCCCACCCTCGCTCACTCCGGCCTCGCTTCAGGAAGATCCAGCATCCACAGGGCCGGCTGGCTGTGAATGGAAAATCGGCCCGGAAAACATTTTCCAAGCGCAAATCTTTCAACATTTAATTATTATATCAATTTCAACCCTCGACCTTATGAAGGATTTCCAACTTGGAGCACAGGAAAAAAATATATTCATTTTTTTTAACAATCTTTTATTAAGATATTCAAAAAAAATACTTTTCTCTTAAAAAGGGGCTTGTAATAATAATAATAATTCGACTAAAAATAAAAGTGTGGGCATAAATATTAAAATGCCTTTCCCATATAAATGTAATGTTCATTATTTACGACCTACGCTATTATTTTTATTCACATTATTATTATTCTAATGAAAGCTTGTTTTTAAAATTTTTTGTTTGGTTATATATTTTACTATCAACTCAAAACTACGTATGCATGAAAAGTTACACGTCAATTGGATATGTATACAAGGTGGCCACTGAGGCTTGAAAAAAAATTCCAAGCTATTTCCCGGGTTTCCCGGTAAAAAATTACGTTTTTCCCGGATGATTTTCCAGAGTGTATAATAATTATTATTATTCAAAACTAATTGTTTTATATATAAATTTTTCAAAGAATTCAACATTTTAGAATTCCAAGGTGAAATATATCATGTAAATTATTGTAAAAGTGTTTTCAGACTGCACAGCCAATAATGCTCTACAAACAGGGGAAATAGGGTAATTCTTCAAGAAAATAGGGGAACAAATTCTTTCAAATAAATTTTAAACCTACAAACATAAATTTTCAACCAAAAAAGATGAATTTTCAACAAAAAAACTTAAATTTTTAACCAAATAATTGAATTTTCAAACTATAAAGATGAATCTTCAACCAAATGATCTAATTTTCAAACAAAAAAGATTAAACTTCAAAACAAAACAGCTGTATTTTCAACCAAATAGTTGAATTTTCAAACCAAAAAATCGAATCTTTTAGAAGGCAGTTGAAATTTTCAATCAAGGAAGATGAATTTTCAACCAAAAAAGATGACTTTTCTGCCAAAAGATAAATTTTAATCCAAAAGGACGGATTTGCTATCCAAAAAGACGGATATTCAACAAAATAGTTAAACTGTCGACCAAAAAAGGTGACTTTTTAGGAAAATACTTGACTTCAACAAAGTAATTAAATTTTCAACCAAATAGAAGAATTTTCAACCAAAAGAGATGAATTCTGAAACATAAAATATAATAATAGACTTTTCAACAATGCAGAATTAACTTTCAACCAAAAAGATGACTTTTTAACAGAATAGCTGAATTTTCAGAAAAATAAAATACAATTTTCAACCAAATAGTAGAATTTTTAACCGAAAGAGATGAATTCTGAACCAACAATATAAAAGTAGAATTTTCAATGAAAAATTATTCACTTTTAACCAAAAAAGACAACTTTTATATCAAAAGATGAATTTTTAATCCAAAAGGACCAATTTTCTACACAAAAAGACGAATGTTTAACAAAACAGTTTAATTTTCGACCAATAGAAATAAATTCTGAACCGAAAATACTGCTGCGAAGTACTATGGATGTAGTCAGTATGGGTGTATTTATTTTTGCTCACTTTATGAGCATTTTGCTTCCTCATAGGTATCAAATAAATTTTCTTCCTCATAGAGGGAGGTTTTCTGCCTAACAAAAGAAAAAAATGGATACTTTCAATATTTTTCAAGCTTATGTTTCTGTTTTACCGAAAACCTTATTTTCAGAAAATCAGAGAGCACATCAAAATGTCAATCAATGTGTTCTGATAGAATGAATAACTTTTTAACCTATGGTAGTGTTATATTTCAACTTAAAAGAAAAGTTTTCTCCATTGAACAGGGTGTCTACTCAAATCCTGGAGAAAAATTCCCTGACAATTCCAGGTTTTTTCCAGGTATCTCAAGTTTTTTCCAGGTATAATTTTTCATAGCATGGAGCCATTCAAATATTTCGCATACTTTCAAACAATCGACTCGAAATATGTATACAGTTTTACGAGTTTATTATAAATAATGTTTTTTTTTCATTTTCTAGGAATTCAATTAATGTTACAAGATATTCTTAAATATTTTAGAACTATCAATTAATTAAATAATTAAACAATACTAAAAACATAATTAATCATTTCTTGAATTTTCTTAAAGTCCATGAATTTGAACAATAATTCAAACAAATTTTTATTTTATCTACTTATACCTAAAATTTAAAGCTTAAAATTCCTAACTTTTCAAGTAAAAATTTGGATTTTCAACGAAATAGTTGAATTTTCAATTAAAAAAGACAAATTTTCATCCAAATTGTTGAATTTTGAACTAGCAAAGATCAATTTTCAAACAAATAGCTGAATTTTGAACTAAAAAAGATAAGTTTTCAACCGAAAATGGAACAGTTAAATTTGCAGTCAAACAAATTAATTTTCCACACAAAAAAACAGATTTATTTTAAAAACAAATTTAATTTAGCTTTCAACCAAGTAGTTTTATTTTCAAGCAAAAACATGAATTATAAACTAAAATTATGAATATTTAGCTGGAATACTTGAATTTTCAACCAAGAAGATGAATTTTCTACCACAAAGACGATTTTTCAACAAAATACATGAATTTTCAACTGAAATGATCAATATTTAACCGGGATAGTTAATTTTTCGACCAAAAAGATGACTTTTCAACCAAGAAGATTAATTTTTACTAAAGAAGACGAACTTTCAAGAAAATACATGAATTTTCAAGAAAATACATGAATTTTCAATTAAAAAGATAAATTTTAAAAAAGAATTGAATATTTAAATTTCCAGTTAAAAATTAACGTTTAACCAAAGAAATGAACTTTTAACTGAAAGGATGTAATTTTCAACTGGAATAGTTGCATTTCACGGTAGAAAAAAAACTAATTTGCAACAACAAAAAAACTAATTTAAAAAAAATGTTACATTTTCAAACAAAGTGATAAATTTTCAACTGGAATAGTTGAATTTGAAACTAAAAACATGAATTTTCAACTAAAATTATGAGTCTTTAACTAGAATCATTAAATTTAAAACAAAAAGATTAATTGTCAATTCAGAAGATTAATTTCTACCAGAAAAGTCAACATTTTCAACTAAAAAAAATAATTTTCCGAAAAAATATTGAATAGCTACATTTGCAGTAAAAAAAATCATTTTCAGCCAAAGAAAGAAACGATTTTTTAACAAAATAGCTCGTTTTTCAACCAAGGAGATGAACTTTCATTTAAAATAAATCTTTAACAACAACAAATTAATTTTTAACAAAAGAGTAACTCTCAACTAAGTAATTAAATCTTCATTCAGAAAAGATGAATTCGGAACGAAAAATGTATTAGTTGATATTTCAACCAGAAAAGAACGAATTTTCAACAAACTGCACGAATTTTCAACTAAAACCGACCAATTTTCAACCAAAAATAGAATAGTTAAATTTTCAGTTAAAAAAATTGATTTCAAACAAAAAAAAACGATTTTTCAATAAAATAGTTCGATACAGTAAAATAAAGCTACTTTTACAAATACAGAATCATTGTTATTCAATTTAATATTGCAATTAAAAAAAAAATTCAGCATCCTCTCGAAAAAATTCCCTGACTTTAAAAAAAAATCCCTGACATTTCCAGGTTTTTCCAGGTATATAAAAATTCCCTGACAATTCCAGGTTTTCCAGGTTTTCCAGGTAGGGTAGACACCCTGTTGAAACATTCTACCTTTTTTTTAACTTTCTAAGTCGCTATTCATTAATCAAGAATGGTCGTCGAAAGTTCGTCAATAGATAAATCCACGCTTCTCGAAGACACGAACAATTACACCAAATATAGTACTGTTATATTCCCAATATAAAAAAGATCCTTTTATACACTTGGTGAATAATTTGATTAAAAAATTTAAAAACGATATTCGTTAGGTTATCGTAGGTCATGAAAGGTTCTTCAATTGGGCAATCGATGCATCTCGAAAACGCGAACAAATATATCAGATACGGTACTAGTTTTCCTAATATGAGACAAAGTTTTTCTCATATATAAACAGAGTAAAGCAATTTTTTTTAAATTTCGTAAATCGGTACTGATTGACAATAAAAGATTCAACAATAGGTCGATCGATGCGTCTCGGAGACGGGAACAAATACACTAGATATAGTATTGTTGTATTTTGAATATAAAAAACAATTCTCATATAAACATAATAATTCATTTTTTAAGCTTCATAAATCTGTAATGTTAGGTCATGAAAGTTTAAACATTCGGTCGATCGATGCATCTCGAAGACGGGAACAATTACACTAGATATTGTATTGTTGCATTTTGAATATCAAAAAAGTTTTTCTCATATAAACAAGGCCATTTTTTTTTAATCTTTCAACTCAAAAAACACTTCCAAGTGACCGATCTAGCTCAAAATCCTGCCAGACCTGGACATAAATCAGACCTATAATTCATCTAAATTTCATGATCATAGCTCTGTTACTTTGCGAGATATGGTGAACAGAAAAAAGGTCATTACAAACCTCCATCTATGAGGAAGAAATATAACAGTAAGCTTTTCAATTAAAAAAAATTAACTTTAAATCAAAAATAGTTGGATTCTCTTGTTGGCTTCTATTAATTCTGTTCTCATTAGAGCGAACAAACGAGAAAAAGGGGAATTTTCTTGAAAACAGGGGCAAAAAGAGGAATTCTTTAAAAAAGGGGCAAAGAGGGGAATAAGCGAAAAGAGGAAAGAGTGTGAAGTACGTGATTTAAGAAACCGCAGTGAAAATTCTGCGCGAGGAAGCAACTGATGTTATTTCAGAATATAAATTGTGCAAAAGTAAAAACAAATCTGAATAATTCCCAGTTTTCAAACAAATTCCCGGATATTTCCCGACTTTTCTCTGGTGCTCAAAATTCCAGGCTAATTATCGGTTTTTTTATCAGTGGCAACCCTGCTGTATAAGTGTGTCAAATAACAATATAACCATCAGGGGCGGGGGGGGGGGGGGGCAATTTGATAGCATTTTGTATTGTCATCATAAATGCGTATGTATGCAAAGTTTCAAGCCGTTTTTATATGTGGAAGTTTATTAAATAAACTCATTATTTATAATACTAATAAAATAACTCTATGAACTAATAAAAATTGTATGTGTAATGAAAAGTTGTAAAATTTCTCCGCAGTTTCAAATTGAGAGCTCGGATCAAATATGCGGTTATAAAATTATTCTGCACGGAAGGGATTGGCCCCTGATGGCTTAAGATATTTAGGAGCTGAAATCCTATAAAATGAACCCATTTCAATTTTAACTGCATTATTAAATTGTATAAAATGGATCAATTGTCCCTAAACCACCTTATTGAAAATGGGGCAACTATACTGTAGTTTTATGACAGAAACGCTTCACGTATGTAAAAACTGATATTTTAGTTCCACTGTAATTGTCTTGGAATCAATCTTTCAACTTTATAACTAAAGCAACAAAATTACATTTTGTATTTTTAAACATAGAAAAGCCTTCCTAAAGAGTTTAAAAATTGAAGACTGGTCTCGATTGTAATATTCATTTTAATATTAATTATAGAGAGAAATGTAATTCTCCTTTTAAAAGCGAATTATTTTCAGTAAAGAGTGTTGTCCTCTTTCCAATTGAAATAATTTTTTCTACGCTATGTGAAATAATTGCAGGTCGAAAGTTGACATAGAGTTGCAAAATTTGCAAGGAAGCAAATTGTATATGTATATTAAATATTAAAATCTTGGCATTTTTTTCATTCATAAAAGTACATTCTTATAAACGCATGCAGGCTCTCCTCTTCCCTTACTGTCTAATTAATTGCAAATAAAATCACAAGAAAAAAAATTATAACTTTCTGAGACTTATTCGAAATCAGTTGCCACATTAGAGGGTTATTCTATTTAAACAAATTTAAAAGAAAATTATAAAACCGTAAATAATGGAGAAATGTGCCTTAGGTATAGCTTGGTATCTTGGCTATAGTCAGTGAAAGAAGATTTTTAATAGAAAATACATAAAATAGATTTATGTTAGTTTTTCTGAAGTACTGCACCTGTGTCAAGTTATCCGTCACTTCGGGTGATTTGACGCACCACTATTATTGTTTATTATTGCAATATATTAATATTTAATTTAATTATATAATTTACATTTACATTATTATAGCTCACTCTGTTTATTCTGTCTATTTTGGGAAATGTGCAAAAAGATATTTGGGGTTGATACTTTAAAAACTTGTTGGTCAAGACGGGCTAGCCAGCACCCGATTAGGGCCCGAAAAGACCGTCTAGATTAGACACTCTAGACAATGCCTTAACTAAAGCAAGTCTGCCCGGATAACTTTCTACACGGAGAAAATTAATTTCAATTTGAAATTCCATATGCAAATACAGTTAAATAATCTTAGAGTTTTTGGCATACAAAATTGAACTTTTTAAAATATTAACCATTTTAACTTGAAAGATTCTGAACCGACAGTGTTTAAAATTAACTGTGCAAAAGTGTAAAACTTTAATTTAAACGTTTTTTTTTTAATTCAAAAATTCTAAATTTTTCACTCTAGCCAACGTATAAAATTCTTCGTCAAAGTATAGAAGTGTCTACCAATTTTGTTCACATTACAATAATTTTTTTCCGGTTTCCAATAATCTTTTAGTAGAGACTTATTGGTCGAATTCAATCCTAAAAATTGTTTTACACTGATGAACATTACAAAAAATACTTTTCACTTCAGAGACAAGAATTTCAGAATTGTGCCTTTTTTATTTCAAATTACTACAACAAAAATTGAATAATTTTACATTTCAAAGCCTTACAAATGAACAAATTTAAACGGAAAGTATGGCAAATTTAACAAAGTAACACTTGAAATATTTTTCGTCCCGTACAATTTCAAATTAAAGCTTTGAAAATAAAAAATGTTCAATTCAAACACATAAGAAGTGAACAATTTGTAATTTTAGGCATTGCAAATTAAATAAATATTGGATTTCATGAATTAAATTGGTTGATTTAATAAAACAATTTTCTACTTTTTTAATATCTTGATATAAAAGAAACATTTATTTCATAATCGTTCCTAGATTGATTAAATTTAATTTTCAAAGTTTCAAATCTTGATTTTTAAATTTCACCATGTCCTTTTCTTAGAACTTATTCTAATTTTGAAGCTTTTCTTAGGTTTCCCGAATTTGCCACCGAACCTTTTTCCATCGAAACTAGCTTTTAAAATAATATTGACGAATTAGTTCCTTCTCGTTTGAACTCTATAATTATTTTATTTTATAATTAATTTTCCTGATTTTTTTTTATTTACTTTATTTATCTATTCTATTTACCGCGATTAGATTTCTAGAAGAAAAGAGAAAAGGAGGCGAAAAAAAAAGGAAAATCAAGGAGAGAGAAACTGTAACACAACTGGATGCTGATAGTTGTGAAGGAGAGAGAAAAATGGCGGGACGGGGTGGGTGAGAGAGAGGGTGGGAGTAGAATTTGAGGCTGAAGAAGAGAGAAAGAGGACACTGCGAGATCAATATAGGGGATGCCGTCTGCCTGCCTACGTATCTCTCTCATACACAGGGCTGTAATCGAACAGGGTGCATATCATCTCATTCTCTCTTTGCTTTTCACCCTCCTTCATTCTCTCTTTATTTTTTTCCTCATTCATTCTACTTTCACTCAAGCCGGAGTGGTTTGAGGTTTAAAGAGCAAGAACCCCATAATGATTCTCGATCGAGCTTGATCATTTTCAAATGAAGGAGAATTGATGATATTTTTTGATTTAGCAAAACGCTTTGTTCAGCTTTATCCCAAAACACGTGTTTATTGCGGCCAAGGTTGAGTTCAATAGAAAGAGACTATGCGTATTTTTCTTTTGCTAACAATAAGTAAGAAGCTTTGAAAAATTAAAAATCGATTTGCGAGATGAAGATTTTTCTTTTGTGATATTTTTCAAGTGATAAGATAATTTTAGATGAGTGGATTCATTTCTAGATTTAAATTTGTTAAGAGATTTCTATAAATGCAAAAAGCTACAATTTTTTTAATAATTCCCGTGTAGATTCTTTTCAAAAAAAGAAACTGGTATTAAACTTCGCTTTATCGATGGGGACTTTAATTACTGGCAAACTGCTCGAAATTAAATTCTAATTATTAAAATTATATTGAATTATAATATTACACAATTTCCTTTTAAACTTATAGAAAAGTATAAAAAATAATCCCTCTTATTTGAAAAATTAAAAACTAGTTCCGAAAATTCTCGGAAAACGAGACACTACGTAAAATTTAATATCCAGCGCAATATCAAAAAATGAATAAATTTGTTAACTAAACTAACGCAAACGACACAGAATAAACTGCCACGTAACTATGTCCCTCGAACTAATTATAAATAAATTGCGAGGTAAATGGATTACCAGCTCGGTTAGTGACCTCAATTATTTCATATTCGGTTATGATACTAAGAGCATTATATTGTGATCCGCTTTCCTCCATGTGAGAAGCTTTATACCGATTGATCCTTTTTCTACATTCTGCGATATTTAATTTTGTCCTGTTCTCCTTCCCATATTCTACATCTATCTATGTACCTATAACATAAAAGAGCAAGCCTCTATAAAATTCGACCTCTGTTTACCCAAATATTTTACTTATTATTACATTTTAAACACTTCCTGTAAATTTCACGTCATATTTTAATATTGTCCGCTTGACTTTGGAGATAATTATAATTACGAAATAAATGTCAATAGATCATGAATTTTTCCTTCAATTAAGGACGTATTATTCGACATTTGGCCTTCCTATAATTGTTCGACCTTTGCTCCACTACCCTATTCTTATTTCTCGAATTAAAAATAATTCTTTTGATCAATCTACAGACCTATTTGTGTAGTTTAATTACGAACTCAACCAACGCAAAAAAATCGTAGGAGCGCTTTTATTTAAATTTGAAATTTCTATATTAAAATTTTTTCAATGTTAATTACTCAGGGGATATTAATAGTGAAAATAGGGTACGAAGGTTCTTCAAAAAATGTTATAAAATTATAACTGTCGAATCTACAAAGGTTTCTATATTCCCGTAGTGCCAAAGGTTATTGAAAAAGCTGTGTCTAGTCGTTCTGAAAAATTGAGCGAGTTGGAAAAGGGGATGGACTAGTCCCGAATTTTCGGGACGACTAGTCAAGCATATGAAAAACAGTGTCATACTAGTCATCCCGAATTTCGGGACGACGAGACAATACGTATTGAAAAATAACAATACTGAATTTTTTTGTAGAATTTTTTCCTCCGATGATGTCTGGACATTTTTGTTATAAGATTTAAAAAATCGTAAGGCGCTTTTTTCAAAAATCAATTTTAATTTTTGTAATTTTTGGATTTTAAATATGATAGACTTCTTTTTGTTTAAAAAAAGAGGAAACAAATATCATGAATTTGGAAAACGATAACTATATAATCTACACAGGTTTTCGTATATCTGAAAAGCCCTTTTATCAGAAAAAGTTATTGCAGGGTGTCTAACCGACGGATGATTTTATATTCCCGCGGAACAGAAAATTCTGTAAGAGAATTGTAATTCTGAATTTGAACAACGATTCTTCTCAATTCCCTTCTCCTAAATCAGAATTAAAAATATTTTCAAAAATTCCTATTGCATGTAAAAAAATTCTCTGTTCCAAGTAAAAAAATTATTCTTTACGAAAATGTTCTGTCCTAAAGTCTAAGTTATAATTCTTTACGGAAATCCCCTGTTCCAAAGTGAAATCTATAGTTCTTTACGGAAATTCCCTGTTCGAAAATAAAAATGATAATTCTTTACGGAAATTCCATGTCCCAAGTCAGAATTATATTTATGTACAACATTTTATATAATAATTCAGAAACATAGTAACTCCCTTTTCCTCAATTTTAAAAGAGGGATGTTTAAAATTCTAGCAAATTTTTCGTCGCA
>CAKNYM010052767.1:24266-34323 GCA_932195095.1 Andricus curvator
CTTTGCGGAAATTGCCTGTTACAAAATCAAAACTATAATTCTTTACGAAATTCCCTGTTCAAAAGTCAACATTGTAATAATTCACGGAAATTTCCTCTTCTAAGTCAAGATATCTTGACTTAGAACAAGGAATTTATTTACGTAATTATTTTAAATATTTATTTTTTCCTGTCCCAACTCAGAATTATAAATCTTCTAGAAAATTCTTTGTATCGAAGTTTAAATTATAATTCTTTACTGTCCCAACTCAGAATTATAATTATTTTAGAAAATTCACTGTTTCAAGTCAGAATTGTAATGATTCTGTAAAATTCCCTATACCAAGTGAGAAATATGATTTTTTTTAATTTTCTGTTCCAACTCAGAATTAGAATAATAAAATATATGAAACCACTTTTAATTTGCATATTAGTACATTCGAGAGAGAAATCCCGGTCACTGAATCAAATTCTCGGTCACTTCCCGGTTTTTTTCCCGGTAGACACCCTGTTCTTGAAAGATTATTTTATTCGCCGTTTCATCACAGGCTGTAATTCATTTAAATTGGGATTTTTTTTATTGTAAAAAATACTCGTATGGCGTCATAAGTCAATATCCAATAGTTAAAGTTGGTTGCGGCTCTCCGAGGGTGGCCACTAAAATCTTTGAAAAAAATCTTGGTCATTAATACCCTGTTTTTAACATTTTTCACAGGCATTTAAATTTTCAAATTTAAGGAATTACAATTTCTGGAATTGATTCCTAAATTAAGTTGGATAGAATTAAAATTTTGAAGGATCTCTTTGGAAATAATTGTGTTTGCATGCGGTAGAAAGGCTGGGATGGCAAGCTAAAAGTTGATGAATTTACGGCGATAATTCCGTAAACATTATAATTTATCATTCTCATGTACAAATGACCAGTTTTCACTGCTGGTCTGCAATATTAACATCTACCATGTAAATGTCATACGCTCGTCGGAAGTTGGTTGCAAGAGAGAGAAAATACTTCGACCAATCGATTTTGTGACGCGAGAATTGATTAACTTTTCTTATAAATAACTTCGAGTTAGATAATTTCAAAGAAGCAAAAAATACTTCACGCTTTTAGCTGATAGCTTTGCCGAGTTTTTCGAAAACAAAGTAACAAAGTGAATGAAGCGAATAAAGTAGCAGATAAGAGTTTCTTCTCTTAAATACACATTAAATTATATTAAAAATATTCAAATATAAACCGACTACAGTATCCTTTGGACCTTAATTTTCTACAATAATTTACCAATAACACTGACTACAATTTCCATTAATTTTATATTTTGAACAATTTCTGGATATTTTATTTTAATTTCTAAATATTGCATTTAGTTTGAATAAGTAAAGAAAATAAATTGGTTACTAAAAATGAGTTTGTAGTTTGCATTCAAATAACATTTTTACCCTTCTATGATTGCATAATAGTTGCGTAATTGAAGGTGCTACAGATTGCATAAGGGCAATTCTGTGTGCCTCTATTTTGTTAAAATAAGTGTAAGCACCCGACCTATTGTTACGTAATTTTCATATCACCGTGACCTGATTCAAGGAAATTAAAATGTTATGAATATTATAGTGAGCAGCTATATAATGATTTTATTCTGTTTATTGATTACGAAAATTAAAAGTATTACTAGGGATAATTATTTACTCATAATAAAAAGCTAAGATGACATACTGCAAAACAATAGAGTTTTCAGTGAATAAATAAGTTAGGAAAATTGACTAGCTAGTACATTTGAATAAGTAAACTTTTTCTGAAAAATATGCATATGAAAAAGACAATACAAGGCTAAATTGTAATGCAACTTTGTTCTTTGTAATGTGTGGCAGACTCTTCAATTTGAGTACACTTTGTTCTAACTTGTTGCTGTACGAGAGAGAATCTTACTAATTGTCTTTATACATTTGTACTGTTTTCATACCGCCGTTCTGCAGAAAAAGGCAGTAACTGCAAAAAAACGAAAAATTAGTTTCTTATATCACTGAAATCGTTGAAGAGAGATCTATCGAAATCATTTGTTTAAGTTATTCTTATTGTTTAAATTAATTATTGCATCATCAGCTTAAAAGGCAGCAACTACATATCTCGAAAATTCAGTACATAATCTGGGAAACTAGCTTCTGAATTCGAGGCCGACTTTTACCCAAGAAGGCAGCATCTGCCACTTGCTGCCTTCTTCCGTAGAAGTAGCCGAGTCACCCCGCATCTAGGTATACGGAAAAAGGCAGCAACTACCACCAAACCCGATTATAATTTCACTTTCAGCTTTTTTCCGTAGTAAAGCTTTGGAATTTCAGCAGCATCTACACTTTTACATATTAATTAAAAAATTTTGTTAATTATTTTTTCATAAATGTGTTGATCGCACCGAAATTACCCAATAACAGTCGAAAAACTATTTGAATATCTTATTAATTCAATGGAATAGGGTAAACCATATTTAAACGTTTCCGTCGATTTTCTCATTTTGCTGATTTTATAGTTACTGCTCTTCTGCCGTTCTGAGGAAAAAGGCAGGAACTAAAAAAAATCAATGAAAATTATCACTGAAACCATTGAAGACTCAAGAGAGATCTGTCGAAATCATTTGTATAAGTTGTTAATATTGTTTAAATTACTTATCGCATCATCAGCTTAAAAGGCAGCAACTACAAAGCTCGAAAATTATTTATATGGGAAAAGGCAAAATCTACAAAAAAGAAAGGAGTAACTACACAGTCTACGGGAAACTAGTCTCCCGACATCCAGTTCAATGGAAAAAGGCAGCTTGTAGATGCCTACTCTCTTTCGGAAATCAGACCGCAAATTATAAGACCTCTTCTAGGCAAAAAGGCAACTAGCATCTGGAATATTAATTGCAAATATATTTATTTTTTATCATTGGTGCCATTTATTCAAAATATATATCGATCCCTCACAATATCGAGATATCGATGTATCAGTTTCAGTTTGGTTGTATTGAATATAGCGTATTAATACTAAATTCACCAAAATCTTGCAGATGCTGCTTTCTTCTTGGGAAAGAGAGGCCGCGAGAAGGCATCCGTTTTCTCGAAGAACTGCGTTTTACCTTGGAAACGCTTTAAAATTTCAGCAACATCTACATTTTTAGATATTAATTAACAATTTTTGGTAATCATTTTTTCAATAATAGGTAGAGCGCAACGAAATTATCAAATAAAAGTCGAAAAACTATTCAAATATCTATTCAATTAAGCGGAATAGGAAAAATCAGATTCCATGTGGGATCAAGTGGGATTATGAATGGAATTTAACGTGAAATTCGGGTGGTAAATTGAAATAATTCACGTGGATCTCCACGTATATTTCTACGTGGAATTCTACGTAGAACATACTCCGTATACTATATATTATTGTACTCAAAATTTAAAAAAAGCATACATTTTTGCATATGTCTTACGGATTTACGGTTTACGAGATATTTACAATTGAAAATTATGTTTGACGTTCCATATGGAACTCCACGTGAACTGTCCACGTTGATTGTTTCAATTTAGTACTCGAATTTCACGTGCAATTCCACGCAGAACTGTCACGTGTGATTCCACGTGGATTTATTCACCTGGGTACTGCCTTTTTTCATAGAACGGCGGCACATGTATCGCAAAAAAGAAATATAAATAATAATGGAAATACTTTTTAGTACTAATAAATTTTAATTTTAATCTAATTTTATAAAAATTAGTTGACTGACATATATTTAAATTTAATTATTATCTGCAACTTGAAATTATTTTAACTTTAAAATCAAATCAGTTGTTATTAGATCTATATATTTTTTCGTTGTTCAAAAACAGTGTTTAGTGACAAAAATTCAATATGAAAATAAAAAATGCAATGTAATTCTCTTGACTTTACCTTATTCCAATGTTAATTACAATAAATGATTTAATAAAAATAACTTTAAAGAAAAAGTAAAAAAACCACCTTTCTCGACAAATTTTGTTGCGACGTTCCCGTTCGACTTCAAAGAAACACATGTTTTAATACGTTGCGGGTATTTTTTGACTACATTTTGTAACGCAATGAAAAGGTAAAATCTGAATTGAATATAAAATAATATATTATATTATTGGATATATTATATCTGAACAAAATTTGTCGGAATTCTTCCGAAATCTAGCGCATTTTTAAACTCAAAATGAGCCAAAATAAGAAATCTGAAAAAAGGATGGAAGCAAAAAAAAAATACTTTCATTCTTCCTCTACCAATAAAATGCTCATATTTCATTCAACTTTTCGAAACTCAAAAACTAATTGTAATAAAAAAGGACAATCATGTCAACAGAAAAAACGGCAGAGAAAAGAGGTTATGTTGAAAACTCTCACCTTACAAGCCTAGTAAGACTTCTCAGAACATTTACTCACATGATTTACATACAAAATATCGAACTTTGAGGCTAAAAACACCCGCAGATCAATGAAAAATACACTTCTGCGATCAAACATAGAAGAATATTGTTTACCGAACTTCCGAATTTCTCGCGGTAAACACCAACCGTCATTTTTAGACCAACTACCGAAATCTCTCGTCGAATTCGAAAATATTTACATTTTTGTTACCGACCGATGGGCGAAGCGTCCGTTATCGGTAAAACAGGAAAATAATAATCAATTTATTTTGACACAAAGCAGACTAGCACACGGGTCACGGGCACAAAGCACAAAGTGACAGCTCACTCACGGGAAGCAAAAAGTCATTGGAAATCATGATACATAAATAATAAAAGTTAATTGTAGACAGTAGAGAGACGACACTTCCCAATGAGTGTGTGAGTGAATGATAACATTCTTCGTGTTATTAATTTTTCACTTTGCACAAAGTGCTCGACAAAGTGTTTGTCAAATAAATATCTGTGATGCATTTGTCGTGATTTTATAAATCTTCTGTCTTTTGTGTTATTATAGACTTTCCAGTCAGTTCTTTGTTGCTCAATTTTGAGGATTTAAAGGCGTAAGTAAATTCAGATTTTGTGTTATATAACATTGTATTACCCATTAACTTTTAATCCTGTTAATGCATAGTTTATAAGTCATGTTTATAAGACAAAAGTCGACTGATTGAGAGATTGAACTTAACCTATAAATTTCTACTTTTGTTGTATCATGCTATGTTTGACTCATTTGACTACGTAAAAAATGTTTTTTTTTTTGGAGATTGTAAATGAATTCTTTAATTTTATACGATCTCAATTGTTATATATGATGTGTATGCTAACTTAGGACAATTTAAAATATAAATTGTTAATACATTTTTTTCTGCTGGTTTTGTATGGAAGTATATACAAACTTTAGGGTGACCAGGCGTCCCAGTTTTCCGGGACATGTCCCGGTTTTTGGGTGTTTTGAGAAGCGTCCCGGTTTGTAGTAAAATGTCCAGGTTTTTGTCGAAATACCGAACTTGAAAAAAAAACATTTTCCTACAGTTCCTTTTTTGCGAAAAATAACAAGTTTCCTTTATTTACAACATAGTAGTTACCGCCTCCAAATTACTGTTCAGAATTCACGACCGTACGACTTGGATACTAATATCCTTTTCGTAAATATAAAAAAAGACGTGAGCAACCACTGTTACATCAATTTTTCATGAATTCATGAATTCATTTTATTTTTAAAGCAGAGATAACTCATTTAGCCTCTTCTTTTAATTCGAACTGCATTTTTAAGTTAAAAAGTTGAATGGATTAGAAAACAGACTTTTAAACCCGAAAGATTAATTTTTAATTAAATAGTTGAATTTAAGTAAAAATAATAATTTTCAATTAAACAGTTACATTTACAACCAAATAGTTGAGAACTTTCAACCAAATGGTCGAATTTTGATGCAAAAAAATTGAACTTCAACCAAATAATTATATTAAAAAGCCAAAAAGACGATTTTTTTAAAAGATAGTTAAATTATCAACTTGAAAAATTGAATTTTCAACCACAAAAAAAGATAATTTTCAACAAAAAAGATGAATATTCAAGCCAAAAAGACGAATTTTCTACGAAAAAGTTGAATTTTCAACCTGTAAACATGAATTTACTACTAAATAGTTGAATCCTCAACAAAAAAAGATTAATATTCTGCCAAGAATATTAATTTCTACCAAAAAGACAAATCAACAAAATACATGAACCTTCTTGTTTGATACATGAATTTTTCTTGTTGAAAATTCATCATTTAAAGTATCAATTTTCAACCAAAAAAGTTGAACTTTCGACCAAAAATATGAATTTTCAACCAAATAGTTTAATTTCCTACCAAATTGTTGAACTTTCAAGACAAAAAACAAACAAATTTTCTATCAAATTTTTGAATTTTCAACCAGAAAATATGAATGTTGAACAAAATAGTTGAATCCTCAATTGAAATAGATTAATTTTAAATCAAAAAGATAATTTTCTACAAAAAAGACGAATTTTCAACAAAATACGTGAATTTTCAACCAAATAGTTGAATTTTCAACTAGAAAAAATCAATTTTCAATTAAAAATATCATTTTTTAACCAAAATAGTTGAATTTTCAACCAAAAAATATCAATTTTCAACCATACAGTTTAATTTCCTACCAAGTTGTTGAATTTTCAAGCCAAAAAGACGAATTTGTTATAAAACAGTTGAATTTTCAACCCAAAAATATGCGAATATAAAAGATTCATTTTCAATCCATAGTGACGAATTTTCTATCTAAAAGAAGAATGTTAAAAAAAATTGAATCTTTGACCAAAAAAGATACCTTTTTTTGTTTAATTTCTTAACAAATAGTTGAATTTCCAACCTACTGAAATCAATTTTTAATACAAAAGATAAATTTTCTACCAAGATGATTAATTTTCTATAAAAAAGACGAATTTTCTATAAAAGATTCGAATTTTCAACCCAAAAATATATTAATACAAAAGATTATGTTCAATCCATAATGAAGAATTTTTTATAAAAAAAAACGAATGTTAAAAAAAAGTTGAATTTTTCACCAAAAAAGATAACTTTTGAACAAAATAAATGAATTTTCAAGCAAATGGTTGAATTTTCAAATAAAGGAGAAAAAAATACAGCAATTTTCAAACAAATAGTTGAATTTTTAACTGAAAAAGATAAATTTCGAATCTAAAGTGGAAAAGATAAATTTTCAGTAAAAGTATTGATTTATAACAACAAAAAAGATTTTTCAACGAAATAGTAAAATTTCCAACCAATGAGATGAATTTTCAACAAAAATAATGAATCTGCAACAAAAAAAAAAGGAACTTTTTACAAAGCAGTTTAAATTTGAACCAAAATAGACCAATTTTCAACCAAAAAAGATGAATTTTTAACCAAAACGAATAAACTTTCAACCAAAAATAGTTGGATATTCTTATTGGGTGCTAATAATGAGTTCAAATTTAAGTTTTAAGTTCAATTTGAAACGCTATAAATTAAAAATTTTCTCAGAATAAAATTTTAATAAGAAATTATTCCATGTTTAATGTTCTTAATTAAAATAATACAATTTTGTTTAGGTTTGAATTTTAATTATATATATTTCATTGCGCTAAAAATTGAAACTAAGTACAGCGAACTTCTGAGAAAAATGGAAAAATGTCGATTCGTCGCATTTTTCTTCAAAAAGTCGCACGATCCGAGCCCTGTATTTTGAAGAAAAGTCAAAAAAAAAAAAAAAAAAAAAAGATTTTGGGAAAATAAGATTGGAAACTAGATCAAGGATTCTAGAATAATTGACAATAAAAAAAAAATAATAATTTAAAAGATATTGGATTGACGTGAGATTTAATGCCATATTGATTTTGCGGCTCTCCCTCACTTTTTTTAAACCATTGGAAGTAATTTAATTTTGAGAGACCCTCGTTTTCTCTCCCTAAAGTTTGTGTTCCATTTCTGACATAAATCATTAACCATTAACATTTCTGACATAAAATTTTTCATTTTGCGATTTATGGGGGGGGGGGGGGCGGGTCGGAAAATATGTGTCCCGGTTCGGTGAAACAGAAATCTGGTCACCCTATACAAACTTATTACTTTTGGTTTACTTATTATACGGTTTAAATCAATTAATTCAAGATAATATAGTTCCGATACTTTGGTCTTGAATCTTAAAGGTCATGCAGACAAGATAACGATATGTCCTCTATTTAGTTGTATAAAGGTCGTAAGCCATAAAAATGCAATTTTACAGCAGAGGCAACAAACAAATGGTAGACCTTCAGATTGAAGGCCATATAAGCCACTTGCTTTAAAACAAAATACATATATTTCAAGCAAAAACCAAGTCTTCTAGGTACAAATTTATATGGAATTTATTTTTTCAAACACATTTATGTAATATGTAATAGAATTCTATTACATGAGGGTTACTCAGAAGTGACAGAAAAAATTGAACCTCTCCGGATCAAAAGGGGATATGCGTGAATTCAGCCTGAAAATTGTCCTGAAAGCCAATTTAAAAAATCGTTCAAGTATTAATTTTAAGCACTGATACTTGTAGAGAATTTAATTTCGCATCTTCTTTTTCTCTTGAAAATATTCGTAGGTTTTGCAGTTTTTGAACTAATTGATAAAAACTGTATTTTTTTAAAACAAAAAACTTTAATCTTTTTTCACTTCAACTCCCGCTCACTCAGCAAATTTTCAGAATTTATCGAGTTTATTAATACTGATTTACGTTTTTAAGTCTTCTGAAACTAGTTAAGAAAGAAAAATGTAAATATTTCAATTAACGAAAAAGTTGTTCATTTTTTTTGAGACTGCAAAAATCATGAATTTTGACCTGCAAGCGCTTCGTTTATCGATGGAATTTTAAACAACAGAAAGTTTCCACACTGAGCGAAGAATTCCCGTGTAGTTCGGGTTTACACCCCAATAGTTCGGGTGGTTTATCTTTTTTTTTGTTTCACACGAAGGTTTGGTGCGCTTACACTACTGAGACGTGCGATCACCCGAACCATTCGGGTGCTCAACCGAAACAGCAGCAACCGAAGTGGTGGGGAGCCCGCCCCAATATTTGGGGAGCTTGCACGAATGATTCGGCTAGTGGCACGAATGATTAAGGTCGTTATATAACTGGAATCAATTAAAAATCTTACACGTTGATGATTACAGTTCAACCCTGTCCTAAAGCACTACATGTGCATTATCGAGTTTTCAATTATGTGATTTACCTAATCTTAGAATGCTCCGTTAGTATAAATATGAGTGATGAACAATAAATTCGACATAACCTAGAAAGAGTGACATTCGGGAAGAACGTGATGTTCATCAGCTGCGGCCATTAGCGAATATGCGCAAACGTCGAACGCGCAACATCCAACGCGGTTCACGACTCGAATCTCCTGAATCATTCGTGCAAGCTCCCCAAGTATTGGGGCGGGCTCCCCACCACTTCGGTTGCTGCTGTTTCGGTTGAGCACCCGAATGGTTCGGGTGATCGCACGTCTCAGTAGTGCAAGCGCACCAAACCTTCGTGTGAAACAAAAAAAAAGATAAACCACCCGAACTATTGGGGTGTAAACCCGAACTACACGGGAATTCTTCGCTCAGTGCAGTGAATCTTTGTTGATTAAGGTTAAAAGGAGTTTTCTGGAGAGTTTTAGCTCAATCGGATAAATAGTTAAAAAATTATGAATATTAGTCCGGGGAAATTAGACTTTTTTCCAGAAAAAAAAGGTAAAGTTTTTTTTTCTTCAGGATCATATCCCTGACGGCATGAGAAATGAATACCCAAAAAGTTCCCCATCGGATTGGCGCCGCATACACCCCTAGCCTCGAAAAACATCCCTTAGACGGGTAGTAGCGCTGGTTTTTGGCTATTATATACGAAAGGGTGCGTCGGAGGACAAAAATGAATAGAGGTGAAAATATGTATAATAAAATTTGCAATAAAAAAGGTTCCATGCACTTTTACTGTACAGGCCATAGGTGATGCGTAATCAGCTCCAGGAGTGGGGGGGATGTTTTGGCGTATGGTGCGAAACGTACTCGCGCGCTTAGTTTTCGGCCCATAACTCATAAACGGGTAGTTTTTGGACAAAAATGCAT
>CAKNYM010052767.1:39323-106878 GCA_932195095.1 Andricus curvator
TGTTACCGCATATAAGAAAATCAACTATTTATGTGTTACCGCATTTACGAACATCAACGAATTGTGTGTTACCGCATTTAAGAACATCAACGAGTTGTGTGTTACCGCTTCTAAGAAAATCATCGATTCTTGCAATTTTTCCTCTGAGTTTTAGTGAGTTGAAATTCATTCAAGTCCACAAGGTATGAGAAAATCACGCTCTTGAAGCTCAAGTAAACCCGCTAGCTTACAAGGTACCTTGTGGATATACTTACTGTTGGGAATTTCATTCTTTTTTTGTAAATATAATTTCATTTCTCAAAAAGTGTTAGAACCCCTGATTATCTTAAAAAATTATAAGAGATTTTGTGCCAAAGAAAATAAACGTGACTTGACATGTGATTATATGTGTGGATTCATTTTGATCATCAAGACCAGTTTTCAACTATTGTGTTTTAACACTAATTGATGACTGATTAATGAAGGCTACTTTTTTAATACTTTATTTTTTATTGTTGAGGCTTTTTTTTTCTTCAGAAAGATACTTTTTTGTTACTTTTCTTAATTCCATAGAGTACTTCGAAACCTGTAATTATCAGCGAAAGTATATAAAATGCAATAAAAAAGTTATTTTTGAAAATGGTTTAGCTTACGACCTTATACAACCAGAATCTAGATTGACGATATGTAAAAGTATAAAAAAGTTACTCAAGGGTTTATTTATTTGAGTTAGTTAATTCGATAGTTGAAAACACAGTTTCGTTAAAATTGTAACGGTGTGGTAACATTGTAAAAACAGATTTTTAAATTAAATAAATCTTATATTGAATTTGCGAAATAAGGAAATTCGTAACTTTTTATTATTTTATTTTTTCAAATGTTCGTTTTTTGCAGATTACCATGACGATTATTGCAGTTCTTGCGATAACGCTAAGTCTCCTAAGTCCCGTTTTTGGAGTTGTTAGATATCAACCGGAAGCTGTGCATATTGCTTTCGGAGGTTTGATTTTTTTCTATAAATTGAATTTAAATTTATTTTTCAACACCGTTTATGTTAGCGTGTTTGCTTCATAACAGCCTATATTTGATATCTCAGAATTGAAAATATTCTCTTCAAAATCCGCTAACTAGACAAATTTTATACAGAAAATATCCATGACATTGTCGTCACCTGGAGCACAAGGGAAGACACAAAAGAGTCAATAGTTGAATACGGAATAGATGGCTTGATTCTAACTGCTAGTGGAAACTCGACGCTTTTCGTCGATGGAGGTGCGAAGAAAAGTAAACAATACTTTCACCGAGTTTATCTGAAGGATTTAACTCCTAGCAGTAAATACAGTAAGTAAATGAACAATTTCTCTATTAAATTAATGAAAAAATATCCTCGAAACTAAGTTATTTCTTAAATTGCCAGCATATCATTGCGGAAGCAACTTTGGATGGTCGGATATATTTTTCTTCACGACAGTACCGGATAACTCGTCTTCATGGGCTCCACAAATAGTTCTCTTTGGCGATATGGGAAACGAAAATGCTCAAAGTTTAGGAAGACTGCAGGAAGAAACACAAAGAGGACTTTATGATGCTGTGATTCACGTAGGGGATTTTGCCTACGATATGCATTCGAGTGACGCCAAAGTTGGCGACCAATTTATGCAGCAGATCGAAGGAATCGCCGCTTATTTGCCTTACATGACCGTCCCCGGAAACCACGAGGAGAAATACAATTTTAGTAATTATAGGTAATTGAAAAATTGTCCTTTTTCTATTAATTTTGATGTTTACTGTTATCAAATATATAACTATTTTGGCGAATTATTTCAGGGCTCGATTCTCAATGCCTGGAGAATCAGAGGGCTTGTGGTATAGTTTCAACATGGGTCCTGTTCATTTTATCGGAATAGAAACTGAAGCTTACTACTTTATGAACTACGGAATTAAACAATTGGTTAAACAGTTCCAATGGCTCGAAAAAGATTTGGAGGAAGCTAACAGGCCAGAAGTCAGGTAGATCTTTAATTTGAAATGAAGTAAACCTTTTTTTCAATTTTAAATTTGACTTGAAATTTTAATTTTTCAGAGCAGTTAGGCCATGGATAGTAACCTTCGGCCACAGGCCAATGTACTGCAGTAATGAAAATGCCGATGACTGTACGAATCATCAATCCCTTGTAAGAGTTGGTCTGCCTTTCTTTAATTGGTTTGGCCTCGAGAAATTATTTTTCCAACACAAAGTCGATCTCGAAATTTGGGCCCATGAACACAGTTACGAACGAATGTGGCCAATGTACGACTTCCAGGTAATTTACTCAAATATAAAACTAAAACTCGTGTTAAATTATTATTACATCTTTAAACATTTTCGTAATTCAAGTATATAAATTTAACTCTTGTTGAATTTCTTTAATTTCAGGTATACAATGGGAGTTACGAAAAACCTTACACCAACTACAAAGCTCCCGTTCATATTGTAACAGGATCAGCAGGTTGCAAAGAAGGCAGAGAGAAATTTGTTCCTAGTAGTCCATTTTGGTCCGCTTTTCGCAGTTCCGATTACGGATACACGAGAATGAAAGCTTTTAACAAAACTCATCTTTACTTGGAGCAGGTAAGAAATCCCCTTATGTCAAAACTAAATCAAGATTTGCTCCTGCGAATCCTCGCCAAGTACTAAAAAAAAGTAAAAAAAAAAAAATATTATTTACCCATACGAGAAACAAATCTGCCGTAAAGGAGGAATATGCCAAGAAGGATAATTTGCTACCGGGAATTATTATCTGTAACGAAATTTTCAATAACAAAAAACCGCTTTACAAAGTCGTCTGGAGGCTATAATTTTATTATAATGATTATAAATTCACAATTGTATCCATTAAGAAAAGACGAGTTAAAAACGTGATTATTAAAATGCAAGACCAAGGTACACCTTACGCTTTTCCCAAATGAACTCAAACTGTTTTTTTTTTTTTAGAAAGATCAACATATTATAAAAATATCTGTAGTGTCTAGTGTCTATTGTCTATTCTAGGGCTTAGTGTCTCTGTTTAGTAAATTTTGCAAAAACCTTTAAAAACCTAAACTAAAAAAAAATCAACTTGTGTAACAGAATTTTACAAAAAGCCTGTTTTAATGCATTTTCAATACATTGATTTATAATGCAAATTTTGCATTTTTTAGTTATTTTTTTATCGATTTCTAACATGCAGACGCTCCTGCAGCTAAACCCCCAATCCATAGATATCTTTGCATAAATCTTTCTCTAAAAAATAGGTGTCACGAAAATTTTGAAAGTATTGTTGACGCTTTTCCTTAAGTGACGATTGGGTAATTTAAAAAACTCGAAGGAAGGCATGTTGCCAAATTCATACGCATAATGAAGAATTGAGTTTCAGTTGATAAGATTTATTTATTAAAAATGTTATTACATTTTCAGTTTAAATAATCAATTTTCAACCAACAAAAAGGGAATTTTCAACATAATAGTTGAATTTTCAACCAAACTGATGAATCTTTGATAAAAAACAAACATTCGGAACCAAAAGTGAATTTTCAATTAAAAAAGATATATTTTCAACAAAAAACGAAAAATGGATGAGTTAAATTTTTAGTTGAAAAAATTATTTTTCAGTAAATAAAAATATAATTTTCAACAAAATACATGAATTTCCAACCTATTATTTTAATTTTTAATGGAATTTTCAACCTAAGAGTTGAATTTTCAACCAAGTGCTTCCCGAAAAAGACAAATTTTCAACAAGATTTTTCAAGTGAAAAAGATAAATTTTCAACAAAAAATAGAGTAGTTTAAATTTAAGTTAGAGAAATGATTTTTTAACCAAATAAAATAAATTTTCAACGAAATCGTTAAATTTTTAGTTAAAAAAATTAATTTTCAATAAATTTTCTACCAAATAAGAATAATTCTTAACAAAATACATGAATTTTCAACCAAATATTTTATTTTTTAATGGAATTTCCAACCAAAAAGGTTAATTTTCTACCAAAAAAAGAAAAATTTGCAACAAAATAGATGAATTTTCAACTAAAAAAAAAAAAAAAAATCAACCAAAAATGGAATAGTTTAATTTTTGGCTAGATAAATAAGTTTTTAAGCAAATAAAATAAATTTTCGAAGAAATAGTTTAATTTTCAATACAAAAAAAAACTAATTTTCAACCAAAGGAAAATTGATTTTTAATTTAAAAAAAAAACAATTTTCTACCAAAAAAGATTCATTTTTAACAAAAGACATGGATTTTCAACCAAATATTTTAATTTTTAATTGAATTTTTAGCCTAATAGTTGAATTTTCAACGAAAAAGGTGAAATAGTCACCAAGAAGATTAATATTCTACCACGAAAGACGAACGAAAAAGAATAATTTTATACCAAAAAAGATTAATTTTTTATAAAATACGTGAATTTTCAACCAAGTAGTTGAATTTTCAACTGAAGAAGATACAAATTGTCAACCAAACATGGAATAGTTAAATTTTCAGTAAAAAAATATTTAAGAAAAAATGTTAACAAAATAGTTAAATTTTTAATTTAAAAAAAATCAACTAAAATAATGAATCATCAACCAAAAAAAGTGAATTTTTAACGAAGCAGTTACACTTACTAGATTTTTACATTCGGATCAGAGAAGGTACACCAGAGACTCGCTATTTGAACGCGCGATCGGACGCGTTATATGAATTCCTAGAATTGCTGGTCCCCGCAGTTTCTCAGGGGACAGGGCGAGAGATGGTTGCGACTTCGCCTCTGAAGGGACGCATGCACTATACTACGCAGTCAAGTAGATTGCGCAATATTATGGAAACGGTTCAGGCGGCCCTGCCTGTTTACGTTTCGTTGTACGCGTTATATGAAGAAGGCTATTTTCAGACAACCCCCGAGATTGTTCATCTATCGAGTCTCTGGTGTATTAGATTTGTGTAACATTTTAAACCCCCGGTTTTTTTCAAATGTCCACGTTTTGAGACTCCCTGAATCCGAAAACAGGTTTTTACGAATGTGTCTGTCTGTAGATTTTTAGTTTGTTAGCACGATAACTTTCGAAAGAATTTACATATTGGATTGGGCTTTGGTATACTCTTCAAGTGTTCTAAAATGAAGGTAAAGTTCGTTAGCCAGCCATTCTGGATAAAAATAAAAAAAATGAGCGCATTTTCAAAATTTTTGAGACCACTTTTTTTTGAGATTCAAAAATTCGATATACGGTTATTAGTATTACTCTAAAATACGAACAATTTATCCCTTTGACTTTTTTTGATAAAAAAAAATTACCGGTGTTACAGTATTTACAAAATTCCAAAAAACAAACGAAAATTAACGTTTAAGCGATACAACGCACGATATGAAAAAATATCAAAGGAAGAAAAACGTTGAATTTTGAACACCCTACAAGATTATCCCAACAACTTTTTGAATATTCTTGAAAAATCGAAAATTCAAATTCTGACCGCACAAAAAGCAATGAGAAATCAAAAATTCCATTTTACGGTCAAACTATACAAGATATGAAAAAATATGAAGAAACAAAAATTGTGTATTCAAGAAAGATATATAGAAATTTGTTATGATCACTTTTTGATAGGATGCGTAGTTTTTGTTTTATTCGCAAAAAATAACATTAAAAATAGAAAAGTTAAATCTTTGGAAAAACGACGCAAGGTACGTAAAAAGATGAATGGCCAAAGTTGTGCATTCAAAAATTGTTAGCAAAAATTTTAGCAATCACTTTTTGATAGGACGCGTAGTTTTTGTTTTATTCGTAAAAAACAACATTAAAAATAAAAAAATTAAATTTTTGGACAAACGGCACAAGCTTAAAAAAAATAAAAAGACAAAAGTTGTTCTCCTAAAACAAGAGCTACAAATTTGTTATCAATCATTTTTTGATAGGAGGCGTAATATACATTTGATATAAAAGTGTTGAACATAATGTAGAGAAGTTCACGTTTTTGACAAAATCGAGTGCGAAGCACGAGATACGTGATGAGAATGTGTTCGTTAAAGCCGAAGGAGCTTTAACAAAAGAGAATTCACAATCAACAAATAATAATTGTGGGGGAAATACCAAGACCGAGCGCGAGAACCAACAGTGCGCGCCCTAGGCGAGCTCAAACTTGCGAGCGGGCAGATTTTTTTCTATATAAAGAGTAATGAGAAACACAATGTTCTAGTATAGTAAATAAGGTGTACATATGCCGCGTTAACAAGAGGAAGTGATTTATGAACTTGTATACCACAATTTAGGTTTGTATTTACGGGAAAAAAAAAACAGTTTTCAAAATATGCAGAAACAAATCTATATCGTGGACTGAATTAACACAAGATTCTTGAAGAAAAATGTTAATAATTATTCTGTATGTTCGAATAATGTTAATTAGAAATTTGAGAAGTACGCTAACCCCAGATTAAAAAAAAATCTTCAATGAAAAGTCGACTGCAGATTACAATTTTATCAGGAAAATAGTAGAAAATTAAAAAATTAGAGCATATTTTAATAAAAGGAATGTTATTAAATGCAGTAATATAATTATTGCAGTAATTACTAAATCAGTTTAATAAATAATAGTTTTTATTTGATAAAAAATAAGTTAATGGACGCTTTAGGGATATAAAAGAGAAATGAGACTGTAAAAACATTTGGCGGGCCTATTACTGTCTTTCAATCATAAAAATGAGTGCACAAACATCAGATTTATTATATTACAGTCCCGCCAAAATGTTTTTTCTAAAGATTTGTTTTTTATCAAATAAAAACTATTATTAATAAACTGATTTAATCATTTCTGCAGTATTTGTACTTGGCTTAATTTTTTGCTTTTACAACTTCGATTGCCTTTAACATAAATAAATTGGTATTAAAATCCATGTAGGTACGTTGCGTAGTTTTTTTTTCAGTTATTCTTTTTGTTGGGATTTAAATTGTATTAAATAAATTACAATTTAAAGTTGAGGTGCAAGGTTCGATTTTCTTTCTAAAATATTTCTCTTTCAGGTTTCTGATGACAAAGAAGGAGCAATTATCGATCACTTTTGGCTCGTGAAAGACGAAATATATCCGGAATTCGTCAAGATATCTACTGAAGATTGAGAAATTATCAGTAATTCTTACAAATTGTCACAAATTCTATGAGTTACTTTACTCGTATTAACTAGGAAATTTTTTTTTATGAAGTATACTAACCATGTTTTAATTATGCAAATACGAACTCTACGTGTGATAAATTGAATCAAGTGCATTGGAACAAATAAAGTTATCTTAAGACTGCAAACTCGGTATTTTTAATTTTCTTTTGAAACCAGAATTAGGTGATTGAAGGAATTGAAATGAAAAGATGAATCTACTGTATAATCATTTACTTGTTAAAATATAAATATATGTATATATAATATTATTATAGTATATAATATGTATAATTTCTTATTGGTATAGTGTTTTTTCCTCTCGCATTCGGTAAATCAATGTATAATAATTAATCGACAATGTTGCACAGTGCGGGAGGACTTTGCGAGTATAAAGAGCTTCTCTGTACTTATCATTTACACTTCCTCCCGTACTTATTTTGCTACGCGTCGTAAGTAGAAATCATAACGAATATTTCATTCAATTATAGAAGGCGATATTTTGCACAGCTTCACAGATTAATTCATTTCTTTAATTTATTTTCTCACGCTATGCATCGCTCATACTTTGATTTTACGAATTGTTATTCTAGATAATCTAGATCCTTGATTATAAAACATTTGCTGCTTCTGACAATAGTTCGTGTAATGTAGGCGAAAATGAAGTGAATCTTTCTTTGAACAGGAGCTTATAAAATACAGTCATCAATGTCATAAAAAAATCGTCGACGAAAGAAAGATCTACTCTCTTCTTAAAATCTACCTGGAAAAAATTCCCCCAGGCAGATTTTCTACGCTTTTAGAAAAGGAAGCAAAAATTGAAACAATCCGTTCAATCCTTTTTGGGAGCACTGTAAAAAAACTTGGATGATATCTACGAGTTTTAATTCTACTTGAATATAATCAGAAAATTGATTATTTATCACGTGTTTTCTCTTATATTTTATTGAAATCAGAAACACTCAACATTACAATCGGTTGTAATTCTAATTTAATTTTAGTCAGAAAGGAGAATAACGAGTCCTCACGAGTAAAGCAATGAGAGGATTTCTAACTTTTTAAAATAGAAATTGTATTTATTTGCGTGAACCGATTCCGTCCGTTTCCAACGTTCAACATTGTAATATTATATCGAAATTATTTACAAAGTTTCAATTTACAGACCGCATGTGGTAAGTCGTGATTGTACAGTTGATTAATAACTATACCAACACCGGTGATCGTAAATTTATCAAGTTATTCCTTGCGATTTGAAAACACGTTGCAGATAAAATTACAACTTCTTGTAAATATCACCCATGCTTTTCTTGCAACTGGACAGTTTCAAAGGAAATGAAAAGGATCGTACTGTATGGTGAAGGCTTTCATAGCCAATTACCACACAGAATATATTGTAATCTGTCACTTGAAGATATGTTTGTAAAGTAGCTAAAGATGCACAGAAAAACATCACAGACCTCGAAAAGGCGATTCACCAGCCGATCTGTTTGAAAATATTAAATCCTTGCACCCTTACGAGTGTAATCCTTCGCTCAAGAACCACTTTATAAGATTTTCACAAAACGAAGGCAACGGTTCAATTCATCTGCTGACACATTCTAGAAAGCGTAAGTCAAATAAAGTAATGTTGTGTCAGTGATTGTTCGGGTTCGAGTTCGAGGGATTGGAAGAATCAGCGGCAGAGTGACTGTCTTGGTATGAGAACTGAGGGAAATGCTCTTGCTCTTCTGCTATCGAATTTAACCCACTTCCGCTGCTTAAAACACCGCCTTGATCGGGAGGAGTTAACTCTACGCTTTCACCAGTGAACATTCTGTCAAAGTAGCGAGTGTCTATATCAGATTCTACTTGGGGTTTGAAAGGAGGAGCAATTTTTTTCTGCACTAGCTCGGACCAATCTACCGACGAGAAGAAAGCGTGGTCCATTATGTCTTTTGCGTCGTTTGGCCCTCCACCGAGTCTCTTGTTTGGATCTTTTTTCAGCAATCCTGGAATGAGAGAAGATATATTAAAATTTAGTAATGGCTGAGGATATTCGTACGGCCAGCCGTACGAATGGACATTTCTGTTTGTAATTGGAGATTAAACGGTGTCCAGCGGAAACCTACGATAAAGTTCCTGTACAATTCCCGCGTCCTTTTTGAAAATTCCAGTACAAATTTTATTTGAAAATTGCTTTCTTGTATAAATGATTTTTATGAAAATTTAGTCTGTTTCTGAAAAAATTGGGTTAGTAATGTATACATAATAGGAATATGTACACTAGGGTGGTTCTTATTTATACTTAGTGGAATTTTGTTTAGAATTTCTCTGCTCTCACCCCCCCCCCCCACTTGTGTTCGAGTGCCCAAACAAAATTTTCCTCCAAATTTGAGCGAAATCGGTTAAAATATAGGGGTCGTGTCGAGAGTCTAGACCATGAAGTTTCCCATTGATTTAACATGGGAAAAAGTAAGATTTTTGTAAATATATTTAAACACGATAATATGTTACAACAAATTCCGTATTTCAGTATATCGTTCAGAATTCACCAGAGAATAAGAATCAATCATAAATTTTGAGGGTGAATGAGCTTAAGCCACTCTTACGGGTCCCCAAAGAAAACCCCATAAGTGACCAGTTTGAATTTTACGTAATATTGCGGTTTATTCACGCTTTTTGAAAGTTTTTTTCCATGAATAACCATTAATCGGTAACACAAGATTACCCAGTCATTTTTTAACTAACTTTCAATTGTTTAAAAAATTTTAGTATGTTTAGACAATTTTTTTCAGACAAGTCGCGAAATAAACGTATTTGCTTGATAATATTTGTAAATGTTTAAAAAAATGTAAATTATTTAAACAATTTTATCTTGTTTAAATATAATATAAATATAATTGATTAAAGAACTCATAACGTCTAGAAAATACGTTTATTTCGCGACCTACCTGAAAAAACAAACTTTGAAACAAATTCAAATTGTTTAAACGATGGAAAATTGGTTAACATATGACTGGGTATTCTTAAATGACCGATTAATGATTATTTATGAAAAAAAACGTTTAAAAAAGCGTTAATAAACCGCAATATTAGGTAAAATTCAAATTTGTCACTAACTTATGGGGACCCATAAAAGTGGCTTAGTCATTCACTCTCAAAATTTATGATTGATTCTTATTCTCTGACGAATTCTGAACAATAAACTGAAATACGGAATTATTTGCAACATACCATCGCGTTTAAATCATAAATTTACAAAAAGCTGCCTTTTCCCCATATTAAATCAATGCGAAACTTCATGATCTTTGTGCGAACCCTAAATATTAGCCGATTTCGCTCAAAATTTTTTTGAGCATTCGAACAAAACTGGGGAGTGAGAGCAAAGAAATTCGAACAATGAAAAATAAGGACCACCCTAACGTACACATATTTTATAATCAAACCCAAGATTTAAAATCTTATTCTATGTCTTTTGTTGGCAAATTAACTAAATTCCTCAAATCTTAGAAGATTTTTATATAACATGTACGGATTAAGTCAAAATTGGTCATTTTTAAATTCTGATATTTATCTATTTTTCATTCCTTTAACTTCATACATTTTTTTAGAGTACTGTTTTTATCAGCTGAAGTTTTCATAACTAAAGGAATTCAAACTTTTTTTAAACTGAACATGGAATATAAAACGTTGGGTTTCTCTGCGCTTGTTATGCCTTGAGCTTGTCAATTTTTTAAAATGATTTCTTACCTGTAAAAGGCCTTGAGTTGTTCAAACTATTTTTTTAAACGAACTAGAAAAACATGATTAAATTAACTACATGGGTGTTCAAAATATTGTTTAAGGTTAGCGAAAAGAGAACATTTAAATAAGAAATACAACATTCAGTGTTTTATTTTAATTTCTTCATCTTCTTGCCTTTTTTTCTATTAGTATGTTCCAAAATATTTAAAATAATTATTAAAGCTAGCTGGAAAAAAATAATTAAGAAACCCATGACAATGAATGTGTGGAAAACATGTTTCCTTTCGGTTTTCGATTCCTTAGACTTGTCAATTTATTCTAGTGTATTTTCATAAGTAGAAAACTCTCAGATGTCCAAAATATCTTTGTAAGTTGAGCTAGATAAATATAATTATTTTTTAAATACACACCTCTGTATTCTCAAAATGTTTTGCACCTACATACATTTTCTATTTTCTAAGAACATCACATTTTTATCAAAAAAACATATATATGAAAATAATAATTTTTTCAGAAGCAACCAAATTTTTTTGTATTTTTTAAATAGGTTTTTTCTTTTTAGTTTCAGTTTTTGTTGCCAAACCTTCCCTTTCTTATTATCAAGCTTATGCTTTATCTTTCTGAATTGTTTGGATATTCCCAAAACATTCTAAACTTTTTGGTAAAAAATTTAGTGAAAATAAAGTGATTAAAAAAACAAAAGTTTTCATTTTGCTCTGTGTAGAACACAAAACAATTCTCGTTTAAAAATAAAATCCCGTGCGATTCCCACTCTTCCCACGCGCTACACACTCTGGAGAAGATAAATGAATCCTTTATTTTTGATATAAAAAATAATAGTATCAGAGTTAAATTGTGAAGCTTAAATTGTTAATTTAGAAAATTAATCTCACCAGTTAGCATGTCTCTCGCCTCGAGGGTCATTCCCTTTGGGAATTTTACGTCCTCCAGCAGGATGAGGGTAAACAGTTTCTCGTGATCCGTATTATAAAAAGGAAGTCTACCACACATCATTTCGTACATTACAACACCAACTCCCCACCAATCCACAGCTCGTCCATAGTCATTATCTTCGAGAACTTCAGGCGCTAAATATTCTGGCGTTCCGCAAAACGTCTTTGTTGTCCTTCCTAATTAAGATTTCATTACCCATTATTATTATCTTAATAAATTTGCGCTTTTTAAAAATAAATTACAAACCCATACCATATGTTATGTCTTCTTTACAAAGTCCGAAATCGGCAATTTTAATGTGCCCGTCCTTGTCGAGAAGCAAGTTTTCAAGTTTGAGATCTCTGTAAATAATTCCCTGTGAGTGGAGATAACCTAGAGCCGAAATGATCTCAGCTCCGTAAAATCTAGCCCGGTCTTCACTGAAAATGCGGGAGCGACTTAAGTGGAAGAAAAGCTCTCCTCCGTTCACATATTCCATCACAAAACACAACCTATCTGCTGTTTGAAAACTATATTTCAAGGACTGAAAAATAAATTAAAAAATGTAATTAATAATTCAGAAATTCAATTTATTAAATTATTGTGGATTCGTAGAATTGAGAACAGGACTTACAATTAAAAAAGGGTGATTCGTGGTTCTTAAAACTCTATTTTCCGTAAGTGTGTGCGCCACTTCATCCTTTCGAATAATAACTTCTTTTCTAAGGATCTTTATCGCATAGAGGTGCCCCGTCGCCTTTTCTCTGCACAAAATAACCTTTCCAAAAGTACCCTTGCCCAGAACTTTCAAGAATTCAAAATTCTCCAACGTCTGTAAAAATATAGAATAAATTAATAAAATCTCAACTAATGAATTAATTACTCTGTCGAAATGTTGAGTATATCGTAAAAAGGAAATTGGAAACTTACAACTTTCTTTTTCCCGGAACTTTTACTATTCGAAGTTCCCTGAACACTAAATTTGGCGGATAATTCATCGATACTTCCACCATTGGAATCTGTTTGAAAAACACCGAGGGATCCGCACGAATTCGATCGGCCACTTCCGCTTTGTTCCATGTCCACGTCTTCCGACGAAGACGATTGTTGCATTTGTGATTGTTGTTGTAGCTCCACATTTTCTATTCTTTCGGCAACAAATCTGCAAATTTATGCAGTGATTAGTCGGATACAATATGAAAACGTTTTCTTTTAGAATTGCTTAATTTTAATTAAAAATATTAGAAAATGTTCAGGAGCGTACTTAATAGCTTTTACCCAGTCGTCCCGTTCTTGTTCTGTATAAACGTGAAACGTTCTCTCAATAACTGTCGTCCATTGCAAACCTCTGATCACAAACGTAAAAGGCTTAGGTTTATCCATTGGCATTATTTGACAACCACGAACGGTAAAGCTATTTTGGGGCTGAGCTGCAGCTGCCATTTCTTGATCTGGCTTGGACTTAAATCCAACCAGGGTGCCATCGTCCCTCAAGACGAAGTACCGAGGTCTCCAATTCTTGATATGCTCACCTGAAATGGTAAAAATAAGTGAAAACAGGTTATTTACAGGTTGCTTATCAAATTACAATTCAATTATTTAGTAAATTACGATGGAAAACTAAAAATTCGAAACCTGACCACAATATTTGAAAAGATTAATTTTATTATTAAGCCAAATAATTTGCGTAAATGCCAATTACAACATTTACCATAGTGGCTCATTTAATATATTCACCTTTATAAATACAAAATAATAAAGTAAAAAACCATATCGTGCTATTGGTATTGTATTAACATATTTAATCTTCTTTAACATAAAAGTAGTCTAGAAGATAAATTAAATCATTTGCTTGTTAATTAGTGCTAAAAATATAAATGCATAAGAAATATGTAACACGATGGTTGTGTAGATAACTAATATTACATATCATGCTGATTTATTCGATTAGTTGAAAATCAACCTTTGATCCAACAATGAACAATTTTCTGCTTTTTTTTCTTAACAGGAAAATAAATTTAAAGAGAAGAAACAAGCAATAGGTATGATGATGAATAATTCTTTAACAGGTATCAGGTGACAGTGTCAGAAATATCAACACAATACTTTGACTTAATTCTATGAATGTAGAAAAAATACCAGCCTCTTATTTTTTCTGAATTTAGCAAAAACAGAAAAACTATACATACAAGTATTGAAGTATTCAAAACTTAATTACACCGTGAAATACGGAAATCAAAACAAAATCGGTAACGCTAACAAGAAATGATTTTATGTGAACTTTTTTTAAATTCTACATTTTCTAGAAATTTTTACGAACGAAATCTCATTACAATTATGAAATGCAAGCCTAAATAACTAGAAATAAAAAATTTAAAGTATTCAAAACTGAACCACAAGTTAAAAGGTTAAAAAGTGGAACAATGATAAAATTGGAGCATTTAAAATAAAAACATTTAAAATTGCGTAACTTTTTATTTGGAATATTTAGAATTGTACAATATCAAATTTAGGGTCCTTGGATATCCTGAAATTAAAAATTTAGGTCTTTTAAAACCGTTGGAATTAAAAATTGAAGCCTTTAAAATGGAGCAATTTTAAATTTCAAACTGTAATTTCTCAGATACGCATCGAATAAAAATAATACTATCAATCAACAAAAAAGAATCGCTAGTTTTTTGTTTTCTAATTGAAGACCGTAAAGAATGAACGAATCTAGGTAAACACTAAAAATTTGCATAATAAAGAGTCACTTTCGCAACTCATCGAACCCCCAACCGAGTAAGCTGCAAATTGCAAGTCGCAGAAGCTTTCTCATGGGAAAGACCATGGAAAAACATTGAATCTCACCGTGGATCTCACGAAATAAGGAACCGGCTCCATAAGCTAAAAAGTTATCGACGCGATTATCAGTAAGTGCGTTCTAAATTAAATGATCCCTGAAGATGAAGATCAAAAGAAAAACACTGACTCAATTATGAAAATTCCCCTTGTTTTTAAAGTACTTTTTACAAAACTTAAGTCTGCAATTAGACTCCAAAAGAAAGGCAAACTATTTTTTCAAGAAAGGAGAAAAATATAGCAAATAATAATGAATTTTGTCAATATACATACCGCGTTTTTGGACCCATCCTTCTCTGACGATGTGAACACTCTCACTTGGGCTGGACGCTGCGACGCTCATCGTTGCGTCCCCCATCACTGGGCCACAAGATTTTCTTAAGGACACTATAATTTTCACGATTTCAAACAATTAGTTCATGTAAATCAACAAAAAGACTCAATAAAATGCACTGAAACGCACTAAAATGAGAAGTACACACACAAGCTTGAAAGGTCATTGATTGGATTCGGCATGTCAGGGATTAGACCGGCAAACTCCAAACGAATTTCATCCAAGTGCTTTTTTTCGAGCATATAGATGGCTCTGCTTTGGCGGGCTTGTTTTCTATTTTAAATTTTATAATGAGTGGTTAATAGAAATTTGATCTATTTTCAGAATAATTCAATAGATTTGTATTGTTTTCAAAATAGTATATATATTATCATAACAGAATTTGAGATATTAAAAATATTTCTTTGCATGTGCTTTTTCCGGTTTGAAGTTAGCTCTACGTCGTTTACGCGTCAACGTCAATGGGGTCAACGGTTTGTGGAATGCGGAGTTTTAATGGTTTTAGGTCGGAAAATTTTCACGAATTTCAGGGTATTAAAGAAATATTATTTCTGTGATTCCTGAAATGTATTATGATCGATTTTTACTCAATAATGACCACTGAGTGTATTTAAACAACTTGAATTTGAGCATCTCTGATTTGCCTGATTTGAGTTTCGTAACCAAACCTAGCGCGGCCAATCGAGAAACGGCAAAATACTTAAACATCTGCTGTCACCTGCCAATGTTTCTTCGCTATATTCTTCATAAAAGGTAATTAATTATACTTGTGTATGCTTCATATGAAATATTATTGAAAACATGACTTCATTAAACAATTTTGAACTAGCACTCGTTCTCCAAACTTTTTACCTCGACTATCTTTTTATAAATAAAGCTCGTTTCCCTCTAATAGGTTATGTTTTTCTGTCAATCTACTATTTTCATTTAGTTTGTGTATCGTATATCTATTATTCTCTAGTATAAAGTATACAAGTAAAATCAGAAATTACAAATGTACAAACATAAATTGCGTGTCTATAAGTTGGTTATAAAAGATTGTTTTCACGTTTTAGTCGTTTCACTATTCAAGAGGTTATTAAGTTTGTGCTGTCCACGAAGTTTTCGGTTTTGTTTTACCGTGATTTAAAGTAACCATATACGTAAATAATCTAAATAAATAATATAGTTAATAATGTGGTTCGTGAGCCCGACCTACCCTGAAGGAGTGGTATTTACAACTTCTCAATCCCCTACGTCTTCTACTTTCCCATGCCACCAAAATGGATTTTCTGTGTCCTTGATTTTAACTTCCCCGCTGGCAGTAAGAAGATAGAGATCCTATCTTTTTGAATAATTTTGAATCTTTATGATAGAAAGAGGTAGAGAAAATACATCCCATTCTATCTCTTTGTCAATCTAAATTCACGTATGTCTTTTCCAATACCGTCTTCACTATCTCATCCTATCCTTTATCTATCCACGTCAATATTCTTCTATCTCTCGGTTAATATCCGTCTATCTTTTTCAATCTCTTCTTCCCTATCTGGTCGTATCATACATCTATCAACGTTTATCTTTTTCTATTTTTTAATCTAAATTCCCGTCTCTTTTTTAATACCCTCTTCTCTATCTTATGCTATCCTTTTTATCTATCCACGTCAATATCTTTCTATCTCTCTGTCAATCTAAATTCCCGTCTATCTTTTTCTATCTCTTTGTCGTTCTAAATTTACGTCTATTTTTTTCAATCCTCTCTGCTCTATCTCATCTTATCCTTTATATATTCATGTAAATCTTTTTCTATCTCTGTTAATCTAAATTCTCGTCTAATCTTTTTCAATCTCCTCCTCTCTATCTCATCCTAGACTACATCTATTAACGTCTATCCTTTCCTATATCTTTGTCAATCTAACTTTACGTCTATCTTTTTCAATCCTCACTATTTCCTAGTATTTTATCTATCCACGTCAACTTGAAGGGGTTGCCGCTAGGTGGTAAGATTGAAACAAGTGAAATAAGTTTTTGGACCTATAAGACATAAGTAGAGGGCAGGCAAACTGTCTTGCCAAGTTCGACTCAGTTGTCGACTAAGGTATTGAAATAAGTTTCAAGTGTGTAGGTATATAAGCATGAACGTCACGTTGTCTTTCTGGTACGTGGTCAACTTTAAATTAATTTTTTTAATAAATTCCCCAACTTTCGATGGATTTTCGAATTTTAGGGATACAAAATTGTAAGAGTAATCAATCGCGGAAGATAGAAAAAGAGATAGACAAAGATTCAAATTTATTTTAGAGAGATAGAATGACGTAAAAAAAAAAGAAAAGGGTACTTGGTTACGAAAGATAGAGGAAAAGATTGAATTTCATAATAGATAGATAGACTAAGACTAAGGGATATAAAAATATAGGTGTCCTCGGTCACGAAAAGTAACGAAAGAGATATAAAATTATTATGATTGGGGATAGGAAAAGATAGCGTTTTAGGGATGCAAAGTGACCCATTGAGAGAGAAAGAATAGTTATATCTTTTCCTATCCCCAAATTTCTATCATTTTCAATCATTCTATTTCCAGTAGGGTTAAGGTAAATGTCCCAGTAATCGTGACGGTCTCACTAATCGTGAAACTTGGTTATAATTTCAATATATTGTTTAAAAATATGTTAAAAGTAACATTTAATGATAAAATCCATTTATGTTTAGCATTTTATAGTAGCAAATAGAATTTGCATTCATTTAAATTAAATAAGAAGTAAGAAAATTGGCATCACGATTGCTGGGACATCTACATCTATCTTTATAGAAAAACGAGAAACCTTAATCTTGTACGGAAAATCCATTTAGTTATTAGTTTTTGAATATTAAATTCAATTGAAATCGATTGAAAGCAATTGCGAAATGCAATCGTCAGTCGATAATTCTGGTGAAACGCAATTCAATTCAAACTTGGTGAATTGTATTCAATGTCCAACTGCTAAATTGCAATTATAAAATTTGTCTGTATTTTATTTTGCTTAGAAATAACAAAATTGTAGTGATTTTTTCATATTTCTTCGGCATGTAATTTTTCTTTTAAATTTTAATGACAATTTAAAGAAATTTTTCTTAAAAATTGATTGTTTGGTATAATAAATTTAGTTTTGACATCTTTAGTCTTTTGAACATTGTCCTAATAGGTCATTTCCTATATTACCTCTTACATTAGAATCACATAAACTGCTCCTACTATTTTGAGAAAAACCTTATATCTCCCAGGTATTTGTCTACTAGAGATAATGAATAAAAAACGCCCTAAATATCCTGTCATTCATTCAGTTTTGCGTTTGGTTGTGCAGCTGGCTAATGACTAACATTTTCTCAAAAATCGCGAGACCAATTATAGTAACTTCGATTATGAACGCTGAGTTTTGATGCTTCCTATATGAACAATAATGATCAAATATAAATATTAAGTAAATACATAAAATAGTAACTGCATATAAATAAATAATCTGGGAAATAACAAAGGGGATTAGGTTTCAAGCTCTGGATAGAATAAGATCCTAATAGAAGGATTGTATAAAATATACATGAGCATGAAATTTCTTTGTTATAATCCTAAATATTTCCAAATTGTTCTAGGAAGGCGAATAAAGCATTTACTGATTCATCTAAAAGAGACAATGGAAGCTAGTGACATTTATTACAATAGGACTGAGTACGTCGAGACGGCCTCTGGGAACAAAGTCAGTAGACAGACTGTTCTTTGTGGCTCACAAAATATAGTCCTGCATGGAAAAGTAATTGTACAATCCGATGCAATTATTAGAGGAGACTTATCCAATGTAAGAACAGGAAGATACTGCATCATCAGTAAAAACGTCGTGATTCGCCCTCCCTTCAAAAAATTTAGCAAAGGAGTCGCCTTTTTTCCTCTGCAAATGGGAGATCACGTTTTTGTTGGAGAACGAGCAGTTGTCAATGCTGCAATCGTCGGATCTTATGTCTACATAGGAAAAAATGCGGTTTTAGGAAGACGATGCATTTTGAAAGACTGCTGCTACATTGAAGACGGAGCAGTAATTCCACCAGAGACCATTGTACCTTCCTTTACTCGGTTCGCCGGAAATCCGGCGACTTGTGTTGCAGATTTACCAGAGTGTACCTTGGACCTTATGTTAGATTTTACGAAAAACTATTACCAGCACTTTTTACCTGCAGCGGTTTAAGTTTGAAATGTTTTCCAGGTGCTGAGATTAATATGCGTTTTATGTATAGTTATTATAAAATATTTTGTACGTTTAGAAAAGTTTGAGGAAAGAAAATGCAAATCTGCCAACTAGTCAATTTTTTTCACGTCTGGTATCTTAACAAAAAATTAGTTTTTGTCTCTCTTTCCAGATTAAGTCTCTTTTTTCATATTTTCGAAAATATTTCAATTATATTTCAGACTTAAGTTTCCAATTGAGTAAGTGGATTTATTTAATAATATTAAAAATTAAAAATGAAGATCGGGAATTAGAAACAGTTTGGATAATTAGTTTAAGGGCAAGGTTTTCTATATCTCTTCTAAGAGGATTATTTACTAGGAAAGTATTTCTGAAGCTTTGATTATATCTAAGTAATCACTTATGTATGTGTCACTTCTGTAGTGTTTTTCTGAGGCGCTACTAAATCTTTATGAAAGTTGTTCAAAGGAGCAATAAATATCGTTGATTGTCTAAAGAAAGCAATGTTTTATTTCCTTCTTTTCAATTACACGGTTTTATGAAATTAATTTTTGAGAATTAAATTTGACTTTATAATTATCAATTTTCATGTTATCGATTACACTCCAGGTCCCATAGAAGCCGGTCCGGTTTTGTAATTCCTAGAACTGCTGGTTAGGGAAAGTTGAAGTAATTTCGAAATTGGGACTTTGTAGCAACCCTGATAAAATAATATTGAGTTCGTTTATGTATTTTTACAAAAAAGATGTTGAAACGAAAATTTAGATGTTTTCTGTAGATATTTTTTGTTTCATTTGTTATCTTTATTATATATAATTCTTCTGTCCGTGTGTATGTGACTGAACTCCTCCTAAACGGCTGGACCGATTTTGATGAAATGTGTTGTGTGTGTTCCAGTGGATTCGAGAATGGTTTAGATTCACAATTCAGTCCACTGGAAAATGTTTATTTAATTAATTTTTTATTTATAAATTGTTGTTGATACAAGACAACGGCTGTCGGGTCCGCTAGTATTCTTATATTTTGTATACATTAAACCGAATTATTTACATGGGAACTAAAATCTTTTCTAGAACAATCAAATATTTCCATTCATTGCTTTAATTTAAGAATATAATAATGTACTGTTTATAAAGAAGCTAGTTTGCAAATAAAAGAAAATTGTACTATTAGAATATCATTAATTAAAATTTCATTAAAATTTGGTAGACTTCATTACTGCATAAAAAGATAGATTAAAATTTTTTATGATTTATAATAAAAGTTTTTGTTTTAACAAATCCGTCGATGTAAACAGTGCAACAACGTTTGTAAACTTTAAAAATCTCGTCTTCGATGAAAAGTCGAGACATGCAAACATAAATAATTTCAGTATATTATTCATTCAAAACTTAACATTTAAAATTTTTGAACACTTAAAGTTTGAGAATATAAAATATTGCAATTTTTCTAAATTGATTCATTTAAGGCTGATGTTCCCAAAGGGTACATGCGCCAATTTGTGCGAAAATGAGAATATTAGCTGACATAATCGCAGATACCTAAATTCCAAAACAATTTGCATTTTTTTAAAATTTGTTGTGACTTTTTTTGCAAGTTTTTGTATCTTTTTACAATTTTTTGCAACCTAAAAACTACAAAAATCTATTTTGATCTTGCGTCATATTTAAGTCACCGTCTGAAGTTGAAGAAACATGAACCTCGTATGAACAAAAAATTTCCTCTGCATTTTGTCTGAACTGGATGACTTCTTTCAATCAAGCTTTTTACGCCTCAATTCACCACATCAGTATCTAGGGGGCAAGTATTTTTTTCTGAAATAAAAATTGTATTTTTAATTACCATCCAAAGTTAAAGAATGCGCGCTTCGAGTGAAAATAATTCCTCTCTACTTTTTCGGAATTTAACAATAATTCCTAATCAAAATTTTACTTATCGATTCAGTAACTCAAAATTAATCTTTTTTTCTCAATTTAAAATTGGATTTTAAAGCACCGACCAAAGTTGTGAAAACTTTAATTCAAGCAAAAAAGAAACCTCCCTCAATTTTGTCGGAACCTAATAATATTTTTGAGTCAAAAATTTCGCTCTTCAATTCAGCACTCGCGTGTATCTCGTGAGCAGGTTTTTATCATTCCACTACAGTAACCCCAATTCATCACACTGTGTAAGAATTTTATTTTATTTCTTTATTAATTCTAAGCATATTTCACTGGTTGTACTGATTTGGCATTTGTTTTCTTTTTATTATTCTGAAAGATAAAAAAAACTTACAAACAAAAAATAAAAAATCTGCCCGCTTCGCGGGCACATTCTCATTACACGCCTCGCGCGCGGCTCGCTTCGCTCGCAAGTTTGTTTGCAAATCTTATGAAATTATCAAAACCTCTACATATTAAGTGATTGTTAAATTTGTTTTTATTTCAGACTGAAAAGGAACTTTATTTACTCAAGGTTCTATCGACCTTAAGGAACACATTCTCATCCACACACTCGCGCTTCGCGCTCGATAGAAACAAAAAAGTTTGAGCGCACTTACGACGCGCGATTTGGTAAATACACTGAGCGCGCACTTTGTGCTTCGTGTTATATGTTCTTCATATACAAATTACAAAATTTGTATTTGATTTCAAATGAAAAATAATTATATAATTTAGGCGACAAATTTTATCAGTTAACATTTTATTTTAGCTTGTGCCGTTTTTCAAAAAAGTTAATTTTTTTCATTTCGAATATATTCTTACAACAAAAATTGATTACAAGTTTGTAAACCTTTTTTTAATGCACAATTTTTGTTCATTTATCTGTTTTCGTACCTTGCATTGTTTTTTCAAAAATTTGATTTTTTTACTGTCAATGTTATTTTCACGAATAAAACAAAAACTGCGCATCCTATCGAAACATGATTCACAACAAATTTGTACCTTCTTCTTGGATGAACAAATTTTGTTTATGTCATTTTTTTCGTAGCTCCTGTTATTCGTCTACAAATTTGATTTTTCTATTTTCAATGCTGTTTTTTACGAATAAAACAAAAACTACGCGTCATATCAAAAAGTGAGTCATTAGAAATTTGTAGATCTTTTTTAGGTGCACAATTTTGGTTGAATGATCTTTTCTCGTATCTTGCATAGTTTGACAGCAAAATGGAATTTTTGATTTTTGATTATTTTTTTGTCCGATCAAAATTTGAATTTTTTATTTTTTGAAATATTCAAAAAACTGTTATGAAAATATTATAGGGTGTTCAAAAAGCAACGTTTTTCTCCTCCTGACTTTTTTTCATATCGTGCGTTTTTCGGCGTTTTTGGAATTTTGAAAATCCTATAACTCCAGTAATTTTTTTTTATCACGAAAAGTCATTAGGATATTTTGTTCGTCATTTTGCGTACTACTAATAACCGTACATAGAATTTTCAAATCTTCAAAAAAAGTGGTCTCAAAAATTTTCAAATTGTGCTCACTTTTTGAATTTTTATCCAAAATAGCTGGTTAACGAACTCGTTCTTTCTTTTTAGGCCATGAAAAAGTGTGCCAAAGCTTAATCAAATCTGATCATTTTTTCGAAAGTTATCGTGGCTACAGACAGACAGACACCTTGGTAAAAATCGTTTTTTCTGACTCAGGAGGTCTCAAAACGTGGAGATTTGATGAAAACCGACTATGTCAAATTTTACATAAAACCAATACCTTCTCATTAGAATGAGAATGTAAAAAGTCAGTTCTGCTGCAAAGATACTCGGTTGGGTAAAACTGAAAAATGCAGGGATGTTACAAAAAAAAGTATAGCTAAAAAACCAAAAACATTTATTATGACACCCTTGCACTTTTCCAGTTTTTCCAAACCGTCTCTCGCTGTTTTCTTTTCGAACTTTCAGAATAACAAAAAAAAATGTCAAAAAACGATTACACTATGTAAAGAACTCGTACTGAAAAGAAACAAAAAGAGTATGCTAATGTAAAAATAAATATATGAAAATAACAAATAATTCCGTACCAGCAGACCGGCGTTTCTCGGCCCTACCGTATCTTTAATTTTATATCTTCATTTGATGAAAAAATAAATTAAAATTTTCCTTTTCTTTTTAAAATAATTATAAAACGGTCCCAGAATGATTAAAATGATTAATTAATGTTAATTTTCGTAAATATGATAAATGTTTGCCAGGGAATTTAAATGATGGTACCAGATACGTTCAGGAAAAAAAATTTGACCCAATCAGACCAAAAATACTACCCCTAAGCGTAAAAAACTACCCTCTATAGAGGTTAAAATATTATATTTTGAATTTTGAAGATTTTATACGCCATTCTTCGGATTTATTGGTACTTAAATGACTTTAAAAGATAAATAAATATAATATTTTAAACTCTATGAAGTTTTTGACGCTTAGGGGTAGTATTTTTTGTCTAATTGGGTCAAATTTTTTTCCTGATGAACAAATTGTACCTTCATTTGTATTCCTTGGCAAACAATTATTATGTTCACGAAAATTAACCATTTTAATCATTCTGCGACTGTTTAAGACCCCAGGTCCACGGTTTAAAATTATTTCAAAAAGAACATAAAAATATGCATTTAATTTTTTAACCAAATGGAATAAGTTTAGGCCTGTCATAAAAAAAAACATTGAGTTTTTTAGGACACCCTATACTGCACACCCTTCCTTTTATATCTTATGCCCCAGTACCCCTTTTTTATTGGTCTGGCGTTGATCTTGAACCAACTTTTCTCCAGATGGGCCATTTTCACCCCCTCATTTGAGGACCATGCAAAAAGTTTCTTGAAATTGCTCAGTCGCTGCAAGCAATCTGAGATTCAAATCGAATTCTATTTCCCGCGTTGTGGAGTTTTCTACCTTTCCTGGCGAGCGCAGTATGCTGAAAAAATACAACAGTTTCGTTTCTAAGTACTTTTATGTAAGCCACGTCGGCGCCATTGGGAGTTCGCGACAAACTTCACATTGTTGTCAATTAGCTATTAGCGCCGAAAAACACGAAAAAACGTGTTTTGTTTTTCTCGTGTAGCGAAGAAAAACTATGGAAAACTACGTTTGATGGTATTTTTGCTGAGTCTTAATTATGGTAAACTTAGTAGCTAAATATTGTAAAGTTTATGCCTAAAGCATAAAGCCAGTGTCAGTGCAATGAATCAACCCTGTTCACCCGGGATTCCAAAGGAGTTGGATATACTCCAAATGGCCCTGGAGGACGTTGATGTCATGAATCACGATGATCGGGTCGATGCCATCAACCACGAAAATCAGGTGGATTATGAAAATAGTTTTCTGTCTGACCAGGAAGTCCCACTACAGCAGCGTGCCATCGGGGACCTTTCCCAACAAACGTGCACGTTCACCCTTTTGGTGAACGGACAACCGACATCTTTTTGGCCACAATCCCAAAACGCCGTCTCCGAAGCCCATACAGTATCGTAAGTAGATTTTTTTATCTAATTGTTGGTTGTATTTTCCTCAACTTTATCGTTTCTCCTGCTCTCGGCCAACAGTAAGCTTTCGGAAGACATCCACCATTTCACGAATTTGCATTATTAGTTAAAAGGTTATAAATTCTAGTTTGGTTGTAAATTATTTGTTAAAAATCATTCTTTAAATCATGGATGGATTGTTTTGCCGCGCATAATGTTAGATGTGGCACTGATTGGTTCTCTAGATACCGCCTTGTTTCAAACCATACAATTTTATCAAATATTTAATTACAATCTAATCTCATTTTTCAGTTTTAATAAACTGAGTGTCTCGTCGTCCCGAATTTCGGGATGAGTAGTCCAATATTTTTCATATGATTGTCTTTTCGGAACTAGTCCGTCCCCTTTTCCAGCTTCCCCAAATTTTGCAGGACACCTAGATGCAGCCATTAATAAATGAGATTAAACGCTTTTTTTATTACTTATACTTTGATACAATTTTTGGTATAACTGATTATATATTTGATATAATTTCATCATTTTAAAAGCCTTATAGGTGAAGAAGTCTCAGATCTTTGGAAAATCGATACCTTTATTCGTTGAAAAAACCTCTCAGAGCGAGAGAAAGTGCAAGTAACGGAATTCGCTATAAAAGAACCACTCAGCTTTTTGAGTTTGTCCCTCGTTTTAGTGTCCGAATACCAGCGCGGCAAAAAGCAGACAGGTTTTGTAATTATTACTCTTTGGTTTTATATATTATTTTGAATTCAATTGAATACCGTTTAATTCTTTCGACTTCTTGGATTTCTATGTATTCTTTTTAATTCTTTGGATTGCTTAGAATACTTTTTGAACTCTTTCAAATTCATTTAACCTCATTGAAATCTTCTGAATTCCCCTAAATTATCGGAATTACTTTAATTTTTCTAAATTCATTGAATACGTCTAAATTTCCTGAATTCATGGAATTATGTGAACTCGTGCAATTCTCGCAGTTCGTGGAATTCCCTATTTCCAAGGACTTTAAAGTAATTCAATGAATTCAGGGAGTTCTGACAAATTCAGAAGATTTCAAGAAAGTTAAAAGAATCTGAAAGAGTAAAAGTATTCCAATGAATTCAAAAGAATACAAAGAATTCAAAAGACTAGACTAGGAACCAACTAAAAAAGCAAAGTGGTTCTTCTAGATTTAGAATGTAGGTGACCAATGTCAGAGTGGACGTTTTATTCGCACACTCGAGAGAGGTTCTTTTAACATAAATGTATGGAAATAACCTTCACTTTTCTTTCAAATTTTCTAATATTTATGAAGCTGCAAAATTGTTTCCCTGCCGAAGCTTAAAAATTTGAAATCGTATAATTTTGAACACTTTAAAAATATTTTTATTTATTTTTATTTTCTCTAATCTCCATTTGACCGAATTTGTGTTTTTTTCGAATTGTCATTCGCCGTAATATTCCAATTTTTCATTTCACCTCCGAATTTAAATTTGTCATAATTTTCATTTTTCCGAATAGATAGGATCTAATCATGAATTACTTTTTAAAAATTAATATTGGGTCGAGTAGAATTCGAAGGACAGAAAGTTCCGTCAAATGATAATTCGAACAAACTTACTGTAAATAGAGAATTGGCACGTGTCATGAATACGAAAAATAATTATTGCATCTTGTTTATTTTTACAAAAAATAAATTAGTGTCATGTTTAAATATTTTGTAAGGCGGTGGCTGCGTATACCGAAATTTCGATACAAACTGTCAGTTTTAATTAGATTTTCAAAAGAAGATGATGGACGATCATTCCGAAGCGGATTCGCAAAATCTTCGATTGCTTGAAATCCTAAATAATTTTCCATGTTTTTCGGAAGCATGATTTGAAATTTTTATTCATAACATTAGAAAATAAAAACTTAGATCCATATTAACATGAAATATTACGGTTGATAGTCACCAAATTCAAAAATATAATAAAGAATCTGTGCATGCCTCAGTGTTATGTGCATTCCGTATAACGGACGTCATCATAGTGGCCACTGATTCAACTGTAATATTCCGAATGGGCATTTTCAACGAATTTTAAATAAGCTATAAGTACTTAAAATTAAAAAATAGGCGCTTCTATTAACTGTTTAGATCATAAACTTTAAATAAAGCAATACAAAAATACATGCAAATTCTACATTATGAAAAATATCAGTAAATAAATTAGAAGTGACAATTAATGTACTTCGTAAATGAACTTATAAAAAATATAGAAATATTGCGATAAAATGAATTTTTAGGGAAATTTATGCGACTCCACTTTTGGTCATTTTTTTTAAATATGACAGTTCTTTCATTTTTTAAAGAGTTTTATTCCTTTCCCGTGACGCATGAATATTCCTTAAAATGATAATTCCAACTTTACTTAAAGGGAGTGTGTCTATACGTACCGTAAAAGTGCTCTTATTTGTATCGAAATTTCGGTAGAAATAGCCCCTTTTCCAGGTCCGACTATTCGTACCGAAAAAGTCGGGCTATTCATACCGAAATTTCGGTGCACGTAACCATGGCCTTACTTAATCATCATGTAACCTGAATTTAAAATCTTTTAAATAAAAAGAAAGATGTTTTTAAATTGTACTGTTAGAAACTGAACTATTTCAGATTAAAAAGCTTAGACTTGTACAATTTTCAAATTATATTCATTGTTGAATACCTTCAGGTTGAATCACTCAATGTTGATGAATTTCAAGTTTGAACGTTTTAATATTTAAATTTAAGATAAATCTCCATTTTAAATCAAAATTATTGACAGTGTTCATGATTGAATATTTTTAATCTGAATCATTTACAATTGTAAGAAATAAGAAGAGTTATAAATTGTACAGTTTCGAGTAAATTTTCTAAATTGACGATCTTAGACATTTCATTTTTTTTCTCATTTTTCTCGGCCTCCCTTATACATTTGTTTCAAATGCAAATATTTTCATATTTTCAAGTTGAAACGTTAAAAATTGTGCAATTTGATATTGAAAATGGTCATTAACTGAATAATAATTTCAGATTGAAGTTGAAAATGATTAATTTCAAATTAAAGGCACTTTATGTAGATTTAGCTATCATAACATTTCACTTCAATCCTTTAAAAAATGGTTCAATCGAGAAAAATTGATATAACCATTTTTTTGCAGGCACAATGAATCTTCAGCGACGACCATGCATCAGTGGCATCAGTCCGAGGCCTTCTCCCAAAGTGCCACGACTACGAGTCTCTCAACGGAAACCATTGACATGCCCAGCAACGAAAACTGCAACCAGGATTTCTCGACATTTCAAGGTTTGGAGAAACCAAAACACATTCTGCAGCAGCACTTCGACAGTTCTCAAGTCACTACTCCAGAGGCCTGCGAACAATTCGTTACCAACGCAGCAAGTCCACGTTTAGTATACTATATCCCTAACAATACCAAGCAAGTTGTTAAATCTTCGACTAAGGTTCCACACATTATCAAATCCACTCTCACCAATGCTAAGAAACTGCTTCAGCCACGTAAAATTACCACCTCCAATAACATCACTCGAACCATAACGAGTGGCGTGACTTCGAACGCCTTTGTGTTACCAAAAACACAAATTTCCAACATAAACTCACCGATTTCTAACACCATCTTAAGCTCCGCCTCAACGCAAAAGACCACTCCGGTATTTACGACTTCTAAAATCAATTCAGGAGCGACTACCGATCTCTTCTCTAATCAGATTCCCATCACTAGCCGCAGAAAGAGTCCTAGCCCAACGGTTCTTAGTAATCTAAAGTGTATGGTACCGACCTCAATAATCCAAACAATGAAGAACGCGAACCCCCACGTGATCCGGAAAACCTCTTCGCAACATTCACTTTTGAAACCTCAGCCAATAAAGACAGTCACGAATTCACAATTTCTTCACAATTTACAATGTGCAAACAAAATGAGACTTCTTCCTAACAACCAGCTAGGAAGGCCATCTCCAGGAACATTGAATGGCACGAAGCTCAGTGTGATAAAACCTGCTCCGCAGCCTGTTATTTCGAAATCATATTCTCCCACCAATTTTGTTATCATGCCACCCAACTCTCCAAAGCCTGCAAGACAAAATTCCCCGAACGTAAAAGTCATACTTTTACAACCGTCTGCACAGTCTCGCAAAGTCACTTGCAACCAGGCCCCAATTAACGACTGGACAAATGAAGACTTGACTAAAATGCGTAACATGAGTTTTGAAACTTCTAACGACGCAAAACTTATGAATAGGAAACCACTGGCTCAACGTCCGAAACAAGCGGCGAAAAGGGGAAGACCCAAGAAGGATAGCAACAGGCCCCAGGTGGCTGAATACAAGCAACCAGTTTCTGAAGAAGACCAAGATGATTTTAAAGAAACGAAAACTCGATGTGGAAGACTCTCGCGTCCTCCAGCCCATATAATTAATAATTATAAACACATTCACCCTGCGAATTTGACTCATCCTGACGTAGATGATACTAATGGAGATGTCCAAGCAGAAGCGGAATCGGCGAAAGAATTGTTACCTGGACTGGAAGGTCCGAAACGAAACATCTCTGATCATTTCAAATGTCCCACTTGTAAAAAGGTCTACTTAGGAAGGGGCAAGATGGCTATACACTTTGAAAAGAATCCAACTCATGGAAGTGTTGACCAGCTTCCACCGCCTAAACCCATTCCGTTGGAATGTAAAAAGAATAATCTGAAACCGAAGGGAAAAAAACGAGGACCTTGGGTAACTCCTGAAGAAAAATCAGCGCGTCGGCAAGCGAATTTGCAGAAAGTAATTTCTGATTGTACTGAAGCTGAAATTTCAAAGATTGCAACCATACCTGTTTTAGAATCCCAGTCTCTTTTCGATTTAATGTTCATAAAATCGAAAAACAGTGCACCGAATTTTTTAGATGAGCTTAATAACTTAATAAAGGATGCAAGGGAGAAAATAATCCCGGGGATGAGAAAGATGAGAGACGAGGATCGAGGTAGTGAGGGCACTGTTGATCTGACTCAAAAATTTGTTTGTGATGCTTTGGGTTTGACCCCTGGAGTCTACAGAATCAGCAGAAATTTCCTAGGAGGAGAAGAACTTTCTGAGGACGAGGAACCAGCGATGAAGAAGCACAAGGCTGATTCGGAAGAGGAAGAACAGCCTCTTTTGGAACACAGAACCTCAAGTGGATTTTCTGAAGGTTCGGATAACAGTTCGAATTGTGTAGATTATCAGACAGCCTTACCCCTGCTGACGGGGAATCCAAGTCCGAGCAACGAAATCCATAAACCGATAGTGATTTCCAATCCCCAGATTCAAAATGAGTTGAATGAGAATAGTGGATTTAGAAAGATAGATATTAACGCGAGCTTTAACAATTCTTTCGAGAAGATGTCTGAGTCAAGCCAATCTTTTTCTCTCTTTTCTAATTTAAGTAGCAGGTTTGAAAATACGAGTGGGATTAACACGACCCAACTCGAGTCTGAAAATGATTTGGGCAATGAGGCTTATCAGTATGAGAGAGTAAAGACAGCTGAGGATGTCGTCGATATTTTCTCTAACATGTCGAATTCGGCGGAGAATATGTCCAATGTGGATCTCTTCGAAAATGAGTACAAGAGGTCGTATAATGTTCAAAGTGGCGCATACAACAATATGGACGATTTAAGCAAACTTTTATCAGTTTAGTTACTTATATTTTATGTATTTCACAAGTCAAACTTGTTCGACGGTTGATTTCTTAGTCCTGTCATCGTTTTAAAAATTTAGAATGTTTTTTTGTTCATTTTAAAGCTGAAGGTGGAAATAACTTCAGGAAGGGCTCATTCTATGAGAAAATATATCATAAGCTTTCCAACAGCTTTTTAAAATTATGTTTATGTTTAGATTTAGAGGAGATATCCACAAATAAAGACTGAGCAGTTCCGACCCTTGTATTCAGAATATTGACGATCTCGATTAATTAATAACGGGTGGATAATTTATCCTAAAAAAAAGGAAGGTATAATTTTATCGTGTGCTTAAAAAATCTTGTAGATAAATTTATATCAATTTTCTAGAAATATATATGTGTACAGAGTAGTTTCGAGGAGATCTACATTTAGAATAAAAACTTTTAGTTTCCAATGGAATGTACAGTTAGAATTGCAATGTTTGTAAGTTTTTGAGTAAAGTAATTTTTGAGGGATGTATCTTTGTTCATTTATACAATTTATTATTTAATGTTGTTGGAAATAGCCGATGTATACATTCCGAGCCCTGTGCTCAGGATTGACGAATTTGTTTAATAACGGGGGAATTATTTATCGCGCAAAAATTAACTAAAAAAGAAATAATTGTAGCTTGTGCTTAAAAATTCACGAAGAAAAATTTATATATATATTATATATTTTTTCTAGACAAATCTATGCACAGAATTTTTGTGCAGAATCTTTTCGAGTGATGTATTTTCGTTCTTTTTATATAATTATTTTCTGTATACCCGCAGTGTAAATATTACAATAAAAGCATTTTGCTTGAAAATAAAAAGGAACCTCATAGTTTTTAATAAACATTTAGAGATAAGACTTAGAATTAAGTGAGTTTTAGAACAATTAATAGATGCTTTGAATTTTTTTCTATTGAAGGCTTTTTTTAATTTGTGAAAACGTTTTTCCCTTTTATATTATATTTCCGAACAAAATTTGTTTGTTAAAAATAAATTAAGTTTATATATATATATATATATATATATATATATATAGCCTAATATACGCATTACTACCCTTATCAGTAGAAATATTTCTTTTCTGCGTTATCGTGAGAGGAATAATTTCTTAATATGATAAGGCCTTAAGAAACAACAAGCTCAGCATTCTTCTTAACGAGTAATGCTCTTAACTCGCTCAATTTGTAAAACTGGGCGACTGCGTAATTCGTACTTTGCACTTTGTGCCAAATAGGTCTCGCTTCACTCAGAAACTAAGTCTATTTTATGAAATACTATAGAACCATTAATTGCCCCTTCGCTTAAAAAATGTACTTATTACATTCTTCTCAAGAATTGACCTTATATGCCACTTTGCCCAGAACGTGTACCACTTTGCCACAACTTTATAAGTTTATACCACTAATCCCCAAACATATCTCACTTTAACCAACCTTATACCAATTTGCCCCAGACGTATACCACTTTGCTCCAACTGTATACAAAGTTATCCGAGCCGTGATTACTTTGCCCAAAACGTGTACCACTTTGCCCCAACTTTATACCTCAGTAACCCAATATTATGCCATTCTCCCCAACAGTATGCCACTTTGAGCCAACTTTATACCACTATGCCCCAAACGTATACCAGTTGGCACCAACATTATCCCAAATTGCCGCAGCCGTATACCTCTTTGCTCCAACTACATACCAATTTGTCCCAGCCACATGCCACTTTGCCCCAAACTAATACCACGTTAACCCCAAATTATACCATTATGCCCAAAACATACACCACTGTTCCCCAACCTTTGCCAAGTTGCCCCAGTTGTGTGCCACTTTGCCCCAACTTCATATCAATTTGCCCAAAACGTATTCCCAAATTAAAATTTTATTTAATATAGGGGAGACCACCCTACAGTAGATAATCATTAACAGGGTGGCGACTTGACCGGGAAATGACCTGGAATTTTATTGACCCGGAAAAAACCGGGAAATGACCGGGAATTTAATTTAAAACCCGGGAATTTATTTCTGATTATAGAAAAATTCAAGAAATATAATTTCACTTGGAACAGGGAATTTTTTACATGGAATGGGAATTTTTTAAAGGAATTATAATTCGGATTTAGAAGAAAGGAATTTTCAAAAATCCATCTTCCAAGTCAGAATTCGTCACAATTTGAAAGTTCCCTCTTCTAAATTTTAGGTAATAAAAGTACTTCAAGCAGTTTTCAGAGTAGAAGTAGTATTTCAAAGAAGAAATATTTCTGAATTATAATAGAAATTTTTTTACATTGTTCGTTGCGAATTCATCGTTTTTTAGTTAAAAATTCAACTACTGGGTTAAAAGTTAAACTTTTGTTAAAAATTAATTTGTTTGGTTGAAGATTCATCATTTTAATTTAAAATTCATCTCTGGTTGAAAATGTAACTACTTTCTTGAAAATCAATTTATTTATTTTTAATGAAAATTCAACTATTTGGTTGAAAATTGATATTTTGCATTTAAAAATTAAACTATTTGTTTGAAAATGTATGTACTTTGTGGAAAATTCATCTTTTTTTGTAGACAATTAATCTTTATGGTCGACAATTCATCTATTCGGCATAAAATTCAACTATTCCAGTTGAAGATTTATCATTTTAGTTGAAGATTCATAATTTTAGTTGGTAATTCATCAGTTTGGTTGAAAATTAATTTATTTAAATGAAAATTTAACTGTTCCAATTTGAGTTGAAAATTATTATTTTCAAGTTCGAAATTCCACAATTTGGATAAAAATTTGTCTTTTCTAATTGAAAATTTTTTGGTAGAAAATTATCTTATTTTTCTTTTAAAGTTAATCTTCTTGTTTAAAAATTCTTCTGTTCAGTTGAAATTCAAGTATTCCAGTCAAATATTTATCATTTTAGTTGAAAATTCATCTTTTAGGCTGTAAATAAAATTATTTGGTTGAAAGTTAAACTCTTTTGTTAAAAATTAATTTTTTGTTTAGTTAAAGATCCATCATTTTAATTAAAAATTCATTTCTGTGGTTGAAAAATGAGCTGTTTGATTGAAAATTTGTTTTTTCTTTGGATGTTTTTTGGTTGAAAATTATTATTTTTATTAAACTGAAAATTTAACTATTATTCCAGTTGAATATTTCATAATTTTAGTTCAAAATTCATGTCTTTGGTTGAACATTAATTTTTGACTAAAAATGTAATTATTTAATTTTTGGTTGGAAAATTATCTTTGTTAGTTGAAAATTCGTCTTTTTTGGTAGAAATTAATCTTCTTGGTTGAAAATTAATCTTTTTGGTAAAAAATTCAATTATTCTAGTTAAAGATTCATCATTTCAGTTAGAAATTCATCTTTCTGGTTTGAAATTCAACTATTGCAGTTAAATATTTACAATTTTATTTGAAAATTCATCACTTTGTTTGAAAATGTAACTATTATTTTGAAAGTTAGTTTTTGTTGTTGTTAAAAGTTAGTTTTTTTTGTTGAAAGTAATTTTTTTAACTGAAAATGTAACTTATTCCAATAGAAAATTCCATAGTCGTTGTTGAAAATTCATCTGTTTGGTTGAACATTAATTTTTTTAACTTGAAATTTATTTATTAAAGTTTTGGTAATTAATTAATTTGTTGGTTTGAAAATTTAACTATTTCAGTTAAAGATTCATTGTTCTGGTTGAAAACTCTTATGTTTGGTTTAAAAATAATTTTTTAAACTAAAAATGTTACTATTCCAATTTTGATTGAAAATTATTATTTTTTCAGTTCGAAAGTTAAATATTTGGTTGAAAATTTGTCTTCTTTTATTAAAACTTCAAACCTTTCTTTAAAAATTAATGTATTTGGTTGAAAAATCGTATTTTTGGGTAGAAAATTAATCTTTTTATTTAAAATGTAATCTTCTTTAAAAATTCGTCTTTTTGGTTGAAAATTCAAGTGTTCCAGTTAAATATTCATCATTTTAGTTGAAAATTTATCTTTTTGGTTTCAAATTTAACTATTCCAGATAAAGATTCATAATTTTATTTGAAAATTCATCACTTTGGTTGAAAATGGAACTTTTTTGTTGAAAATCCATTTTTTTGTTGAAAATTAATTTTTTCAACTGAAAGTTTAATTATTCCATTTTTTGTGAAAAATTGATATTTTTTAGTGGAAAATTTAAGTATTTTTTTTCAAAATTCATTTATTTTGCAACGTTTTGCTCTGCTGTGTTAAAAGATGTTTAGAACGAGCGTCATGAATTAAAATAAATGTTTGCGTTTTGCGGCAAATATAAATATGTTACTTTGAGTTGACCGGGAAAATTTAAAAACTTGACCGGGGATAACCGGGAAATGACCGGGAATTTGAAATCGTCCTCCGAATCGCCACCCTGATTAATTACAAGCACAACTATGAGTAAAATATTCCGTTCTTATTTTAATGTATTACCACGTATCATGTCTTAACTATTAATTACAGTAAGTTAATTATCTTACATGCATATTAGTATTTTAAATTAATGATTATTTACTGTATGATCATTATCTACTGTTGGGTGGTCTCCCCTACGTCTTACTGTATATTTAAATTATATTTTCTGACATTATTACCTCTGTAATGTGCGTATTGCCATATTTACGGCATAAAAGGCGCAGATTAAAATTTAACATTATATAAGATGAACATGGTATATGTGCATCTGAAAATAATTATGAGGCTTTCGTTGTGGCTTATAAGGCCTGAGAAAAATAGTCTCTAAAGTTGTTGTTCTTGGTGGTTCAGAGCCTATCTTAATGTAGCCCCCCCCCCCCTCCAAGTAAGTGTTAAAGGAATAGGGGAGAGGTAAAAGGAAAATGTAAACCCTCAGGGGGTACATTAGAACCGTCCACTAATAAAAACATGTAAAATCGTTTATTTTAATATCCTCACAAAAGTATTTCAAATGAAGCCAAGGTCGCTTTCACACCTCGGTTTGCCGACATGCCAAAATCAGTCCCTCACAGCGACAGGATATATACCGCGGATATCCCATTCGATACCATTTATCTCCCAGGTTGTTCCAGTGATAACCCATCGGATATCTGTGATGTCTATGGGATGTTTCTGGGATATTCAAATGTCCCAAGTAAGATATATAAAATTTTTAATATCCTACTTGGGACATTTGAATATCCCAGAAACGTCCCATAGATATCCTGGGGATATCCCAATTTCCGCCTTCCAAGATATCCGACAGCGGATGTCCCTGGGAGATAAATCATGGGATCGAATAGGATATTCATTATTCAGTTTTTTATCTTTTCAGAAGTTACATTTTTATATCTTCATATTTATCAACGAAGGTCATATATTTGTGCTGAAACTATCTATAAATTATTTCAACTCGGTGAGAATAATTTAAGAAAATCTATATTACATTATGAAGAAATTATTGAACAAAAGTTATTTTTTGGGATTGGCATGTTTAGCTCATAGTAATCCAGAGTTTTGTTATAAAATATGAGAGAAAATAATATTTAATTACGATTAATTGAAAATGAATGCTATTTGGCAATTTTTATAAACTAATTCACAGTTTAGATATCTTTAAACGAACAGTCTCAATTTTTTATGGAATCAGCTAAGAATGTCTTTCCAATGACTTTTTGTTATGATACTTTGCAAATTTACAAGAACTATTATTTATTCAAACTATTTTCATAAACAAATTCAGAGTTTGACTATTTATCAAAGAATACGGTCATTTTTGTTTACGAATCGGCTAAGAATGTCTCTGCCGTGAATCTACGCTATTATACTTTTCAAATTAGAAACCATTGTTAATTATTTAAACAATATTCTATAAGCAGATTCAGAGTTGGTTATTTTTCAACGAATACGCTCAATTTTTGTTTACGGAACGAAATCGCGGACTAAGGATGTCTTTCCGATGATACTCTCGTTGCTTATAAATATTGCTTGTTATTATTCGTGAATTATTTGTTACGGAAAAAAGTTAGTAATACTTTGAGATACGCTTTTTATCTCTCTTTTTACACATAGGGCATTCCATTTCATATGAGCAGAAAATTTTTCAATGAAATGTTATGTTGCCTCAAAATCTACCCAAATAAAGTTTGTAACAAACGGATCCGAAAGGAAATTTGACAAGCTTTACGATGGTGCTAATCATTTCTCAAAAATATCTGTCCTTTCTATAGTTTTTTGAAATTAGAAATTAAAATTCCGGATTTCTCAAAACACGTATCCTCAGATTTTGATCCTCACTGGTCACCACGTGCGCATGTTTCAGCGCGTTTAACTTACTTTCAGTACTATGTATATTTAAAGTTAAGTTCATTGTTTACTTTATTTCAGTCGAGAAATGCTTATTTATTAGTTAAAATAAGTATGTGCTTTATTTAAGATATAGTTTGTTTACTTACATTTAGTTGTTTTCGTAACTCAAGTCAAATCTGAAATTAAGTCTAATATAACTTTAAGTATTCGTTTTTACTCCGTGTGTCCCTAAATTTTACCAAACCCTTAGGGAAAATAAAAAAAATTACGAAAAATGTTTAAAAAAGATTCAGGTCCCTTAGACCCAGTGAGACTATCTTGTATACACACCATTTTTCCATGAAATGTTATCACGTCAAAATCAAACCAAATAAAGTTTGTAACAAATGGATTCTGAATTAAATTTGACCAGCTTTATTAAGTATCATTTCTAAAAAATATATGCACTTTCGATAGTTTTTTTATTTAGATTTTGATGAAATGCATATAAAGAAGAAAGCTTAGAATTTCTAGTTAATAACTCTTAATGGACATAATAGACATTTCAGGAAATTCTGAGATAATAATTAAAATAATTATTTAATTGCAAAACTCGAATCTGGATTCAGAACCGATTCCCCGCTTAAACCAACTTCAGAGTTTCTCATTTGTTTTTTATTTCATTCTGTTAGGTTCTGAATAGAGACTCCTCGAGTAATTCAGTTAAATAATTATTTTATTTAATATCTCAGAATACCCTGAAATGTCCATTATGCCCTTTCACTAGAAATTCTAAGCTTTCATTTAATATGCATTTCACAAAAATCTGAGGATACTTGTTTTCAAATATTCAGAATTAACATTTGTGATTTTAAAAAAATCTATATGAAGGACACACATTTTTTAGAAATGGTATACACGAAAAAACATCGAAGTAAAACAAAAAGAAGTAGTCGAGAAGAAAAAGTAGTCGAGGCCTGGCGTGCCCTGGCGCCGCAAAGGTACTTTGTTGGAAGGCCTGGCGGCGCCAGAGGCCACTTTCTTGTCACACGAAAAATTGTTCTCGTTAGCATTACAAGGTTTAGAAGTGTGATCTTTTTTTAAAAATAATATAGGTATTTGCCTATTTCTTTCTGATTCTGACATAATTCCTCGTCCTCTTTCGAAATTCGCTAGAAATTTTTTTTGAATGTTCAAAAGTGACAAAATGCCACCGTTTTTTTTCTCTTGATTCTTTTCTAGATTTATTCTAATATGATATGTATTTATTTGTTCAAGGTCTAAAACCCATACAAAGAAGATCCGTGCAAGGATACATGACTTAAAAATTATTGTCAATGTTATAAAATATTGTGTTGCTCGGCTAATAACATTATAAAAGAGACGACAATCCAAATTTTACACGTGAAGGCCTCCCATTAGAAGGGAGCGCAACTTTAGTATATAAATAGTAGTTTTCATGATATTTTGCCCTGTGTCCGTGCCTTGGAGAGAAGGGAAATTCTTTTTTGGCTGAAAAACGAAAATTCACGTTTTTTTGTTGCCAAAACGAAACAAAATGAGAAAAAAGTCCAAGGAATAAAATTGTTTCTCTAAAAAAGTTCTAGAAAAATGTTTCCTGATACTTTTTTCTATCTCGCGCTATTTTCGAAATTATTGCGAAAATATTTATAAAATCCTTTAGGATTTATTTTTTCTCATAAAACTTTTTCCTTTGAAGTCGGAATTTTCTAAATAATCGATATTCTCTATTTTTCAAACTTACATCATTATTTTTCCACCAAAACGTGATGTTAAGACTGTTAAATTAAGTCCTTTTTAGTTTTTCATTACAACATCAGTTTGTATTGTTGAGAAAAAAATAAATCTTTCAGGATTTTACACATATTCTCGCAAAATCTCGAGAATAACGCAAGATAGAAAAAAGTGTGAAGAGACATTTTTCTAGAACTTTTTTGAGGATACAAGTTTTTTTATAATTTCATATCTTTTGTCGTTTTGGCAGAAAATGTGAATTTTTGTTTTTCAAACAAATACAAATTCTCTCTTATCTCCAAGGCTCGGGAACAGGGCAGACTACCATGGAATATATTCTTTACATAAGGAAGAAACTAAAAAAAATCAGAAGAAAAATAGTTGGGGATTTTGAGTAAATTGACTTTGAATATTTTCAGAAAACCCGTCGCCATTTTATAACTTTTGAACTTTTCGGAAATTTTCTAACGGATTTCGAAAGAGGACGACAAATTCTATCAGAATCAGAAAGAAAAGGATGAATATCTATATTATATTAAAAACTATTACACCGTTAACAGAAATTTGGATCATTTTTTGATAATCCGCGTTTTCAATTTAAAAATTTCAAATACTCATAACTTTGTCAATCAACATTTTTCAGCAAATCGGGAAGATACGTGTCGTCTTATGCCCTTTAAAAAGCAATTAACATATTTGAATGGAACATAATTCTGTGATTTGAGCATGGACAGCCTGCCCAATTTCTACTTTTAGTAGAGGACTTTTGTCATGAAGCAGGTAAAAATTGTGAAATTTAAAAAAAAACAGATTTCAGAATAAGATATTCGGAACCTGCTATTTTTTCAATTCCTGGTTTATGCAATTTGTCCTAAGAAATTAAAAATTTGATAAGTTTAGGGAAGATAATTGAGGCGCTGCGAACAACTAGAAAAAGCCCAATTTTGTCGAGAATAATTTATTTCCAGTTTCAAGTACTTTAGGTTTTAGCGTATTATCGATAAATATTAGAAATGTGTAAAGAAATAAATTTTATTTTGCTAAAAAATGTGGTTAAAGTTGAGGGAGTTGTTGAGAAATGATTATGACGACTGGATAAAGCTCATTTTGTGTTTTCTCCACTCTACTTTAAAAATAAAAATATTTTCAAATCTTGCATGTACAGCTCATAAGAACCACTTGCTTCTATTAGTTTTCTCAGATTTTTTTAAATCCTATTACAGTAGAAAGCGTTGTTTGTTTATCCTGTAAAATTTTATTTTGGGCATTTTCAGGAACTTTTAAATAATTCTCATCATTTTTCCTGGCAACTATAAAGAATTTTTGGGTAAATTTCATGATATTTTTGGCAAGTTTCAGGTGAAAGCACCGCCAGGCTACTTGTTTTAGGACTACACCACTGAATATTTATTATTCTTGATGAGTTGAATCATGGACCAATAATAGCGGAAGTCGTCGATAAAAATATCTAAATTGCGAGTTTTTTGGATCATCCATTTTTTTAGAGAAGAATAGTATAATCAAAATTAGGCTTTTAAAGCTTAAAGTTAAGTTTCCTTTTTTTCGACACCTGTTCTTCCCCTGTTTTATGTGTTAACGTCAAATTTCCAGTTTAAAAATTTAATTCAAACAAGTTAATGAAAAACAAAAACAGAATAATTTTTCTTCAATTAAATCTACATTTTATTTTGAATATAATTCATCTGCATCTTTTTTTTTTAATTTCAACTTTTTATCAACGTATTTTATTTATATAACGTATTTTGTATTTATTTTCATAGAAACGGGAAGTAATCATGGCCACACGATGCGTTGTTCGAACAACAAAAGAATGCTTGGAAAAAATTATATACTAAATTAGAATTTTTATTTATTTTCTGACATTACACATTTTTTAGTTCAATAAACAGTTTAGTGTAAAAAATACATTTGAATTTGTACTTACTAGTAGAGTTTTTATTTTATTTTTTAAGAGCTTTCTAACTTGCAATTTCTTATTTTTGTAAATTAAAATAAAATAGGATGGAGTAAATTATAGTAGGACTTATAATCAGTGTGCAAGTCCACAAATGAAACTCGATATACTTTTTACGTAAATATCGAGAAACTGGTAGTAAGTGCGCTAATCGTTACCTTGATTGCACCTATACTCTGTAGTGATTTAGTTCGAACTATTTGCGGTTAGTTGCACATGTGTATAAACGAAAGTAGGTAGATCTTGGAAAATTCTCCATTTAAAACAAATCTTATTGCAAATTGTAATGTTTTAAATTCAGGAATATTTTAATTTTTCCGTTTTTTTTCTTCCTTTTTTGTTTTAAATTAACTCAAAATTTGACATTATTTTTATTTTTTGATTTCAACGAGTTTTTTTGTTGGTTTATCGTAATTTAATTTTATCCAACATAAATGTGAAAAAATAAAATCTATTTTAAAATAATTCTTTTTTTTTATGGCTAATTTTTAGAATAGTTTTCTAGTCCTGTTTTTTATTGAATACACATTTTTTAAATAAAAAAATCTTTTCATCCGCCCTGAGGGAAACTGTGCGTGCCTGTTCACACACATTCTGGACTTCTGGTAAAGTTCCACTCTCGATGTGTGAATGAAAGTGAACCGTGTGACGAGAGTGGAGTATTGCGTATATATTTATGGGAAACAATACTGGAGACTGCCAGTTTCAATTCAGGTGTTTACTACTTTACTCCTATCGCACCGAGAGTTTTTATCCAAAACAGTATTTTCTTTTAAAAACTACGTAAGTATAATTGACACTTCGTATTTTTTTTTTTTTATTATACGTTTGACTATTTCTTTGGAAGATAATGAGAACTATTCGTCTTTAAATATATATTTTCTATCCCACGAGTAAGTTACGAGATTACGAAAGAGAACAAACGAAAGGATACCTTCAAACTTAAAAATTGTTATTCAACATTCGTTTCGTTTAAAATATTGAAATTTATCAGTTGTAATTATTCTTTGACACGTTTTACGATTACAATTTGGCTGACTTAAATTTAAATTATTTTATTGATGTGGAGATAATTTTCAATTATATCAAGAATTCTTCAGTAAATAAATTGAATAGAGACAATTTAGAATAGTGATTATTCAAACTAAAGAATGTTTGTAAATAGAAAATATGAAACTATAATTCTTTTCAGCATGACTCGCTGGATTGCCTTGACTCTTTGCTTTATTTTAATGACTACGGTCATCCCTATAAAGGCAGCATCAAGCGCTATAAGTTGTATTAAATCCACTAAGGATGTAAGAAACTACTTTTGCAACTTTAATTTGAACTACAGTTCTTTTTGTCATTTGCATTTACATCGTACCATTTTTTTATTTCAGTGCATTCGAAGTTCTGAATGTTGTACCGGCTGTTGCCACATTAGCAAATGTGTCGAGTGTAAGAACTTATTTATTCCTTCGAATTTTAATTTTATACCCATTATTAATTTTTTTTCTAATCGTTGAACCTATATATGGAATCTTAGTTTATAGAATTTTATCCTCTGTGATTAAAATATTTATTTTTTATTTATCAAAGTAAATGTTTTTTTCAGACAATGATTCTTGCCTAGGAGACCTGGAAAAATTGGGGGCAGGACACGGAGCATTGTGCAATCCAAAATGTTCAGCGGGTCAAACTTGTCAATTGCAACAAGTCCAATGTATAAGAGCTCCTTGTCCACCGATTGCAACTTGCGTTTCTGATGATTATCGTGATTATGACAATTAAAAATATATTTTTGTTTGCATTTATTATAAAATCTGTGAAAAAATAAAGGATTCTATCTAATGAGTTTCATTTAATTTTTATTTTGAATTCAAAAATTAGTTTCTTTACAAATACGAAAGACAGTTACAATCATTATTAATACTATATAACTCGACTCAACATTTTCAAAGTTTCAAGTTAAATTTTTTTATTTGAAAAATGTATATATTTTTACAATTAAAAAAGTGAATCTTTATCAAAGAAACTGCCTGAAAAGATTAATTATATATGAAATGGATATTGCTTTATTGGTTTGTTACCAGTAGGTGCGAGAAGTCTTATATAATATGTAAATTATTCATCATCGCAAACGTAAATGTAGGGATGACGTTCTATGAATTCTATGTCTTTCTCGAGTTGCTTTAGGTCGTTTTCCAATTTTACTTTTCTCTTGACCTTCGGAAGTGTATCTGTGAGAAACGGCAAGCGTTGAAACTGATTCATCTTCTCTTCCCAGTTTTTTTTCATGCCCTATTATCATTCAAAAAACATAAAGATTATTATCACCAACCAGGAAGAATTTGAAATTGCGCCAACAGAATAGACTTTATATTTTATACATTTTTATACGAAATGTTGGAATGACCTTATATTCTTCAGATATAAGAATATTTTTCCAAGCGCTTGTACATACAAAGAATTTAAAATTGGTTTCAATTTAAAATTCTACGAATGCATTTGCAATCAAGCCTATAATTGAAGCCGTTTGTCAAGAAGGGGCTAATAAACTCTTATATATCGCGTTTACTAAAAGTTTAGCTTGATTTGCTATGAAATTGAGAAAAACATTTGTTACAGAGGAAAGAGGATCGAACTAATTTTTCTGCTGAGATCCCTTTTCCACTATGCATCTTCTATATGCCTTTTTCGGGAAAGGCACTGACTAATATTGCGGAATTATAATCCATAAAACTAACCGGTCAAGTATAACGCTAGGGCTAGAATTACGGATTTTTATGTAACGGGTTCGTTCAGGAAATTAAGCATAGTTTGCCGTAGTTTTTATTACTGAATAATTTCCAATCGTGTAGTACTAAAAGAAAAAGTGACCTGGGGGGGGGGGGGCAATGGAAATAACGTTACGAAATTAGATAAAATTTAGATCTTAAACTGGATAAGAAAATCCAACTAAATTTTTGGGTAAAAGTTCATTTTTTTATTGAAAAGGCTACTTTTATATTTTTGGTTCGGAATTCATCTCGTTTGGTTAAAAATTTAATCATTTTGTTGAAAATTCTGCTGAAAATATTGTTAAAAAGTCATCTTTTTTATCAAAAATTTAAGTACTTAGTTAAAAATTATTTTTTTTTTAGTTAAAATTTAATATCTTTGGTTGAAAAATTGACTGTTTTCAAGAAAATTCGTTTCATGTTTAGTTGAAAATAAATTTTTTAAATTGACAATTAAACTATTCCATTTTTTGTTAAAAATTTAATCATTTTGTTGAAAATTTTTCTGAAAATATTGTTAAAAAGTTATCTTTTTTATCAAAAATTTAAGTACTTTGTTAAAAATTATTATTTTTTTTTAGTTAAAAGTTAATATCTTTTGTTGAAAAATTGACTATTTTTATGAAAATTCGTTTTATTTTTAGTTGAAAATGAATTTTTTAAACTGACAATTAAACTATTCCATTTTTGGTTAAAAATGTATCGTGTTCGGTTAAAAATTTAACTATTTGGTTGAAAATGTATCTTTTTTAGTTGAAAGTTCAACTTTTTGGTTGAAAATTCATGTATTTTGTTGAAAATTCGTATTTCTTGGTAGAAATGTAATCTTCTTGGTTAAAAATTTATCCTTTTTGATTAAAAATGCAATTGTTTGATTGAAATATCAACGGTTACATGCTTCGTTGATAATTCATATTTTTTGGTGGAAAATTCGATCATTTGACTTAAGGTTGAACTACTTTGTAAAAAAACTAATTTTATTTTTATTAAGGATTAATAACTATAGTTCAAAATTTAACTATTTGCTTTTAAATTAACTTTTATGATACAAATTTTACTGTTTTGTAGAAAATTCATCTTTTTGGCTCAAAAATTCAACAATTTGGTAGAAAATTCAACTTTTTGGTTGAAAAATCATATTTTTGGGTTGAAAATTCAACTTTTTTGCAAATAATTCGCCTATTTGACTTTAAAATTAAACGATTTTGTTGAAAATTCATGTATTTTGTTTTAAATTCTTCGTTTTTGGTAGAACATTAATCTTCTTGGTCAAAAATTCAACTTTTTGGTTGAATATTTAACAATTTTGTTGGAAATTCATTTTTTTTTTAAACGTTATTTTTTTATCAGAGTTTTTATCTGAAAATTTAACCATTCCATTTTCGGTTAAAAATGTATCCTGTATACTGTATAAGATAAACATTCAACTATTAAGATTTATCAATTTTTTCATTCAACTATTTTGTTGAAAAGTCGTCTTTATGGGTAAAAAATTATTCTTGCTTGTTCAAAGTTCAACTTTTGGGTTAAAAGTTCAACTATCTGGTAGAAAATTCATATATTTTGTTTAAAAGTCGTCTTTTTGGGTAAAAAATTATTCTTGCTTGTTCAAAGTTCAACTTTTGGGTTAAGAATTCAACTACCTTGTTAAAAATTCATCTTTCCTGATTGAAAATGATCTTCTTTGTTAAAAATTCATCTTTTCCTATTTAAAAGTCCACTGTTTTCTAAAAAAATTCGACTTTTTAGCATAAAAACTTTTTTTTGTTGTTGAAAATTCACCTTTTATGGTAGAAAATTCATCCTTCTTGGTTAAAAATTTATCTTTTTTGTTTGAAAAGTCTTCGAAAAAATTCGTATTTTTGGCTTGGAAATTGTACTATTTGGTTCAATCATGAACTATTTTTTGGAAAACTCGTCTATTTTACTGGAAAGTTGATCTATTTGGTTGTTAATGCAACTGTTTGGTTGGGATCTAATTTTTTTTTTTAATTCGTATTTTTGTGTTGAAAATTCATCTCTTTAGGTAGCAAATCTGTTTTGGTTGAAAATTTAACTAGTTTGTTGAAAATGCAATATATTTCGGCTTTAAATCTTAGAAAGTTAAAGTGATTCATATTGAATTCAATGTGTTATATACATTAAATTTATTTAAAAGAATTTATAACCGTAAAATCCGTCTTTAGCCAAGTCTATGTTACTTTCGGGGGAGGGGAGAGGTAAAAAAAACCCAAAATTGGTAACGTAATTAATGGATGCCCCATAACTGGAAAAATTTTTCGTGCAAGAAGAAAGTAGCTTGGCGCCGCCAGGCCTTCAAAAACATCACCGTGGCGGCGCCAGTTCCCGCCAGGCCTCGACTATAACACTGATCATTTTCCTCTATTTCTTTTTGACTTACTGTTTCGGTCAGAATTGTCAATTCAATGAAAGAATTCGTATTAAAAACATGCCTCTCTTTTTTCATGGATATCTCCACGAAAAATTTAATTTCGCGTCGATTGATGCCTGCTTGAAGTATTTTTGATAAATGGGGGTCGAGATTTAAAATGAAACCAAGAACATAATGAATTATTTACTGGTTCTCGAATAATCGTGAAAAAGGTGGAAGCGTGCCCAAGATTAAAATTGGTTCGCCAAGCGGTGGACTTTTGTTGCAGTCACCACTCGACCGACCGATTTTCGTCTTGGTCACGTTTCCAGATTTTTCATAATAATTCGAGAACCAGTAAATATTTCATTATGTTTTTAATTTTGAAACTTTAATTTAGCAAAGTTTCAATTTTTTCTATATACTTCCCTAAAGCATGATCAAAGTGGAAGTTGAGAATCGAAAATTGGTCAAAAATGTAAAATAGGTCGGTCTTTCTCACATGCTATTTCGGCCCCTATTTATTCAAAATACTTCAAGACGCAACATTTAAGAAGCCTTCTAAAAATTAAAAAAAATTGTGTAGCTTAATTTTTCGCAAGAGTTTTTATGATACTTAGATCCGTTTTCGACAATGAAATACAGGCCATAATTTAGCTGGTATTTTTCTTTCCTGAAGGGTGTTTTGATTCATTGTATTTTTTATTTTATAAAATTATTGTCCTTTCACGTGGTTGAAATTATTTTCAGCTTTTTGATTAGGCTTTCCATATTTTTATCATATGTTATATTTTTTAATCTTTAATATCAGCGGACATTTTAAAAATTACTTAGATCCTTCTTCGACAATCATCATACATTGTAATAAATTTAAAAATTAGAGATTACTAATATATTTTTTATTGCAGAATTCCGTAGAGGACATGTAATAAGGCCCTTTTCGCGTATTAAGTTTCGCTTGGACCAGAACACTACTTAGCTTAGGGCTTCTTGACAATCGGCTTTAGTTCACAATTTTTAATTTAGGGAACTTTGTTGAACTTGACAATATTTCAAATTTAAAAGTCCTCATTTCCTCAACTCTTCAGATTTAAAAAACACGAATTTTCTTACTACAAAGTGGTTTCGAAAAATTGTATTGGCTTACGTGAAGCAACTCAGCTCTTTCATCTTCTGTAACATAACGGCCTTTCGGTTTATTTGGGTTTTCTTCAATTTCGGAATTTCTCTTTTGTGAGTCCGATCGTTGCTTCCACTCCCTTACTTGCTTGACTTCCGGTACTTTCTTTGCTTTCGGTGGCTTTTTTCCAAAATACTGTAAAAAAATTAGGAGGATTTTGTTTTCTCTATGCATTTAAATATGCTTTGTTTACTTATTAATGATCTTAACTGTGCCATGATTTTTCAAAACACTTACATACACTTGGAACAGTTTGAAATTTTAATAAAATTTGAAATCTATGAATTTGAAAATTATGAAAATTAAAAAGTTTTTAGAAACTAACAAAATTAGAAAACGCCTGATTCGAAAATTGCAAATTCAAAGGATTTTAATGTAAAAACCATCCTCGAAACCACCAGTGTTGGATTCTGGAAACGATTCAAAATTTAATGATTTTAATTTGAAAAATAATGTAGAGATTATTAAATTAGAAAATCTTCAAATTGAAAAGCTTTTATAAATTTATTTTCCAAATCAGCAGAATCAAAAAGCATCCAATTTGAGAATTATTTAATTTGTGAAGTTTTATTTTTGTAGCTTTTCTTCTTGAAAACCAGGCAGATTTTTAAACCTTGATTTACTAAAAAATATTTTCTCCGGTTAAAAACTCAGAATACAAATGTTTGACAATCACGAATAAAGCCTTTCTCCGATTCTTAAAATTGTTTATTAAACAATACCTTTGAAACCTAAATAATAAAAAGAAAATAATACCTTTTTGGTGATATACATTGGCATTAAACCACATTTTCTCAAGTCCTGTACATCTCCAAATCTAGAATCCACAATTCTCGGCACGGGTTCCGGCGGTTGAGATTTTTTCACATTTAAAATATTTTCTTTTCTAAAATTAACTCTCCCCAAAGTTGCCGGATCTTTGGGTAATTCCTCTAGTTCAGGTTTTGGAATTATTTTCATTGGTTCCCATTCTGGAAGTTTGTGCTGATACCCAGGACGCCGATAATGCACATGTTTAACATGTTTTTGAGGAATAATTCGACTTTTCTTTTTCAGAAATTGCGAGGGTGGATTCAAGGGAACACTCGGCAAACCCAAAGTTCGATGAGCATTTTTTGCACTTGCTACTTCAGATCGAATCCTTTTTTGGTGCTTTGATCGATACCTGTTGAAATATAATTTTGCTTAATTTAGTACGTATATTACATTTATCATTTAAATTTTTAATATTTTGACATGGTAAATATTCTACCTTGGACTTGGCACAATTTTTTCTTCCGGTTTAGGAATCAGCCTCGTTATGTCTTCTGCGAAATATTGCATAATTCTTTGTAAATATTAAATAATATTTATATTAATTATTAACAGTTCCGAGGACAGATAAGTATTTAAAATAAAAAAATTACTCTCGCAAAATAAACGTCAAAAGCGGATGTTTCAGAACTGTGGTTTGGGTTTGGATTAATTTCATGACATTTGTCGTTTCCAAGCAACGGTAAAAGTTTGTTCAATAATATAAAGCAATATAAAGGGTACTGGGTTGCATAATGCATTAAAATTTGGTAAATCTAAATAAAAAGTACATTATTAAAGAATAATTCTGTTTTATTCATTCATTTTAAAATACACGTTTTTTAAATTTCTTTTATTCGATAAATTTTTCACTATTTGAAACGTCTAGTTTCTATTTCATAGAAAAATAGTAAATCATTTTTATTTAGGAAATTATATTCTAGAATTAACTTAAATATACTAATACTGACTTTTAACTAACATCCTAACATTTTTCTTTACATTTTCATGGCTCAAGTCCGTGAATATATTTTTACAATAAATTAAATTACCATCTTCTCCATCTTCTCTACCAAGCTTCCTCGTTTCGAGAAGATTTACTTTTCTTTCCATTCCTGGTCGTCTTCCATTCCCTCTTCCTGTTCAGAACCTCGGCCCTTGAAAACTCTTCTCTGAGAAAAGTTTTTTCTGTCTCTATCCGCCGATCCAAAAACTCTAGAATCGTATAGAACTGGCACGTCGCAGAATAAACATTTTGGTCCCTCGGGATATTCCTCATCCAAAGAAGAATGGAAAATCTGTTTGCAAATCGGGCAACATCGATACCTAACAGATGTAATTTGCAAAAGAGTTACAGCACATCTCGGTAATTTATGACCAGAAGGGCACTTTTCCATTTTCCAAGGAAGGTCGGCGATTGTTTTCTTACATAAATTACAAGTTTCTGGCCCAGATGGCTCGATTTTACAAGAGAATTGCAAAGCTCTCTGAGAATTTCCACAAGCCGGAGTTTCCTCTTCGTCGATTTCTCCAGCAATATAAACTTCTAAATAAGTCCTTAAAAACCTGGCAGAGAGTCTGTGCTGAGCAGAAACCTGAGATTTGCCTGATATTGAAATTAAATAAGCGGAAGCTGTATAAAGCGATATCAAAGATCGAATTTCTATCAATTCGTCAGAGACGTTCGAAAAATCTCGTAGGGATTTTTTATTTTCAAAAACGTTGGATAGGACCGAAAGCCACATTAGAACTCTAAGTTTATAGACAGGCAGAGACTCGAAATTGTGTGGGATTTTTTTTATGGAATTGACAGGAATGAGTGACTTGTAAAGTTTCATTCCAATCGCTGATAAACAGTCCCAGTAATTAAACAACGATGTGGTTTCGTTCTTTTCTAGAATGTCGAGGGGATCGAATTTCGGACTTTCGAGGCTGAAAATGTGGAGGATGCTTGGTTCTCGAACAACGAGATGATCGTACATCGAATTCGGACTTGTTAAAGTCGCGAATAGAACTTTATTCCAGGAACTGGTGAGTCCCAGGAATTGAGCGTGAGTTTTTGGTAAATCGGTAGTTATCGCTTGACTCGTTATTTTCTGGTTTTCAATTTTGATGAGGGAGAGCTTTCCGTCCTGGGTGTAGATTAAGGTTTTATTTTCGCTAATGACGGAGAGACCTGCAAATTATAAAGTCGGTTTGAGTAACGAATTAAGTTTAAAATAAAGTTCTCCATACTTTGTAGTAACTTGGATAAACATTCTTATTTAATTAATTAATCATCAGCCCACCTGTTATAGAAAAAGCAGGGACTCTATAGCAATAATGGCTCAGTTTCTTTCCATCCAAATCAATATGGATCACAAAAAGAAACGTGCTTTTCGCGACGACCAATCGCACTTCGTTTTGAGATTTCAAAATACATTTAATACTTGAAACTTTGATCAAATCCTCTTCAGTGTAAATCTCAATATTTGTCGATGAGATTTCTCCCTGCGATACTTCCAAAATCAAGCCATGAATTTTTCCATTGGAAAATCCTATCACGACCAAATTTTTTTGGTGGCTAATGCTTATCCATTCAAGAACATCTATCTTCACACTGATATTTAAATTTATCGTCAAAGCAACGGTTGGAATTACTTCTCGACTATGATCCATCACAGCTGGAATTCTCCAGACGATTATGTCTGAACTTCGATAAGCAACAACAAAATAAGAGAAAGATTCGTCCATGCTAGTTTCTAAATCGCTCCAGGTTATCGCTACTGCTTGTAAACGTCTGATATGGGACCTTAATTCCTGGCTTGACACCATTGAATAACTTTCAGGAAATCCCTCAATAACGTTTCTTAGCCAGTAAGATTGTAAGTCGCAGGCTGAGAACCATTCGTTGTCATCTTTGAGAAGTATATCCACTGCACCTGCAGATGATATCATTCCAAGCAAACATCTGCAAGGATGTAACATTCCTTGAGGAGACCAGGCGACGGAGACAACTTTTGGAACCAAGTCAGATATAACGTTGATTCGGGGAAGAAGGATTTCCTCTAGAAGAAATTTGTAGATCTCTTCCCTTTTGGACCTCCATATTACAGAGTTTACTTGCGGGGTAAAAGCGTCAGTGGGTAATACGTCTGACGGGTAGATGAAAGTACGAGCAAATTTGACGGCTGAGCCATAAGTCATTGGAGATGGTACCAGTTCCTGCGAAAAATCAAGTATAAATTTTTCAACAATCAGGTTAAACGAGTGTTAAAATTAGACTGGGGCTGTACCTACTAGGGTGGTTCTTGTTTATACTTGGTAGATTTTTTTTTAGAATTTCTCTGCTCTCATCCCCCCCCCCCCAGTTCTGTTCGAATGCACCCAAAAAATGTTACCTCAAAATTTAAGAGAAATCGGTTAATATTCAGGGGTCGCGCAAAGACCATGATGTTTCCCATGGCTTTACATGGGAAAAAGTCAGCTTTTTGTAAATCTTATATTTAAACGCGATAATATGTTACAGATAATTCCATATTTCAGTATGTTGTTCAGAATTCGTCAAAGAATAAGAATCAATTATAAATTTCGTGGGTGAATGAATTTAAGCCACTCTTATGTGTCCCCAAAGAAAACCCCATAAGTGACAAATTTGAATTCAATTAACGTAATATTGCGGTTTATTAACGTTTTTAAAATTTTATTTTCATAAATAATCACTAATCGGTAAAGTAAGATTGCCCAATAATTTTTTAACTAATTTTCAAATGTTTAAACAATTTTAATTTCTTTGAACATGTATTTTTTCAGGTAAGTCGCGAAATGAACGTATTTTCTAGACGTTATGAGTACTTTAATCAATGATAACAAAAAAATAATGTGTTTAGTTAATTTTACAATTATTTAAATAATACGTGTTTGTTCAAGTATATAGTTTACCTAAAAAAAGCAGCAGAAACATTTTATCTCACCACATTTTCGACAGATTTTAATATTTTTAAGTATTACATTTTTTCTAAGAATATTTGTAAAGATTTGAACAAATTTAAATTATTTTAACAATTTTATTTTGTTTAACTATAATATGATATAAATATAGCTGTAACATTCTTTTAACAAATTATGGTAATGTTATAATTGATTAAATAACTCATAACATCTAGAAAGTACGTAAAAAGATGACTGGGTATTCTTAAATGCCCGATTAATAATTATTTATGAAAAAAACTTTCTAACAGCGTTAATAAACCGCAATATTAAATAAAATTCAAATTTGTCACTTATGGGGTTTTCTTTGGGGACCCCAGGGGACCTATAAGAGTGGCTTAAATTCATTCACCCACGAAACTTGTGATTGATTCTTATTCTCTGAGGAATTCTGAACAATATACGGGAATACGGAATTATTTGTAACATATTTCCGCGTTTAAATATAAGATTTACTCAAATTTATGACTGATTCTTATTCTCTGACGAATTCTGAACAATCCTTACTATAAAAAGGACATGCATTTCGGCCAACTTCATGCGTAGTCCCTAAACCCTATTGGTAAATTCGAGAACAAGATTCAATAAGTCGATAATTAAAAAAAAAAAGATTCGTTAGCGCGATAATTCCAGTAGGCGCAAATTTCAAAAGGGTCAACATGTCTGGCTCAATTATTATAATGAATTAATAAAATAGTTAACAATTATGAATAGAAATAAGTGTGTTCGAGTCGAGTTAGTTATAATTTAGGTGAAATTCATTGTTAGTTTCTCTAAACATAGAGGAAAGGGAAGAAAGTGTTTTCAAAATTCAAAACAAAATTAAAATTTTGAGTTATCTCGAAAACGGCGAGTGATACGCGAAAACTGACATCATTTACACGTTTTTTTTAAAGGGGGGTGTTCCTCGGCCAACCGACCTACGCCAGTTTACAGATTTTCTGAATGAAAAAAAATCCAAATTTTGAATTATCCTGAAAATAGTCAGAGATACGTGAAAACTAATTAAATTTTAAAGATTTTTCACAGGGGGTTTATTTTTAAACAACTCAAAATAACCCAATAAACAGATTTTCAAAATTCAAAAACAAATTGAGAATTTTGATTTATCGCGAAAACGGCGAGAGATATGTCAAAACTGTCCTTTTGACGGTTTGATGAAGGTCGCTAACCACTCCGAACTAACATAGTAAAGTAGAGTAAAGTAGATATACGCGAAAACTGAAAAAATTCGGGGTTTTGTAAAGAGTGATGGTCCTCGGCCACCACGAATAAATCCAGTAAAGGTATTTTCAAAATTATAAAAAAATGTTGAATGATCTCGAAACCGGTGAGATACGCAGAAACTGACAACATTTTCAGTTTTATACAAGTCCTCGGTCCTCGGCCATCACGAACTAAGCCAGTAAAAAGATTTTCAAAAGGAAAAAATCCAAATTTTGAATTATCTCGATAAAGATGAGAAATACGCGAAAACTTCAAAAATTAATGATAAAAACAATTAATATTAATATCGACGAAATTTGATGCATATGGAAATTTCCAGAAAACGTTGAAAGATACTTCAAAACTGTCAAAATTTGAAAGACTTTATAGAAGGGGAAACATTTATTCGGATTGAAAATAAATTGAATGCGTTGAGGACGATTTAAAACTTGCTTATGATTTTTTCGGTTTAATTCGAATTGGTTCGAACTGCAAACAAAATTTACAAAGATAATTACGTATACTAAAATACGGAATTATTTGCCTTAAACATTTGAAAAAATTGTAAATTGAAAATATTTAAAGAATAATTTTAATGAAACTTTATAAATGAGAGAATTTCAAATTAACTAAACGTTTAAAATTTAGGAATTAATCATTATTTTCTATTTAAATTGCTCTAGCTTGTATATTTTTACTTTTTAATTTATATTAGTAAAAGTGTTTCTTGAGGAACTCGAAATAAAGTGGTCAATTTGGGTGGCTTCTGCTTTTTAATTGTTTAATTTTGAATATTTTTTCGTCAAAATTTAGACGCTTTAAGATGTAAAAGGATTTTTAACGGAAATTTTTATTTTTATTTTGATAAAAATTTCAAGTTCTTGGGAAAACCAAATTAAAACGCTTTCAAATTAGAAATCATTAGAATTAAGTCGTTTATCATATGAATAAATGCAGTTGAATTTAATGTAACGTTAACAAAATTCAAAATTTTTGGTTCTAATTTAAATAAGTCAAAACTATATAATTTTAAAAAGAAAGCTTTTTGGTACTTGACCGACATTAGAACCTCTATAATTGAAAACAATTTTAAATTGAAAACATAAAAAATAATTTGAATTTAAATTTATAAATGAGAGAATTTCAAATTAATGCGTTTGAAATTCAGGAATTAAATCATTATTTTCAATTTGAATCACTCAAGCTTGTTTTTTTTAGTTTTGAATTTGTAGTATTAAAAGTTTTTTTAAGGGCCTCGAAATAAAGTGTTCAACTTGGGCGGCTTCTGCTTTGCAATTGTAGGTATAATTTTGAAAGCTTTTCGATTGAAAACAGCGACGCTTTGAGTTGTACACGAATTTTTAAGGGAAAAGTTTAATTATAGTTTGTACAATATTTCAAGTTTTTGAGAAAACCTGTTTAGCCACTCTATTAAAATTACCAGGATTTAAATTTAGTTTTATCAGAATAGTAACTAACATATTAATTTCTTATTTGTTTATACTCATTTTATCATTTTCAGTGAAGAAACTATAGGACAAAAGTGATAGAAAGGATGGAAAGAAAAAATTTGGGAATTTATTTGGATTTGTAGGTTATGTCTCGTAATGTTTATAATTAAAAATTAGGAAAACTTACAAAAACGTGAATTCCTTTTTCAGTAATAATCGATAAATGATTATCGTGAGACCATTGCACAGCGAATGGATTTGTAATTGTCGGGGAAAGTGAACAATTATACAATTCTTTTCCTTCGATTGATTCCATGGTGACGGTTCGATGATCCGTTTTTTGAGGTTAGCTTGCCGCAAAAACTTGTTGACATGCAACAACGCATGCGCTTTATTTAAAAACTGATTTTAAATATATGTAAGTATTTAAAATAAAAATTAATTAGTATTCAGTATTGAATTGTTTATCTAGTTATACCTATGCAGATTTTAATTCCTTTTACTGAACTTATATTTCCCAAAATTTATAAATTTAAATTCCTGCAGTTATGCAAACATAATACACGCTTGTATAACGGAAGCTTATGCACAGGGGTAAGAATTTTAACAACAAACAATATGGCGAAGCCAATCAGGAGGTCTGTCAAGTTGAAATCTTGAATTTGAAGTATTTCTTGTATTTCGCCTTTGTTTCGTTCAGAGTTGATTGTTTTTACTTGCCATTTCTTGTAAATAAGTAATACCATCATTCAAATACTCAATCATGATAACAACTGAGTTAAATTTATCAATAATTAGCAAGTGTGTTTGTGAAAATATGAGCAATCTGAGCAATGACCACGAGGCTAGGATCCAATAATAAAAGGTGAGTCTTTCGCGAAATTTCAAAACAAATAATATAAATTGTTTCCAACAGGTATATATATTCTGAAAAACAATCGGTTTTGATTCACTAGGAATATTTATACTTACTAAAATTTGAATCTGAATTGTAAACCAACGAATTTTGAAAGCATTTATATTTTTCAGATCACGCGCAGCTACAACATTTTTAACTTTAATAACTTTCACGTTTCAAAACATCTTTAATTTTGTATGTAATTTTTACAATTATGTATACCCAGGAAACGGGAAGCGATTGAACACTATAGCGATATGAAATATGTTTCTTGAAATTGCAGATTCACGCAAACTAATGTGTACAATTTTTTGCGAATTTTTCAGTCAGTCAGCTTTTGATTCATTTGAATCGTTTTTACACATTTGAAATACTAAAAGAAGTTCAATTGGTAAGTTACGATTAACAGAATAAGATGGTCATGAATCGTTTCAAGTTCTAAATGAGATGTTTGGTTGAAAATTATATTTTTTGTTGAAAATTCATATTTTTGGTTGAAAATACAAAGATTTTAGTAGAAAATTCAACTATTTTGTTAAAAATTATACTATTTATTTAAAAATTTAACTATTTGGTTGATAATCAACTTATTTTATTACTAAAAAATGATATTTTCTAATGGAGGATTGAAAATTCATGTATTTTGTTGACATTTTTTTTGTTCAAAATTTATTTTTTTATCTGAAAATTGAACTATTCCACATGTTTTTGGTTGAAAATTCAACGATTTTAGTAGAAAATTCAACTATTATTTGGTTACAAATTAAACCATTTGGTTTAAGATAATCTTTTTTGTTGCAAATTCGTATTTTTGATTGAAAATTCAACTATTTGCTTGAAAATTTAACTATTTGGTAGAAAATTAACTTTTTTATTGAAAAATCCTATTTTGGGTTGGAAAATCCAACTGTTTTGTAGATAATTCGTCTTTTTGACTTCAAAATTGAACAGCTTGCTTGAAAAGTTATGTATTTTTTTTAAAATTCTTTTTTTTTGTTAAAAATTAATTTTTTTATTTAAAAAGTTAACTATTCCGTTTTTGTTTGAAAACTTATACCTTATAAGTTGAAAATTCAACAATTTCCTAGAAAATGAACCTATTTGGTTGAAAATGATCTTTTTTATTGAAAATTCATATTTTTTGCATCATACTAGGAAGTGATAGTGAGTAAATTTGAATATCAAAATGCAGATAAAGGAACTAAATTAAATCGTATTTTTATAATTTAATAATAATAAACTTAAAACCTATTTTATAAGTATAAAATATGTTAACTTTTAAATATTTATTTAATTTAAATCTATTTGAATATTATCATTTTATTATTAATAAACGTGAATAAACGTCGCTATGATTATATAATTTACTAAGAAATCATTGAAACCTGAATAGTATCTAATAAAACCAGTCTGTAAAGTTATGAACATTTGTTCTAAGAATGGGAAAATAAATGTAATGTAGTTGAGAGATGATGTTTTTAAAAAGAGCAGGGTTATTACAAAACACCTTAAAAAGACTTACAAAGACCTTACAAAATACTTCAATAGAAAATTTTCATGAATTAAAAAAATATTTTTATTTAAAAGTTTAGGGTGTCTAAACGTAAACATTCCATAAGAGTGCTTGTTTTATAAATTTTAAGTATACTTATTACTTATTTCAGATTGTGTGAAAATTACACTTTAGAATACTACATTTGTTTTGTTTCTCAATTGACTTGAAAATAATCGCAAACATTCCGTGGCTTTCATCTATGCTATTTTATGAAATATTCTTTCAATTATGTGTTTGCTGATTTTATCAGTAGATTTTACGAAAGTGTTTTTGAAGTCATCTTCTTCCATCATGCATTAAAAGTATTTGATATTATAGATATTAACAAATTTTGACACACTGAAAAATATGAACAAAAGAAATACGATTTTTTCAAGAATACTGATTAAACATTCGCTGGCAAAGACAAACAAACGAATCAAATAAATTTAAATTTTGGAAGACACTTAGAAAATATGGAAAATATGTACAAATTGTTTAGACCATAATCCTACTTTCTAGTATAAAAAGCAATTACAGTTCATCATAACTTAGGTTAAATGTAAAAATTAACATTCGATCAAGGTTTCGAATTCAAAATCGGCTGAGCGAAAAAAAATGTGGACTGGCATCCGATAAAAGTTTTAAAACATTGAAATCAGTTAATATATCTTCTATTCGTTCTTTGGATTTGAAAATTTAAAAAAAAGTTATTTTATTTAAAAAATGATGACAAATTTTTTTTTTGTAGAGTTTTGCTAATGAACAGTGATACAAAATTGTAAACGAGGAAAAGTTTGTGTTCAGTCTAGAATTCAATGAAAACGTGCAAAAACCTTTTTTTTGGATTGAAATAAATGCACACTTTTTTGGAAAAAGTTGAGCATCGACTGCTCCCTACAATATGGAATCAAATTCGGGTGAGTCCGTATGAAGAATCATGCAGGTTTCAGTTGTTCTGTATGTAGAATCAAGTCCATTTGTTGACAGCTTAATTTTTGCAATAAAATAAACAAGTATACCGTTTTACATCACGTTTAAACATATTAACAAATTTTACAAAATAGTAAATATTGCAGAGAATGCCATACAATTTTATTACGTATTGCAGAATAGCCGGGTTTTGTTTACCTTATTACCAAAAGTCAAAATGTCAAAATCGGTAAAAATAAACTTGATTCCGTATATCAGTCATCACAGGTTATCACCTCTTCACATTTGTCACCTAGTTTGAAATTTTTCACCTATTGCACATATTTTGGAAAATTGCCACATTTGTCACTTTTTTCAATTTACAGAGTACAATTTTATTTACAATTGTTATTTTTATCTTTCTAATTTTAAAAGACTGTAGAAAGGACATATTATATTTTAGAAATACGGTCAAAATTATCGTAAAGTTTGTCAAATGTAATTATTTCAAATCTTATATTTACAAACTCTATTTGGTTTAGTTTTGATGCAATAACATTTCATTAAAAAAGGGTCTGCACACCAAAATACTACCCCCCCCCCCTCCATAATTCCATATTTCAGCAACCATGCAGCATGGTGGTTTATATTTATGGTTTTGCACCTATACAATAGAGTCCTGTAGTAAACATCTTTGGTTTCGGCAGTGCCCTAATATGAAATGGAATTCCCAACACATGTATTTTTAAATAATAACTTACTTTAAAGAACATTTTCGACCATTTTTTTATATTAATTTTCGTCATTAAGTTTAAAAGTTAAATTACTCAAAACGTCGCCAACTTTTTTTTTATAAGACCGGGAAAATACGTGTCGTTCCATTTTCTTTGAAAAACCACAAATTCGTCAAGCACCGATTATGTGACTCAAGCATAGGAAATTATTCAGTGGGATTATTTCGTATTTGATGACTAATAGTTTGACGTATTTGAATATCGTGTGCATAAAAAGTTGATCAAAAACAAAGTTCTATTATTAGTTTAACTAATGAAATGTTAATAAGCATTGATTTGAATTTTTATTTAACTTATACAACTTTTTTCACCTATTTGTCACCTGTTTTGAAATAAAGTTCAGTTTGTCAAATGTCCACGTTTTGAGACCTTCTGAACCCAAAAAAAAACAGGTTTTCGTGAATATGTATGTCTGTATTTGTGTGTACGTGTGCCTGTGTTTGTGTGTGTGCATGTATGCGTGTGTATGCATGTGTGCATGCATGTAGATTTTTAGTCAAGTTTGTTAGCCAGCCATTTTTGATAAAAATTCAAAACGTGAGCGCTTTTTCAAAATTTTTGAGACCACTTTTTTCAAATTTAAAGATTCTATGTGCAGATGTTCGTAGTACTCAAAAACAAAAACAATGTATCTTAATGACGTTTTCTATTAAAACAAAAATTACTGGAGTTATAGCATTTACAAAATTCCAAAAAACAAACGAAAATGAACATTTTAAGCCAAAAAAAGCACGATATGAAAAAAAGCCAAGAGGAGAAAAACGTTGCTTTTCGAACACCCTACATTATTGTCATAACAACTTTTTGAATTTCTTGAAAAATCAAAAATGCACATTTTGATCGCACCAAAAAATAATGAAAAATCAAAAATTCCATTTTGCGGTCAAATTATGCAAGATATGAAAAAAGATAAAGAAACAAAAATTGTGCATATAAAAAAGGTCTACAAATTTTTTTTGATCACTTTTTGATAGGATGCGTAGCTTCTGTTTTATTTGTAAAAAATAGCATTAAAAATAGAAAAATCAAATCTTTAGAAAAACGACGCAAGGTACGTAAAAAGATGAATAGACGAAAATTGTGCATTCAAAAAAGATCTAAAAATTTGTTTACAATCACTTTTTTATGGGATGCGTAGTTTTTGTTTTAATCTTAGAAAATAAAATTAAAAATAAAAGAATTAAATTTTTGGACAAACGACATAAGCCATGAAAAAAATTAATAGACAAAAGTTTCCCACGCAAAAAAGAGCTATACAAATTTGTCATAAATAATTTTTTTAAGGAAGCGTAGTTTTTGTTTTAATCGTAAAAAATAGCATTAGAAATAAAAATTTAAATTTTTGGAAAAACCACACAAGAGACGTAAAAAAATTAATAGGCAAAAGTTTTTCAACCAAAAATGATCTACTTTGTTATAAACTTTTGTTATAAAAATTTTCTTAGAACCACTTTATGCTAGGATGCGTATTTTTGGCTCAAATCGTAAAAAATAACATTAAAATATATGGAAAAATGAAACAAGTTGCAATACAAATTTTCATAAACAAATTGTTTCTGATAGGTTGCGCACTTTTTTAAATTATATAAACAAGTAAATGCAAATACGTTTGTTTCAACACGAATTCATACTACGAATTTTATTAATATAAATTTATTGAAATGATACATTTTTCAAGGTAGTTGAAGATAAAATTTAATGCAAAATAAGAAACAAATATTATAGTTATCATGATCAATGAAATTTGTACTTTATTTTGCAATATCCGAATTAGCAATCCCAGGCTGAGGTATATAAATAAATATAATACACATTCGATATAATAGTGTTGAACCCAATGTAGAAAAGTTCGCATTTTGGACAAAATAGAGTGCGAAGCACGAGACACGTGATGAGAATGTGTTCGTAAAAGCCGAAGGAGCTTTAACAAAAGAGAATTCACAATCATAAAATGACAGTTGTCGATGACTTTGACCTTTAACTTTAAAAGGTCTGTGCACAAATATGGGAGAAGTACAGAGACCGAGCGCGAGATGAATATATTATCGAGCGCGAAGCGCAAGAACCAACAGTCGCGCGCCCTAGGCGCGCTCAAACTTGCGAGCGAAGCGACCCGCGCACACAGTGTATGATGAGAATGTGCCCGCGCAGCGGGCACATTTTTTTTCGTTTACTTATCAAACCTGGAACTTATTCTGAAAATTTGTTTTGGCCTTAAATTGTGGATTGAAAAAAAATGTAAAAAATGTACTCATACGCATATTATAATTTTTGTTGAGACTTTTAAGAACATAAACGCAAAAGTAAAATTTTTTGAAGCATTGAATTTTGAAACTTTTCAGTTTGAACTTTGAAAGCAACGAAAATAATTCAAGAACTGACCTATTTAAACTGACCAGTTTAATTTGAAACATGGCCGAATTGTAATTGAAAAGCGTCCCTGCACAAAGGTTCGAAACCGACCCACGGTAAATTTTTAAAATTATTTCTCAAAACAGGAATATCTTTCAAACGTCTATTCAATTCACTTAGAAATTAATTTTTAATATATTTTGATTTCTCCATCAGACCGGCCCACATGATAGCCGCGACCCATATGGAATTTTCAAGATTTATGATGCCCTACCGACCCTGATTTAAAATTAAACTTGTGAGGTATCAAAATATGAAGTTATTGAATTTGAAGACCGTTTCAATTTCAACCAATTTTGTATTAAATTGATTGAATATTTTTTAATTGGAAACAATCTTAAACTTTAAAATATTTTTAAATTCACACATCTCCCTGTTAGGTCGTTTTTAAAATTGAATCCTTTCCAAGTAAAGGTTTCAAATATCACTGCTTTCAATTTATATTTGAACACTTTCTACATAAACTATCAAGATTTCATAATGAAATATTCGCAAATTGCAAACACTTTCACATCGAGTCATTTTTTAAATCTCTGGTTCCTTTCCAAATACATTGCATACTGTCAATTTTATAACTATTATTAAAAAAATGAAAGATATACTTAAATTCAATTTCATTTTTCTTATTCTTTGAAATTACATTTTCTTCATTGTTTATGAAAAATGGCATTAAAATATAAATGATTTAAAATGAGAGTCTTTCGAAACTAGATTTCGTAGATCGAAAACATCTAGTTATGAATTTCAGCGATTTTCCATTAAATTGTTTTTGTAAGGAGTCTTATCTTAGCATTAAAATAATAATTTCAATTCTTTATTATTTAAAATTTCGATTTGTTCATATTCATAGTCCCTCCAATTGAGTCGTTTTTAAATCTAGATTAGAATTGGATTAATTTACTCTTTTCATTAGACCTTTTTAAATAAAATAGTTATATGAAAATCGCATATTGGATGCTTTCCAAATTTTTGGACGCTTCTTTTAGTTTTGAAACAATATCTGAAATTAGATACATTTAAAAAAATTACTTTTACATTTTAAAATTAATACCAATTTCATAGTTTATATTCGAGAACTTTCTACCTGACAAGACTTAAAAGTGAAAAATTTTGCAACTTACATCGCTTTCACATTAATTAAAATCTGGTTCCTTTCCAAACTCATTGGATACTTTCAATTTTTCAATCAATATCTTCAAAATGATAAATAAAATTGAAATTTATGCTTCCCACTCTTTATAATTCATTCATAAACTACTTTTCAATGCAAATCATTTCTAATTTTAAAAATAATTTCAAAAATTTATTGTATACATATATAATTTCTTCCACAAATGAGAACTCATATGGCTGAAATATCTATTACGTTGTTGGTACCTCTTTAATAATTTTCAAGGTTCTGACAATTGTACACAAATAACAGTCTCAAATATTAACATAACAATCTTTCGAATCCATTAAGGTTCTGCCAAAGGCGAAAAGAAAGTCAATAGAAACGAGACGATAACCAGACTGCACCATTTAAGGCAACAGATGACGAAAAGTTCGTCGGGTCGGTTGTCTGTTTTTTTGGACTGGAAGCCTGGAGAACGCTCGAACTCGGAGAACAAGGTCACACCAGGTAGACCCAGCACAGCATATGGCCGCTACGGCTTGGTGCGCGCTCTACAAAATGCTAACAATCCAACAGATCGTTGCTTTCCTGTCCGAGAAGGCAGTCGATGAACCTTAGGTCTCAGGAACCTAGTCGTACGTGTCCTATTCACTATAAACTCAAGATTTCAATTTAAATTCAAAACACCTTTTCGAGCCCAAAACTTAAAGAGGTACCACAATTTCAAACTCTTCAAAAAAGTCGGTTTCAACTTCGGGCAGTGATCGGGACGATCGTGAACACTGAACATCCTGTCGACACGCTTCCGCACCTGGAGGATTCCCTCGTGTGTGTCACGCACACAGATTTAATTCTTGCTTCGAGTTTGAAAGAGTTCAAACGTGAAACTCGCACTCTTCTTCGGAACTTGGAATAAACTTTTTTATTTTGCGGTCTGTTTGTGGATAAATAGTCGGTGACGTGTGATGTAACTAGGAATGGTAATATATCGAAGCAAGCGTCGCTCGGCGCTTTTACGATCTGATAAAACTGGCTAAAAATACCGACTTTTATCAAAAACATCAACGATAAGCCCTTCAGTTTTCGTGAAACTGCGCTAGGTGCAAGACGTATTCGGGCAGCTATGAAACCGGAGGTGAGTAGTTAAAAACACCGAAGTCAACGATTTTTTAATGTTTCCTGCGGATTATATAGCGAGCATTGAACCGGTTAGGAGTTATGAGATCGGCAAGTTAATTTTAAATCACAGTTTTGTATGAAACTGGAAGTGGTTTTGTAAAATGGGTTCTGCTTGAGTGCTCTGATTTTTGTTTAATTGATATTTTCTTTGGATATTCTGAGAGTGATATAATAACTAAGAGTTCTGCTGGGATTTTAAACGGTTTATTTTGTGGGAATTAAATAATGAAGGTGCGTGGGATCGAGTGTGTGTTAGTTCCCACCGCTTTGGATAATAAAATGGCAATGTGATTTGAAAATGAAAATTTAACTGACTGCAATTCTACGTAGTGTTTACTGTTATCTAATTTTTGTGTGTGTCATTTGTACTTGAATTAAATCATTTTTGTTTGTAATTTTAATTATAAATTAATTTAACAGTTATTAGGAAAGAGGGATGCCATTTGTCAAACCTTTTTAGTTAAAAAAATAAGTTTCCGAATTAAAAATTAAAAAATTGAGCATTACTTATTGTGGATTTTAACAAAATAAAAAATTTGAAGAATTTCATTTTAAAAGGATAAATTTAAAATGTTTAATTTTGAAATCGTTTAATTTTGTAAACGACCCAGAGTTTAAGAAATTCTAATTTAAAAATGTCATAGTCTTAAAAATACCGATTTTAACATCTTAATATACAAATTTGCAAATTTGAAACATCTCAATTAGAAATTTCAAGCTGATCTATTTTAGAAGTTTTTGGATTTCAAAACTGACAAACCTGATGTGAGCCCTAGTTTTTATTGGAAAATTTAAATTGCATTCAAATTTTAAGTATAAAATTGTAAATCAAACCAGTTGAAATCACTCATTATCCTAATCTTCCATTGAAAATCAAGTTTTTTATAAGCAGATGACAATTTCGGAATTTTTGTCTTCAAAATTTTAAGAATAAATTTTGCAAGCGTTACAAATTTTAATTTAGCGATTTCGAATTTTTTTTTAAATTGTTGATGAGAACAAAATTAAATGAATTCTATATTGTTTAAAATTTTCAGGGTTGTATTTAATATATTAGAAGATTCCGAACAAGTTGAGCACTTTAAGTTCCAGTCATTTTCCACTTTTCCTTTGAAAATGAACTTTTTTCTAAAATTATCTCAGTAAAGTACTCATAACAAAGCACAATTTATTAAAGTTTCAAAATTTTATACAACTTCGTTTAGAAATGATAAATGACAAAGTAGACAAAATGTCTTGTCACGCACCTGTCCCAAACTACAAATTTAACATAAAAATGACTAAATTATAATAACACAGGTTTTTATCTGGTTACGCTGCATTGCTATTTTCGGTTAAAACTAAAACCAAATGAAATTATAAATTATTGGAACTATTCATAATGCGAGCTAAAATGGTTAATTTTATACTTACGATGGTTAATAATGATCACTATTTTTATATAAGATTTTTTATAAAATATCTAGTGATGCTCCATATTAATTTATCAAACTATAAAATGAGAGCATGTTTTGAAATGCTTAAGTCAAGATCAAATAAATCATTTTGAAATATTTTTATCTGTTCTGCATATATTTTTAAAAGACTTCTAGAAATTGATTTTACATCACTTGATCTTTTAGTTTTATATTTTCATACTCTCTTGCATTACCCTTTTTTTTAAATATACATTTTAGGTGTATTAAACATTTTTTTGTTTTCAAACATCTCATGGTCTAAAATGGTCAACGTTTTGACAATAGCCCAATTTATATTGAAATTATTTACACCTAGATTTCATTAAACGAATTGCCTCTATTTTCGTAGAAATGATTTCCTTAACAATTGTTATCATTTTCTCATTATTGTGAAACTATAAATTTATGAATGAAATATTTCGATAAATTTTGTTATTCCAGAAGAATTTAAATATTAATCCAAATATCATGCATCATTTGAAAACTTATTATTTAAAAATTATTATTATATTTATAAATGAGGCAGCTTATTTTTCTCTTATGCTTAAGATGTTTATAGCCCAATATCCTGAAGGCGTTTTGGTTATGAATTTGATTTTTTTGTAATTGTCTGCACGGGGATGTCCCGGTAAATATCATCAGTCAGTGCCTAATTTGACATGTTGAGCAGCCTGGTTTTTTACCCCATCATTCAGGAGCTGGGTTACAGCCAAGTGCATTATAGGGGGACCTACAGTTCAAGATGGGATCCGAACCACCAGAACCTCGGTAAAAGTACATAGAAAAATGTCCAGAGGTACCGGCTCAGCGATCGAACCCCGGGCCTCTAACATGAAGTCCAAACACCTAACCGCCTGAGCCACCGAGGCTCTTATTATTATTATATTATTTTATTATTATTTATTTAAACTTGTTCTCGGGTGAACCCGGTTTTTCATCGTAGCCACGGACTAAGTCAAGTGACTGATGAGATGATGATGTTATAAGTTAATTTAATACGATGTCTGAAATCTTCTGCGATGATGTTGTAGGTAAAAAATTAGGAGCATGGTGTAGTTTGGAGTTCGTATTTTACCGCTGTTATCCATACACAGCGGCCGCGAGCGTTGGAGGTGACAACAGTCGCCTCTGGATGCTTTCTTAGAGCTACCATCTGCCACTCCACAGGGTTTTAGTCACTTGCTCCCTGATGGTCTAAAAAATTTCTCACAATGCGACAGGTGTTCAATAAAACAGCCTTCTGAGCTGCTGCCAGTACCCTACTGACTCCTGAATGTTCAAGATGTTCAGTGCATCTTGCGTGCACATTGCCTGTAGCCGAAATCACAAAAGGATGAATAGATGCATGTTTCACATTCCTCCATATTGTCTTTACTTCATTAAGGAGCCTTAGCTCGCTATACTTATGGATCTTGGTTGTATAGGTTGCCTGCAAATTTCGGTTAAGTGGACAAGCAATGTCGATGATGTAGACATTGTAGACTCTTCCACCTTTTTTTTCTCGCATCATGATGACGGGTCGATTGGCTCGGATGTAATGATCCGTCTGGATAGTAACATTATTTTTTTATTACAACATTATTTTATTATTATATTATTATTATATTATTTAAAACTTATTATTTTGTTCAAATATTATCACAATTTTAATCCTGAATTAAAATAATTTTCCCACGATTCTCAATAAATAATCTCGCGATTTGAAACTACATACATGAATTAATTAAAATTCTTGCAAAATAACCTTGTATTTATAATAATGAGCAATAACAACTAACATTATTTAAATGTTTAAAAGACACTTCGTGGGAATTCGAACGTAAACATAAATGCCAACTGTTATTATTAGAAAAACATTATTTTAGTTAGTGAAACAGATGGGCATTTTTTATTTAAGAAAGACGATAATTGACGTCTTCAATATCAGAAAAAATTGTGTTTGGAGGGGTTTCTATAATACACCTAACACCCTCTTTGTAAAGGAAGAGATCTTCTTTCTCATTACGTACGGGCGAAGGTTTCAGAAACCTAAAGAATGCGCCTTTTATGCATTAATGATACACCTTGAATGCTAGCAACGGAAGGAGTAAATGCGTGTGAAACCTCAAGAAGGGAATGTTGAAACGAATTGAAACTCCATTGCCAATATTTCACCGAAACCACGCAATCGAACGTTTTTCTTTCGTCTTTAAAAAAAATAATATTTAAAATTCAAATTAATTAAATTAAACAATAAACAGTCACTTTATTTTTGCACTTTAATTCATGTTTCTACATTACATTATTTTTTATTTTGAAGCTTGCCTTTTAGGATCAGAAAGGAATTCTTTCATTGTCGATTTATGTCTCGTAACTTTAAAACCTGACCCAGAAAATAGAATTTTATAACCCTAGGCTCTTGTCTAGTAACTGTAGCATTAAGTGGATAATTATACTAGACCTAATAATAACTTAGGTTCTTAGGTGCATTATAGCAACGCTTGCTATAATTGAGTACTTAGGCGCAAGAGTTGAGACTATAAAAATTGCATAGGCCTCATAACACCATTGTTGCAACTGGGTACACTTATATATTATGTGTTAAATTATGACTCTCGTAACTCAGTCTCTAGCACCATAGGCATAGTCTCCAGTCACTCAAGTGTCAAGCTTTATAAATCTCATCTTAAATAGGAGAAATTATATTACCTATATTAAGTAAGGGGAGCCAATTTTCAGGACATTTTTTAGCTCGAGAAGAACTGGGAAATGACAGTTTCTAATAACTTTAAATCATGGTGGATTCCACGCAGAACTCACACAAACCAGGTCATTACATCATCCATTTTGTTTAAACGTTGGCCTCTTATTAGTTTAGTAGAAAGATATAGATTAGATTGGTTTCAATCTAATTAACTGACACTCTTGCTTTTAGTATAAAAAGCCCAGGAAATCCAAATTTTGAGGTTCCAATTGATTCCAACAGCTCCTTCATGGTTATTTTTCATGTTTTCAAATAAAAATTTTGATTTTTTCAAAAACTCGGTTCCCCAAAAATGCCTATGTTTATTTTCGTTATAATTCCCTATTTTATATTTGAAAATATTTAATTCAATTTTTACATTCTCTTCAAAATGAGAAAGTATTGGTTTTATGTGAAAAATGACTTTCGCGGATTCCATCAAATGTCGACGTTTTGAGGCACCCTGAGTCAGAAAAAATAGTTTTTACGTCGGTGTCTGTCTGTCTGTCGTTGTCGTTGTCGTTGTCGTTGTCGTTGTCGTTGTCGTTGTCG